>QXTE01000225.1:510682-1073669 GCA_003942145.1 Platysternon megacephalum
TCCCCCCCCCCCCCCCCCACACACACACATAAATTTCCATGCTTATTTCTGTGAATAGTACCAAACTATTTTGTCCTAAAGTATTCTGTCCTAAAGATTTTGATCAGGGACATACTGCTGTGGATTTGGCTGTGACTGCAGATGCTGCACCTGTGTTTCTTGTACTTCAGTGAGTTTGAACTTGTCATAAATACAGTAAAATTGTTTTTTCCAAAGCTCTAATTTTCCACTAATTTTGTGGTGTACCAAATACTGCCTCTTCCATTCGTTTGCACTGAATTGGCATAGAGAAATATGCTTTCTAAAAGATCAAATCAGCACAGTGAGGGAGAAATAGTGTGGGTCAGTTCTCTCGTAGAATGCAGCAGGCATTGACTCTGGATGTTTGAGATACCAGACCCCCTAACCTGTCACTGTTCCGGGACTGGATGTAGCAAGTGTAATTTTAAATCTCTGCTCTTACCTAACCCACACGTTTGAGTCAGAGAGAATCTTGTAGATGGTAAACTCTTTGGGCATGAGTCATCTGTTTTGTACAGTCCTGAGTGCATTGTTGGTATTTATTATAAACTGGTTTATTTGTTAAGTTTGTTTAAAATGACAGCTGTTTTAAAGCTGCAGGATTTGCACATAGTCCAGTGGTGCATGAATTAGGCAGAATGCTAGTGAAGAGGTTTAAAGGTACAAAATAAGTGCAATTTATACGTTAGTTGTAGAAAGAATGAGAGGCTGAGGGGGTGACTTGACACAATAATTCTGGGCTACAATCTTGACAATACCTTTGTGTTTTTGTCGTATTTTGCACTTGTGTAGTATGCTCCATCTGGGGATCTGAGAGGCCTCTACAAATATTAGTGAATTAATCCTCCCAACACTGTCACAATGAAAACAATGATTGATCTTGTTTTGTAAAACGTTGCTGAATTAACATTGTCTTCCATAGAATGATCTCCTGGTTGTCATATGAGAAGCAAATAGGGAAAAAAATATTTCTTTTTTTGTTTTTCCCCTCTCTGCAGGCATTGCAGCGAGCCAGTCAGATTATTGCTGAGATTCGAGAGACGCATCTTTGGTGAAGGTTATCTCTACCCGCCACACTGTTTATATGGGTGGAGACTCCTGATGACTTGAAAATTTGCTAAGCATTGTATACTTGGTAGAATTTTATTTATGAACTCTTATCTGTGTACTGCAACTATGTGTAAATTTGCTCATGTAAAGACAGTTGGTTTGGCTTACAGACAGAAAAGTATGCTGTACTTTGCAAAACAAGTCATATTTAATCCACATAATAAATGGCTCTAAATGTTTCCTTACCAGCTATCTGGTGCAAATAAAACAGACCAAGTTTACTGTCCTGTGACAGTCTCATTAAACTTAGGCAGAACCATTAAAGTTCCAGTGCCTGGCTTGCTAAACAGGTTGCCTGTGGGTTAGATGGACAGTGTAGTCTTGTTGCATAGTTTTAAGCTGCTTTTATAATAGAGGTTTAAATACCATGAAGATGAGAAAGCACCAGGTATTCTTTCATGAGTATACTGCATGCACCATGGCAAACGGAGATCTGAATTTCATAGCTGGCACAGTAAAAATGTCTTCTATATAAGTACGTGTGCACCCATTTTTTTTCAGAATTTTAAAAGAAAGCAGCATTATAAAACAAATTTTTGAACTGGATAAATGAATTTCACTTTAGGTGAGTTAGCCTGGAACTTTAAAAAACAAACAGGAGGACGTACTAAAGAATTGGTGCAAACCAATGAATTGTGCACCAGAGTTTGCATTTCATTGTTGGGGATGATAATCAAGTGCAAGAACCCCTTCCCCCCTCTGGGACCAAACCTCTGGACCATCCACTAGCAAAATTGTTCTCATAGAATTTAAAAATAAAATGAATTTAAAAACTGTTGTGGGATAGTAAGTGTTTCTTTTAAAATTAAGTTGGACAGAAAGGAGGTGGGATTTTTTTTAGTTCTTTTCAAATAATTTTGGAAAGTATGAAGGCTGAGAGTATCTGTGGAAGAGACAGCATGACTAGAATGTTTATACCAGAGTCTACTTTAAGTACTGCTGTCTGGGGAAACAAATTGTACTGTGCTGTGAGGAATTTTTCTAAGATAACCCAATTTGTTTTAAAATAAACGTGAGGTTGGGAATGAAGTTGATGGTTATTTTCTTCTGGCCATAGCCAGCACAGTACACGTTGATCACACTAGCCTCTTAAAAGTTAAAATCTTGTTATACATTATAGCTTCCTACAATTTGAATTTAAACTCCAGCACACTTGCATGTATTTTTTCACACAGATTTATTTATTTGATAAAGTAGAAATGTTCATGATGCTGTTCCTGATGATGATTCGCTCACATGCACATTTATTTGTAGAAGAATTAAATAGACATCACTGTCCACATTTTTATGGCTCTTCTCTGTGCAACAGGCCTGGGTTTCTTCTCCCACACACACAGTTCCTTCACTATTTCATCACTTAACAGAAACTGAATTCCTGTTTAAGCTGCTAAAATTATAAATGTACAAATCTGATCATTTGCAAACATTTAAGGGACTAGTTTACAATAATGGCTAATTCTCAGTTTTCATTTATCACTGATACATTCACACTGAATTAAGATCAACAGATGGAAACAACATTATTTGGCTTAAGAATCCTGTCTCCCTAATATGCCACGTTAAATTCCACATTTGTAAGCAGTCTATAACTTTACATGTTAAATATCCTATTTAATCAACATAAACCAATTTAGCATTCTTAATTACCAGGGAAAAATGCTTCCTGTGGTTCTGGAAACATGAGGCCAAAAGAGAGGGTCTCAAACTGTTAGTTTTCATACTAATTTAACCAACAGTTATTTTAAATGCCTTAAACGTCTTTTAATTGGAATCCACTTTTAATACAGTTCAACTCTGTGCAACTGTGCTTCTTTCTTGCCCTAGTCTCCCCATCTACCTACCTATATACCCTCTTGGTTTAGAAATGCTACTTTTCAACATGTTAGTGGCTGACAGAGGTTAATCAGTGATTAATTGGCAAATATAATTTAGTCTCCTTGTCAGGAAATACACTAATAGTGAACTTTCAGAAGGCTGCACAAAGCAAATGAGTGCAGTTTACTCAAGAAATTCTCACAAGTGAAAGGTAAATTTCACAAGAAATGATACAATTGATTAAGTGTTAATTAGCATTGGTGACCTGAATTATTTTTGGAAATGCTGTGATAATATTTTGGTATCACACTAACTTGTAAATAAGCTGATGATATATAATAATTTGAAAGAAATGAACTTGATCTGCCATTATCACTGCATATTTTAAAAAAATCAGTCCATGCTTTAACATTACTTCATCCTTTGATTAAATAAGCTATAGTGCAGCGGTTCTCAAACGGGGGGTTGGGACCCCAAAGTGGGTCACGATCCCATTTTAATACGGTTGACAGGGTTGGCTTAGACTTGCTGGGGCCCAGAGCCAAAACCCGAGCCTTACCACTCAGGGCCGAAGTCCAAGGGCTTCAGCCCTGGGCAGTGAGGCTCAGGGTACAGGCCCTTGGGTTTGGCTTTGGCCCTCCCACCCAGGGTGGTGGGACTTCGGCGGGCTCAGGCTTTGTATCCCCCCATCCCCAGGTCGTGTAGTAATTTTTGTTGTCAAAAGAGCGTCGGAGTGCAATGAAGTTTGAGAACCCCTGCTATATATAGTGTATTGATTATACCAGATATGCAACTGTGAATTATGAGGAACTGTCAGATACCCATCACCATCTGAACTTTAGGTTTCTAATGTAGCTACACTTGTACAGTTTTTTCTATATTGTGATTTGCTCTCCCAGAATTTCCCATCACTAGTTCTAGTACAGCAGTGGGAGTTTGTGTCAACAGGACTCGGGTGGCTGCTTGTGTTTTAAGCACGGTATTGTCTACAACTAGCTTAAGCAGTGCTAGATAATGGGATGGTTAAAATGCCAGCAGTCACTGGCACTTTGTCTATGCTAGCACTCTGGTTGTTACTTCCATCAATGGAAGAAATGGCATGGAAATTTTAGTGAAAGAAACCTAGTGTAGGCCAGGCTGTAGTTCTTTGGTTTTACTTGGCAGGGAATAGGGAGGGAGTTTGACTTCATTTCCAACTCTTTCTGTTTTTTGCTTTGTGCACACAAGCTGTTATAAGTTTTCTTCCATAGAAACCTAAATCTGTGGAAATGAAAGCCTAACACCTCTTGAGAAATTTAATATAACATTTGTTCATCAAGAACAGCTATTCTTTTTGCACACCTTGAACAAATCCAGTATCCAATGAAACTACTGGCATAAGCAAGTAATCAAGGGAGAAAAGTTAGAGAAATAGAAATTTGACATTTAATATACCTGACGTATGTATGTTACTGTAAATAAAACTGATAGTGTGAAAGACTTGCACATAGCTTTCATATCAATAAATTACTTTTTTTAAGTGGTCAGTTTTAAATTTTACTTATGTGGGGGTAGGTGGGAGTGGAATATGTGTGTATACATAAGGGCATTATTCCCAATCAAATGGATGCTGGATTCTCCTACTTCCCATTTTATCTTTATTTTTAGTAAATGTCATGGACAAGTCACAGCTTCCGTGAATTTTTGTTTATTGCCCATGACCTGTCCGTGACTTTTACTAAAAATAACCATGACAAAATCTTAGCCTTAGTGAAGAGCTATCATCCTACTTTGCTAAGAAGACCATGGACATTTGGGAAGGCTTCTCAAATAGTAAGGATCTGCTTCGCCTCCATCAACCAACAGCCCACCTACATTCACAGAGTTCAGTACAGTAACACATCAAGAAGTTCTGGACACCCTAAATGAGTCTCAACCCAAGACTTGTGAATCCAATCCATGTCCTTCCTGGCTTGTGAAAGAATCATGAACAGCTGGCACCACTCCTGACCAAAATAGTTAACACCTCTCTCAGAGAATCTTCCCTTCCTCCTTCAAACACTCACTGGTCCAACCAACACTGAAGAAACTCACCCTGGATACTTTAGTCCTAGCCAGCTGCCCCCAGTGTCAAACCTCCCATTCCTGAGCAAGCTCATAAAAAAAAAAAAAAAAAAAAAAATCTAGCAAAAGGCAAACTTACAGGCTCATGTAACTGAAGTTAACATTCTAGACCCAGCACATTCTGGATTCAGGCCAGGACATGGAACTGAAACTGCTTTAGTGGCACTGATGTATGATCTCTGGTCAATGGGTTATTTTCCTCTTGCTGGACCTCTAAAGCATTCAACACTGTTAAATGTGAGATTCTGCTGTCTCGCCTGAGACAGATGGCAGGGGTCCAGGGTAATATGCTAAAATTGTTTGACTCCTTCCTGGAAGAACAGTGCAAGAAGTACTGATGGGTAACGGCACTTCTACCACTATACCCCATTTGTAGAGTTCTACAAGGATCTATTCTCTGTCCAGTCCTTTTCAACATCTGCATGCAACTACAAGGTTAACTGGTCACATGAGACTAATTTAAGTGCAAGCAATATGTAGATGATACACAGCTCTACCTGTCCTTCACCACATTTGACTATATTACTATCACTGTGTCCCAGTGCTTGGATGAGATCAGCTAGTGGATAATGAAAGTTTGCCTGAAGCTGAACCTGAGCAAGACAGAGGTGGTTAGAGGAAAGTATTTTCAAGATCTCATAGCCATGGTGCAGTCTCTGTTGGTTGAAGATTTATACCCATTATTGGTCAGTTCAGGCCATAGTCTCGGAGTACTCCTGAATTCCTTGCTGATGCTGAACTCTCACATAGCAGCATCCGCAAGTAATACTTTCTGCCATCTCCACTTGGCTAGGAAATTGTCTCATCTTGGCAGCTGAAGACCTAGCTTCAGTTAGTAGTACCTTCGTCACCTCTTGACTGAATTACAGGAATGCAATATACTTGGGCATAAAGCCTTCAGCACTTAGGAAACTCCAACTAGTACACACATCTTACAGCATGTCTCCTCAGCAATACAGGCATCCAGGAACACATCGAAGATGTCCTCTGCTCCCTATGATGGTTTCCCATAGAATCTCAAATCAAGTTCAAAGTCTCAGCCCTTATCTGCAAAGCATTCCATGACCTGGGCCAGGACATACCTAAAGCTCCAGGAGGAAGACCGTGGTCTACAACTATGCTCCTCTGGCACAATGGAACTTTGTGTAATAAGAGTAAAGCTCGTCTGTGCACGATACAGCTTTCTCCGGGGGCGGTGTGAGACAGTAGAATGAACTTGCCCAGGAACAAACATCACTTTCCGCTCCAAGTGCAAGGTGCATTTCTTTGACCTTGCCTTCTCTAATATAAACACACAACAGGTACATTTATATATAAAAAGACATCCACTACTAAACTAAACCACTCTTCTACACACACGTCTGCCTCTGAGAAGAGGATGAGAGAACAAATATGTGACAGAGGTGTAGTCACATGACTTAATCCTTACTGAACTATATTGGAAAGAGCTCAGAGACAATGGCAATGAGTGTGTTATTAAAACCTATATTGAATATAAGGGTCAGGGGAAGAGAGAACTGTGTTTTAATTATGGCTCTTACCATAGCAGCAAGTGAGTTCAACTGTATTAAAGTCTAGACAAAAATTAGAGGGAAACTGATAATTGAAGGTTCATCACTCTCTAGTCCTAGGCAAAGGAACCCTCTAAGGAACCTGACTCAGCCACCAGAAGACACATTCTCTTCCACAAAACTGAAGGAATTACAGTAATTCCTCACTTAAAGTCGTGCAGGTTAATGTTTCTTTGCTGATCAATTAGAGAACATGCTTGTTTAAAGTTGTGCAATGCTCCCTTATAATGTTGTTTGGCAGCCGCCTGCTTTGTCCACTGCTTGCAGGAAGAGCAGCCTGTTGGAACTAGCTGGTGGGGGCTTGGAACCAGGGTGGACCGGCAGCAGCCCCTATCAGCTCCTCGCTCCCCTAAGTTCCCTGTGTGGCAGCCGCCCTGCCAGGGCCAGCCCACAACATTTTGGCACCTGAGGCGGGGAGCTCAAATGATGCCCCCCATGTTCCCTCGCTTGGGCCAAAACTTTGAAAGGTCTCAATTCTGCCTTCTTCCTGTTCTACTCCTCTCATGGTACTGCTCTGCTACCTACCCCAATAAAGGAGAACTAACAACTTAAAATGCCTTGTTCAAAAATGTTAAGTAACACTTAACTTTCAAATGCCTGAACAGCAAATGTAACTTTTCTTGTCTGCATAGTAAACACTGGCATTTTTAATCTGTTTGAATAATCAAAGTGGTGCTTTCCGTGCCTTCTTGGTTGCAAAGATTTGAACTGCTTCCTGAATGTCCACAGTCTGGGCCAGCTCATGCTCTATTGAGATGGTTGCAAGGCCAACCAGCCTCTCCTGTGTCATTGTGGAGCGTAGATGTGTTTTTATTAACTTCAGCTTGGAGAAGCTGCGTTCTCCACTGGCAACTGTTACAGGAAGTGTTAGAAGTATGCGCAGAGCAACAAAAGCATTTGGAAAGAGGTTGGTCATCTTATTTGTGCACATATATTCCAGAACAGCCTTTGGAGTTGATCCTGCTGAAATGTATCTTGAAAGGGCTTTCAGTTCATCACCTAAATCACTCGCATCAATATTGCGCATGTCATCGTGTGTCAACACTGTCTCTAGTGCCCTGCATTGCTGGTGTAGGTCTTCAGATATAGTGAGGAGTTTTGGAATATCGTACAACATCCCAAATATACTGCTGTGTTCTTTGGGCTGCATGAAACGTTCAACTGACTGTATTGCACAATCTAGCACCTGGTTAAAGAATTCAACTTTGAATTGTTGTTTGGGGTCTCTTTTGGGATTATCCCGTGCCTCGTAATGAAAATGTCGTCTTCTTCGGTGACTTGTATTCTTGAATGGGTGGGAAAATAGCTTCAGTGTGAAGTTCCTCTGCCAACTTCTGTGCACTCTTCACAACGTTTTGAAATCCCTCATCTGACTGGTAAGACTGTAGGTATGACTTTGCTTTGTCCAGTTGTTCCATTGCTCCAGATATATCAAGGTCAACACTTTGGAGTCTCTTGCTTACAACATTTATTTCAAACAGTATGTCATGCCACAACACTAAGCCACACAGCAATTTGAAGTTATGTATGTTTCTGGTGATTCCATTTCCCTCTGTCACTGTTCTCCCACGAACAGTTCCTGTCATAGCATTATCCTCCATAATGGCAACTATGGCATCATTTATCTTCCCAATTTGGTGTTTGATAGGCTTTATCTCCTCCACTCGACTTTCCCATCATGTGGCACTCAGTGGTTTCAGTGTCAGAGAGGATGTTCCCAGATGTTGCTTCAAAATTTGCCATCGATGAGTTGATGCAGAGAAAAATACATAGATGCTTTGAATTACATTAAAAAAATTCAGCAGCCTCATTAGAAGCTGACGCTGCATCACTGACCACCAAGTTCAATGAATGAGAACTGCATGGGACAAAAAAAGCTCGAGGGTTTAACTCTCGGATCCGTGTCTACACTCCTCTGTTCTTTCCTCTCATGTTGGCACCATTATTGTAGCCCTGACCTGTCATGTCAGCTATCGCAATTCCCGTATCTTCCAGCTTTTTAAGAAGCACATTTGTTATACCAGCTCCTGTAGTATCATCAATATCAATAAATTCTAGAAAATGCTCTCTGACAGTCACCATTGCAGGGACATTTTCACTAGGTTCTGTTGTTACAAAACGCACCATTAGTCATTTGTTCTGTATGGCTGATGTCAGGTGTGCAGTCCAGAATAACAGAGTAATATCTTGCTGACTTCAGATCTGCCACAATTTTCTGTTTGACTTTTGTTGCCAGTAACTGTGTGATCTCATTTTGAATTGTTTTTCTAAGATAGTGGTGTGTGTACATTTCTTGGGTGGTGACTCTTCTTCGATGCTCCTGGAGTACAGCATCAAACTCAGCCATCAGCTCCACAATTTTAAGGAAGTTTCCATTGTTTGGCACATGCAGCTGATCTGAAGTGCCACGCAGTGCTAGGTTTTGGGTAGCAAGCATTCTCACAATGGCAATGAGCCTTTTCAGAACATTTTGCCAGTAAAGAGACTCTGATGCAATCTTCTCTTGATGCTAATCATCTATGGTGGCCTTTAACCGTAGTCTCATCTCAAGCTCTTTCCACCTATGGAATGCTCTCTGTTGATTTGCTGCCTTCTCATGGCATGCCAGATTTCTACAGTCCTTTGTTCCTGTAGAACCAATGTGGCTGGAACATTAGACTGGAAGAGTTTGCAACGAAAACAGTATGCAGCATTCTGAGTTTGAGTACATAAGCCATGGCCTCTCTACTTTGTCGCCATTGGGGATTTCACACCAGTAATGTGTTGGATGGAAACTTCTATTTTCATTGTCTTTGGGGAACATGAAGTTTTTCACTTGCTGTGGCCCATGCAGTACAAGGAAGTACCTCAGGCTACTGCTCAAGGGGTCCACAGTCCTGGATCATCTAGACTTAAGGAACTAAACTCAGCAGCAGCTGTTTCTTGCGCCTCCACCACACTCTTCTCTGATCTACACTTTTCTTCAGGAATGTGCATGGTTACATCTATTTGAGATGGAGATATGGATGCTGCAGTAGCTGCCAGGTCACCTGCACTCTGACTAACTGGAAGATCAGGCATCTCCTCACCACTCACATCCTCACTGGGGCCGGAAGGCTCACCATGAACACTTGTCTATGTATCTCAGGAGAGCTCCTTCCTGCTTAGATAGAAAAGCTTCCTTTGCTTGCTTGCTTTCTTCTGAATGCTGCCCCAGAGGGGCGTTTTTTTCTTTCACTCATGACTGCTGTTCTGTGCCAGCTCTAGTGGCTCTTAACACTCAATTGAAGGGGACAAATAAGCAGGCTCGTAGGAGGGTCTGAGTGAGGAAAGATATCAGAGTCTTATAACTGGCTCCTACTACTTCAGTTGACTGCCTGTTCTCCTCAAGAGGGTTCAGGGAAGCAGCAGGAAACAGGAAGCTCCCTGAGAAGCTGGTGTTAATCAGTCCAGGCTCCTGGGGGTGCTAGAGAGGTACATAAGAGGCTCCTCCTCCTCCTCCTTTCTGTCCCTGCAGCTCCTGCTGCTTTTTGTTATTCCCTCACCTTTTCTCCTGCCTGCCTGTTATGTCTCTTGTGCCCTCCTTCCTCCAGCACAGCACTCCACCATCTCTGTGCATCTAGAGCAGAGAGAATACATATGCACCAGCAGCAGACACAATTTTCTACACTCTTGGTCCTAGTAGCGCCCCCCCCCCCAGTCTGGCACCTGAGGAGGCCACCAGCAGGCTATGAATTGCCAGTTCAGCTCTCCCCCCCGCCACTGCCATGTGCTGCTCCTGCCCTCTGCCTTGGAGCTGCTCCCAGGAGCCTCCTGCGTGCTGGGGGGGGGGGGCGGAAGCGGGAGGCTAATATCAGGGTGTCCCCCCTACCCCTGCCCACCCCATCTCCATAGAGCAGGGAGGGGGGGGGGAGACACGACAGGGCTCAAGATGGAGGGAGCTTGCTCGCAGCAGCTGCTGTCTCAACTTGCTGATCTCTTTAAAAAGAAAATGTATTTAG
Source organism: Platysternon megacephalum (assembly GCA_003942145.1). NCBI lineage: Eukaryota > Metazoa > Chordata > Testudines > Platysternidae > Platysternon > Platysternon megacephalum. The sequence goes on from QXTE01000225.1 coordinate 521,283, forward strand.
AGTGGGGTCAGTGTACTTAAAGGGGTAATGTGCATCCCTCTCTCACACACGGGGTGTGTCTCTGTCTGCCATGCTGTCTCCCCTACCTCCATTTGTGCTGCCTTGTAGAGTGTGACGCTACATTAACATGTTAACCCTTGAGGGCTCAGCCGAGTGGCTACGGTGTCTAGAAAAAGCCCTGCATGGGACTATTTTTTAAATCCCACTCCTGCTTCTGTCCTGCAATACCCACTTCTGCTCTTGCATTGTTAGCCTGCTCCCACCCACAAAAACATTAGATCACCAAATCCCATGAGACAGATTACCCCTTGCTATTAAAAAACCCCACACACTATATATATATATAATTAAAAAAAAATTGTAACAATTATCACTAAAAGAAATCTTGCCTAAACCATGTAAAAAAAATATTTTTTTATAAGACCTCTATCCCCTGTTGAAATTTAAGTACTAAAACTTTTATTTAAAAAAAATTGCTTTACATTGCTAAAATTGTATTTGACAAACTGATGAGAGATTGTATTTTCCTGCAAGTTACTGCACTGTTGTTTTTGCCTACCCAATCGCACCCACAACAAAGTACATTTTACCTGCTCCTTCTATTAAGGCAGCGGGTCCTACAGTAGTCATGGGATCCCAGTCCTGCTTCAGGCAGCCCAGCCTACTCCAATGGCTCTCCCTTGTTGACATAAGCTACACAAACTCAGTGGAAATAGGTTCGAGTATGGGAATGAAAAGTATTTCATGGTCATAGAGTTCTGGGTCTTTGCACTACAGGGTCTTGACTTACGTTACATCCTCCCTCTTTCTTATCAACGTTACTAGTAGATGAATTGGAGGGAAGGCGGTTTGGTTATAGGCATTTTTCATGTGGGATAGCTGGGCTGCTTCTTCTGTGCAGAAGTCTTGTGTGGTGTCTGTATCTGAGGAGTCTAATTTAGGAGGACCAAAATGTCACTGCTCCTGTGGAAAACTTGTTCTGACAGCTTGCTTATTTGCATTGCAATAACATCTAGTGGCTCAGGTACTATAATAATACACAGTACATACACAAAGATGGTCCCTGCTTCAGACAGCTTACATTTTAAGTGAGGCTCAGCCAGTCTGCTTTTATGTTGGATCTCTTATGTAACTTCCCTGATGAAAGCCATATCTGCCCAGGAAAAGATCTCTATTGTCTTCAAGCTTGAGCTCATTTCACCTTACCAATTTATGTAGGCTGCTCTGTCAGGGTGAAGTCAGCTTGGCCAAGGATTGCTCCTTCTGCAAGAGGACTCTGGTGGCTCTCACTTCCAATAGGTTGATGATCAAGGAATGAGAAATTCTAGTCCACGTTCCCTGGGTCACGCTCAACAGCCTCCTATTGGTTTTCATCAGCATCTTGGGATCCAAGTTGTGGAAGGAACAGATCCACTATTACATACATGGCTTCTGGCTGCCCTTTAGGTCAACTACCTTCATAAATTGGTATTTTTACATTCTTATGCATATCCTCTTTACAATTGTTCCAGGAAAGTAGCAGTAGGAACCTGTGTAATTTCTCCAGTGGGATAACTCCTATACAAGAGGCTAGAAGGCCCAGGAGTTGTAGGTGGTAAAGTAAGACTACATTTAAGCAAATCCAACATCTGATGACATTTCCTTTTATCCTTTACCCACACCTCTTCCTCCAATCACCAAAACCTGCATGAGTTTAGGCTTCTAAACATTTCTGTAACTTACTGTTCTGCCCATCAGGAAACATTAACCATCTCTCCACAGCTTGCCTTTTTGGATAAAACTTGATTTACACTGGTTGAAATGAGAGCCCAGTGTTTAAACTTTCAAATTCTGTTACTATTCAAAAACATGAAAGTCACAAACTAGAACACAAAGCACGTCTTTTCTGGAGGGGGAAGGGTGGGGCAGGGAATAAATGAGTTTTTTGTAACCCTGATGGCAAATGAGTAGACTGCCTTCTGGGACATATTTATTGCACTGAGAATACTGTTTTAGAGGACTGATTATGGGAATGACGACTGCTATATCCCTAAAGGAATTCTGGGGTAGACTAGATGGAATATTTTGCTCTGCGTTTCTTTACTGTTCTTCACTCCATGACTCATAGTATGTAGCAAACCTCTCATTTATTAACACTGTCAAAATTAAAACAAATACAAAATTATCTATCTTCACAAATTTAGCTGCTTTTATTTGAACCAGGTGTATTAGGTAGAATCTCACATTGTGAGAAGAATGAGACAAACACTACGCTCTTGTTGTGCTGTTCTTGTGAGATGTGCAATATGCACAATATAGAAAGGACAAGGTAAGATAGAGGCTTTGGGAAATTTAGTGTGAAGGTGTATCTTATTTTAATTAGGTATTTCGTTTTGTCACAACTGCAGCCATTTTATAATGTAGAAGTTTTTCTTTCCAATCCTAAGTAGTGACACTCCATTCTTGAGGATATGTTGCCCAATAACAAGAACAGTTTCAGGATTAGTTACTTGAATGTAGTTTATAGAGACTCCACCATCTGTAATCTTCCGGTACCTTGAAACAAAACAGTAATTGCAAGATGAAACTGATTGATTGTTGCTCACTCTCAAACATTCCATTTAGAAAAAAAATTACTGTATTAATTTTGGTGTGGGAGACTGGACAACTTGGGTAGTTCATACTGGAATATGAAACCATTTGCCTCTAGGTCACTTATTCAAGTTCATTTCAGGTCAACACTAACTGGTATCAGTCACATTCCTAAAGGACACACCAATCTCCCCCTCTGGCAATATGATGCCTTTGTTGAGAGGTGATGTAAAGGAGGAAACTGACTCTACTGCTGTCTTTACATACATATACAACTACATATAAAATGATGGGGTCTAAATTAGCTATTACCACTCAGGAAAGATCTCTGAATCATTGTGGATAGTTCTCTGAAAACATCCATTCAATATGCAGCAGCAGTCAAAAAAGCTAATAGGATGTTGGGAATCATTAGGAAAGGAGAGATAGCAAGACAAAGTATCATATTGCCTCTATATCAGAGGTGAGCTGGAGCCGGTTTGCACCGGTTTGCGGGAGCCGGTTGTTAAATTTAGAAGCCCTTTTAGAACCAGTTGTCCCGGGACAACTGGTTTTAAAAGGGCTTTCAAATTTAACAAAAGCTCCAACAGCTCCCTGTCCTTCCCCTGGCCCCAGCTCACCTTGCTCCGCCTCCTCCCCTGAAAGCTCCCCCGGCTTCTCCTCCCCCTCTCCGGCTTCCCGTGAATCAGCTGTTCGCGTGGGAAGCCTGGGAGGACTGAGAAGGAAGCAGAGGCTTCCCACAGGTGAGCTCGGGCGGGGGAAGGCCCCAGGAGGCGCAGTTCCGGCCCGGCCCCGACTCCGACCGGGCGGCGCGGCTCCAATCTGGCCCCTGGGCCCGGCCCCCATCCCGGGCGGCACGGCCCCCATCCTGGGCGGCTCCGGCCCCGCGGCCCCCTGGCCCCCATCTCCAGGCAGCGTGGTAAGGGGGCAGGGAGGGGGTGTTGGATAGAGGGCAGGGGAGTTGGGGGAGTCAGAGGGCAGGGAACAGGGGGATTGAATGGGGGCAAGGGTCCGGGGGGGGGGCAGTCAGGAAGGAGCAGGGGTTGGATGGGGCAGTGGGGGGCAGTCAGGGGACAGAGAGAAGGGGTGGTTGGATGAGGCAGGGGTCCCGGGGGAAGGGGGGGGGCACGACCCCCTCATGGGATGAGGAGGAGGGAACCGGTTGTTAATATTTTGGCAGCTCATCACTGCTCTATATAAATCTATGGTATGCCCACATCTTGAATACTGCATGCAGATCTGGTGGCCCCATCTCAAAAAGATATATTGAAATGGAAAAAAGTACAGAAAAGGGCAACAAATTATTAGGGGTATGGAACGGCTTCCATATGAGGAGCGATTAATAAGACTGGGACTTTTCAGCTTGGAAAAGATGACATGGGGGGAATATGATAGAGGTCTATAAAATTACAACAGGTGTGGAGAAACGAAATAGGGAAGTGCTATTTACTCCTCATAACACAAGAACCAGGGATCAAATGAAATTAATAGGCAGCACGTTTAAAACAAACAAATGGAAGTATTTCTTCATACAATACAGTCAACCTGTGGAACACCTTGCCAGAAGATGTTGTGAAGGCCAAGACTATAACAGGGTTCAAAAAAGAACTAGATAAATTCATGGAGGATAGGTCTATCAATGGCTATTAGCCAGGATGGGCAGGGATAGTGTCCCTTTGTTTGTCAGAAGCTGGGAATGGGCAACAAGGGATGGGTCACTTGACTACCTGTTCTGTTCATTCCCTCTGAAGCACCTGGCATTGGTCACTGTCGGAAAACAGGATACTGGGCTAGATGGACCATTGGTTCAACCCAGTATGGCCGTTCTTATGTGCCCTTCATTATTCATGGCTCTTAATTTGGTGCATTGCACCAGCAATAAATTCACTTATTTCAATATTTTGCTCTAGCCAATCAATACTCTTGATGGCTTTTTTACTTTTTAGTGCATTTGGAATTCATGTGTCATTCCTTTAGAACTTTTTACTGTGCACAAGAACATACAAGCATGCCAGACTTAGTTACTTAATGAAATTTAGCAGATAGCAACATTCTACAACTTGGATCAATAGTGTGACGATATTTTAGCAGCACAGTTCAGACCTATCGAATTACTTCACCTTAACTTATAAATCAATCTAGTGTGTTGTGCAACTTCTACACCTATGCTTTTCTCCCACCTCAGTTTGTAGTATTGGTAGGCAGATCAACACCACCTCACTAATTGATTTCTCAGATGGATGACTACTAGTTTTGATATAACTGAGGACTGAACCAAGCAGACCTTCTGTTAGAAGTGAATTTCTGGAAGTGTACAAATGTAGCTCATATAACAAAGAGGTATTAAAGAATACAAATGGAACATACCCACTAGGTCCATCTGGAATGGCATTTGCTTTGTGACACAGGTCAAGTACACTCATTCCAGGTTCAAGCAACAATTCAGCAAATGGAGCTTCTCTGAAAAGTTCCTGTAATTCTTGGTCAGACATAGCCTCCAGTGCCTCCACATTGCTGTAATACAGTGCTTTTGTACATCTAAAAAAATAAAAATAAATTATATGGTTAACCAAATTAGGGTTCTCCTGTTTTAAGATTTTCTCCCCAACCTCATCTTTTTACCATAGTAGCCTACCTTCCCGCATATTTTAAATATATATAAAAAGACTGAACTGAAACCCATCAAACCTTGTCAATGCCACTCAGGATAACAGTAGCTGCAGAATTACATGACATGTACCTTTCTCCATTTTGTTGCCCTCCCTTCCCCCACTCAACTGTTCATGAATAAGGCTACGATTTAATCACAGGTATTTTTAGTAAAAGTCATGGACAGGTCATGGGTAAGAAACAAAAAAGTCACGGCCTATACCATAAATACCCCAATTGAATCTTGAGAGAGAGAGAGGAGAGAAAGAGTCTGGAGGACCCGCGGCACCAGCTGCCGGGGTTGGGAAGCGCCCTGGGGGGCCAGCCGCTGCTCCAGCGGCCTGGGGACTGCTGCGGGGAGCCACCAAGATGTGGCGGCTGCAGAAGTCACAGGGTTGCAGGAAGTCACGAAATCCGTGACTCCTGTGACCGCTGTGACAGAACACGGAGCCCTATTCATGAACTAACCACATAGTATCTCCCTCTGGTCATGAAGAGCACTCCTCCTAAGTAAGCCTGAAATTGGACAGATAAATTAGTCAAACTTTACCTTTTAGCAGATTCCAGACCTTCTTTTCCATGAACAAGCTTAGTTACTTCTGCAGCAAGTCGTTTTTGAGGTCCCCACTTTTCAGGTTCTTTAGCATGCATTTCCATCACGTGCTCAATCTCCGGAAGAGGAAGGAAAGTGAAGAGTTTCAGGTACCTAAGGGCAGGGCGGGAATTATTTTATCTCTACATTGGTCTGTATATTAGACTTCCTTTCTCTCTGTCATGCAAACTTAATTCCCTGTGTTAAAATGATTTTTTTTAATTTTAAAATATCCAGATTTTAGATATTCTACTTTTTCAAACCTTTATTTCTGTTTGCAAAGTTAGGACTAACCATATGTTTTGTAGATTATTTCCTCAACTGCATACTCATACACTTTCATGCCACTTAAAACTCAACGGGCCACTTTTCTGATGCTAACTTGTGATGCGTCTACCAGTATGTGTGAATAAATGAAGTGCTAATGTCATGTACATTTATTAATCTGATGTATGTTATTTAACCAATAAAGACTCATTTTCAAAAGAATAACTGGCATGATGATAGTGGAAATTCATCTTACTGCATGATATCATACTGTATCTATCTGTATAAAATATAGGCACATTTTCAGTGCTGCTGTTATATAGTTTTCTGGAGCAAATTTTGTGAAAAGAGGTTTAAGAAGAACTACTTGCCTTTCAACAGTGCTATCTGGCTGTCTAACAAAAAACTGATACAGCTCAAATGGAGAGGTCTTATCTCTGTTTAGCCAAACTGCATTACCAGCAGACTTTCCCAATTTATCTCCAGTGGTACTGGTAATAAGAGGCACGGTGATTCCAAACACATCTTTTCCCGTCACTCTGTGGGGAAAGAATCACAATGCATTAAAATCACATTGCTTGGTAAGCTTAAATGTAACTTGTACTTGGAACTACTGGTTCTTCTGAGCTGCTTCTAAGCCTTTCACAAAGTAATTAGATTATACTAAAATACATTTTAAAAAAAGTGTGTCTTGTGAACTCATTGCCACTAAATGTTTGAGGCAACAATATTGGTGGGATACAAAATAAGCTACAATTTTATATGTAATAATGAGACTATCCACTTAGGTTTTTAAAAAATTAGAAATGGTATATAAACCTCAAGTTTCAGGGTATAAGACAACTAGCAGCTAATAAGAGGTTAGGAAGAAACTTTCTCTGTTGGCAGGTTATTCCATAACAGGGTTTTTGGCAGGTTCTTCTGAAGCATCTGGTTCAGAATACTGCATTAAGATGCACCGAATGTCAATTTTGATGTATAATATCTTGTAGATGTTATTCTATGTTCAACATAACTTGCACAATAACTTTGAATGTTGTCTAGCTTTTTGAGAAGTGCTTAATTTCCATTTCAACTACCAAGACAGGCTAGACCAAGCACTCTGTTTGCATTTCACTTATTAGTACAGCAGCAACACCCCACCACCATTGGTATCTGCAGTTGTTCCTTAAAAGCATTTTTAGCAGCCTTTTCTCCTCTACTTCCACTTATCTATTGCAGTGGATGCTGCTATAAATCTCACAAACAGTCTTATACCTTGGAGACAGTCAGAAATGTTTAGAGGCATCTTCTTTTCTTAACAAGCTAGTTGTTGCCATGATGCAGATTGCAATTACTGAACGTAAGTGCCTCCTGGTCTTTTATTATGGATTGTAACTTTAAAAAAAAAAAAAAGTCTGAGCAAGCATTTCAATGCTGCTCCCTCAAAGTCGCTATACCTCAGGCACCCTGACAATGGAGGATTGTACTGTCACCCAGGCACCCAAGAGCTGTATCTACTTATATATTAGAGATGTTAAAAAACAGGGCTTTGGAGCGGAGCCCAGAGCCAGAGTGCGGAGCAGCTCCGGAGCAGTGGAGCTGAAGGTTTTTGCCTGGAGCTGGAGCGGAGCCAGAGCACAGCTCCAAAGCCCAGGATCATTTTTCATTTGGTGGAAAACTTGTTGAAATTTTGGAAAATATTGACCACTTTAGCATTACCATTCCTTGCAATTTTATCAAGTTTCATATCTGATATTTTATTTAAAGCCCCGGATGCTGGAGACAAATGAGTGTGAGACTCTTAGCTTTCATTTAAAAAATAATAAAAATTTCTAGCCCTCCTGGTTACAAGGAAAAGCTTGAAAGCGTGATCCGTGTGTTCCTAAAGGCTGAAAAATCAGAAGACAAATAATACCCGCTATCTTTTTTTTTTTTTAATTTAAGCCAATATTAACTATTTGAGGCCTGACTCATTATTTTTGAATACTTGAACTTGGTCATCCTGAGTTCCTTACATTACTTGAGAAACAATAAAGGAAAAAGTTTGGCCCATCCAGTGTTTTAATATCACCCTCATCACTGCCACACTTGTGGATTAGCATGTGTGAAGCAACAGGCTTGAACTTGGGATAGCCACCTCCTTGCTTTTAGAGGACAGGTCCCAACCTGCTAGGTGCCTCAGGCCACTCAGCACAAGATGGCACCTAGCAGGCTAGGACCCATCATCTCTCAGGGGCTTCCAGTACCCAGCCCTATGAGAGGAAGCAGTCAGCCATGCTTCTGCAGTCCCTGGAAATTTGGGACATGTGGTCTCTCTGAGGCTGCCCATCTCTGTGAGAGATGAAGTGGGAGGCCATGGTGATGCAGCTCGTGCTGGCATCTATCAAGGGCTGCCCAGCCCAATGAGATGAAGTGGTTGGACATACCAGTGTAGCCCATGATGGCACCTGGCAGGCTGGGCTATTGTCTCTCAGCCAGTCATCCCTATGAGAGATGAAGCTGGTGGCCATGGTGGTGCAGCTCTCGCTGGCACCTCAGGGGTGGCCAATCCTGATGAGATGAAGCATCTCTCAGGGGCTGCCCATCCCTATGAGAGATTAAGCCAGAGCCCACTGGTGCAGCCCGGTCACCCCATTGTCCTGCTGCCCGTACTTGGTGACAAGCTCATATCCGGACATGATGTTGCCCATCTGGTCGGCTCCCCCGAGCTGGATGCGACAGTCGTGGTGTCGGTGCAGGTGCAGGAAGTCGTAGGCCTGCAGGGCCGGGTAGAGGAACTCGGCCAGGCTCATGCCCTCGGCGCTGTGGAGCCGAGCCTGGCAGCTCTGCCTGCTGAGCAGGGTGCCCATGCGCAGGCGCCCCGCAACCCCGCACAGGAAGCCCAGCACCGGCTCGCGCCCCAGCCACCACGCGTTGTCCTGCAGCATCACCTCGCCTAACCGCGCGCCGCCCGCCGCGGGCCAGAACAGCAGGCGGTGGCTATCGAAGAGCCTCCGCAGCCCCTCGCGCAGGCCCAGCGCGTGCTCCCGCACGAGCTCCTCCGACAGCGGCTCGCGCTCCTTGGTGCGGCCGCTCGGGTCGCCCAGGCGGGCGGTGGCCCCGCCCACCAGGGCGATGACGTTGTGCCCCGCGCGCTGAAAGTGCAGCAGGCCCATGACGGTTAGCAGGTGGCCGACGTGCAGCGAGTCGGCCGTGGCGTCGAAGCCGCAGTAAACGGTCTGCGGGGGCTGGCCCGGCTCCAGCAGGGCGAGCAGCCCTTCCTCCGAGCCCTGCGCCGGGAACATCTCCTGGAACAGGCCCCGCTCCCACTGCGCCGCCAGCAGCCCCTTGGCGGCCGGAGCCCGCTGCGGCTGGTGATGGATCCACCGGGAGAGACCCCCGCAAAGAACCGCGGCCCGGCGGCACCCGACTCCCATCACCATGGGCGCCGCCATCTTGGCTGGGAAGGGCAGCGCGAGGGACGCTGGGATAAGAGGCTGAGTAGAGGTGGGCTCCTCCCGGATTGTCGCGGGAACTGGCACAGCCGAGGGGCCGGGCTCCCTAGACCCCGCCCCTTCTGCGGAGCCTGGGTTCTGCACAGCAGCCCCCTCTTCCCGCCCCCTAGAACCAGGGTTTCTGCGCGGGGAAAGTGGCGCGCGCACGCTGCCCTCGATCAAGAAAAAACATTCCGTCGTCAAAGAATGACTCCGTGCGCCAGCTAGGGCTTGCAACGCTGCCTGACGTGATCAAATCAACCCCAGTGGTCATCAGGCCCGCACAAAGGGCTCGTCTTTTCAGGACTAGCTCCCTGGCCAACTTCATTTCTCAAGCCCCAGTTGTTGTTAGTTACATACGTTAAAATTACTGTAGTTTTAAACGCTTTCCTTCCCCCCCCCCCCCATGTGCTTCTTGTTCTTAACATTTGGGTTCAATGACACCACAATCTGATTTGGCTGCTGTTATTGGGGAACAAGTTCCGGCTGAACCTTCCAAAGATGAGACTCTCTACTCCGGATAGAAGAGGAGAAACGAGTTTTTTTTCACTGGACCATACGTAACCAATATGGCAGGGTTCTGGTTCAGCAAAGCACTTAAGCATGTGCTTAGTTTAAAGTTTGTGAGTGACGTAATTGAAGTGATTAAAATTAAGCACATGCTTAAGTACTTAGCTAAATTGGTGCCTAGAAAAGGGCAGAGGGGTTGTAGACTCTGTCTCTATAGGTAACTTGGGTGGCAGGTGAAATTCTTTACCAACATAAAACGATACATTTGAGGTACTGGGGCATGATGACCTGTTGTTAAAGAGTAATATTTGTGACTATCAGTTGAAAAGGAAATATGGAAAGACGCTGTGTACTAATATAAAATATAACAGTGCTAAAAATGTTGCAATTTTATGTACGAAATGATTTTTGTTATACTGCAAAATAATAAAGCAAAAGCAATTAGATGTAATTTGTGGTCTTGGGATGCCTCGTGAATCCTTTCCAATATGTCATCGTAAAAGACTGGAACTGCAATACAATTTCCATAGGAAATCAAACCTTCAGCTTTAGGGAGTTCATTTTTTGTCACCTCTATTCCTGAATTAATTTTAAATGTAATAGGATTTCACTAACAGGCCAAACCTGTTTGGCGTGCCATCTTTGGATACACAATCCCAGGAAATAGGCTTCAATTATCCCTGCTTCGGTTATCTTCCCGATTCCTTTGCTTTTTTTTAGACGTGCTCCAAATACCCTTTTCTTTACATTCCCTGCACATTTCCACTGGTTCCACTCCATTTCATCTGTCATGTGTTCTCTCTTTCTACACCTACCACATTTCTGCCCAGGAACTCAGGTATTTTAGTAATGGCTCTTCCCTTTTTTCCATGGGAATTATTTCTTTGCTTCTTGCACCATGCTGTCACCTGCCACTTTCTTGCTAGGTGACTCGCACTTATTCCACTCAGGTATCTGTGATTTTTACACCACTTATCAGCTCAGACATTAACGATAACATGTTGTAATGAAAGTTCCTTTTTAAAATTCAAACTTTTAATTGATCTCTTAGATATTCTTTCTTATGGATACCACAGTCACAATGCTCTATTTGTATATATAAGGTCCTTAAAACAGGCTTCCATGCCTTCTCTGAGCCTTGGCACCTCTTTGGTAAAAGCAATTCCATTCATATATTACATATGTGGAATGGAATGCTTATCAGACTTTTAAAGAATGTAATTATTCTTAATCTCTTTTCTGAGTGAAGGCAAATGATTTATAATTTTTTTTGTCTGCACTACCAGTTACATGAATTAATGAACTGAACTTTGCTATGCTCTATGTTAAGCTTTATGGCAGGTCTGAATCAGGTAACATACTCCATCCACTCAAGTCATTCTGTGGGCTTATCAAACTGAACATTTTATTGAAGGCTGAACTTTGGTATTGACTTTTTTTTCCTTATGCTGGTTAGGGCTTGTTAACATTTTTCAAAAGTTTGAAATTTCAATAAACATTTTTCACAAACAAATTTGAATTGGTTTTTCAAAATATTTTCCCAGTTTTTTGCCTAGTTCTATTGCTGGTTCAAAATACGGCAACTTATGATAACACGTTTTCACAATGAAAAAGAATAACAATGAGTCACTGTGTTCTAACAAACACTGTGTCTAAAAAACACTGAACAAGGAAGTTAATTAGAATAGGAAAAACAGTATTATTCCTAAAGCTACCTTGTCTCTGCTTCAGTGTAGAACTTCTTTTTTCATTCTTCCTCTTGGCAACTTCCTGCTACAGTTTTAAAGAACTAATGTACCTATCCTTATGATGAAGGTAGTGCAGACCGTTTAGGAATAATACCACACACTTGCACCTGGTGCAAGTTGGTGTTTTCCTTAGGCAATGCTCTTCAGATATAATTTTAATGGATAATACATTTTTTGTCAGAGAGGATTTCTCAGTAGTCAGATGGGAACTGAAGTTCAGAGGCAGTCAAGAAAAACATCCCAATTATCTCTTCAATTTGATGGTGGGATTTTAACAGGGGGCCCCTGCCAGCCTTAAAAGTCCTCTCCAGCAGGGGCGGCAGGTTTGTATAATTTTTGGTGGTGCCCAGAATGGGGCCAAGTCCTGCCCTGCCCCCCACCTGCCTAAGGCTCTGGGAGGGAGTTTGGGTGCAGGAGGGGTGCGGGCTCTGGGAGGGAGTTTGGGTGCGGGCTCTGGGAGAGAGTTTGGGTGCAGGAGGGGTGCGGGCTCTGGGCTGGGGCAGGGGGTTGGGGTGCAGGAGGGATGTGGGCTCAGAGGGAGTTTGAGTGCAGGAGGGGGTTTGGGGTGCAGGCTCTGGGAAGGAGTGGGTGCTGGGTGTGGGCTCTTGGCTGGGACAGAGGGTTGGGGTACAGGAGAGGGTGCAGGGCATGGGGGTAGGCCCGGGATGAGGAGTTTGGGGTGTAGCAGGCAGGCTGCCCTGGGGCTGGGGGCCAGTGAGGAGGACTCCCCCCAGCCCTCTCCCCACCAGCAGCAGCGAGCTCCAGGGGAGGGGGGGCCCCCTCTGGCTCCCTGGCACGACACTCACCCAAGGTCCCCCCCCCCCCCGGCTGCTGCTCAGGAGGTCCAGCCAGGAGTCGCCTGCTGGGGGGAGGAGGGGGAAGGCTGCCATGCGCCTCCTCCCCACCTTCCTCTGCAGGCGCAGCAGCTGCCGCTTCAGCCTGCCCCCTGTGCTGCTTCCTTGTAGCCGGCTGTGGCAGCGGCTGGCATGGCAGCGCAGCGAGGAGCTTCAGGGGGCAGCCGCCCACTGCCCAGGGCAGGCAGGGATGCCCAGGGGAGGCGGGCGGGGGCGGCAGGCAGGGCCGGGGGAGAGACCTGGCCCCGAACATTGGTGGAGCCGGGTCCCCTGGGCCCTGAATTTGCTGAAGCCTGGGCACCACGGGCCCGTACAACTCGCTGCCCCTGCTCTCCAGTACATCATTCCATAATCAGAAGCAAGGAGCTATTCATTTGCAAATTAACATTAAAAAGGGGGGGACATCATTTTTTTGCTAGAGATGGGCAAAGTACAAAATAAAGTGCCCTCTGGTTCATCATTTCAAAGGGCATTTTTGGAGCTTATCTTCATACCCTGCACTAGTCTGGTCAATTTCCATTATTTCAGAGAATTAATCTTGTTTAATAAACACTGTGTATTTTAAATAGTACACACAGCAATATGAAACAGGATTGAGCTATTACAACATCAACAGGAAATAGCTTGTGATCACGACAGACAAATGAACTGAAAGTAGCTTTTTAGTTTCACTTCTGCTCTTTAAAAGCCTTTTAAATCTCTGTGAAGCAAATGCTCTTGGTGATAGAGAAACAGGTAAGAAAAGCATAAATTTACTCTGTGATATTAAATGGCTTTTTATTTAGATGTTTAGAATACACAAAGTAAAGTTTCTTTCAGTCACCAATAGTAAACAATTCCTTAAAAGAAAAGTAGAAATTGGACTTAATAACACAGAAGAAAATGGAGAGGACACACCAAAATGATGGTGCAATATTTACTGAATGTGTCTCTAGTACTCTGTGAGAAGTTGAAATATTAATGTTATTGTTCTCCTACAAATAACTAGATAGTATGTTTGAATTAATCTAATTACAAAGAAGGGCTCAATTCTATTATTTTTATGAAGGTTTACTTTGCTGGCAAACAGTATGAGGCTGTGATATTACATAACAAAATTTCCTTTTCAGGTACCTTTCATTCATATGGAGGAAAAGGGTTTATTATACGGTTTTAAAACACATTTGTAAGCACAATGAAATTATATTTTTTCATATACACCTCTACCTTGATAGAACACTGTCCTTGGGAGCCAAAAAATCTTACTGCGTTGTGACGGGTTGGATCACAGAAACCCCCTTGGGAGCTGCCGCCCGATGTGCAAAGACTACTTCTATTCCTGTTTTCCCTGCCAGCTCAGTGGCTCCAGCAGCCTGTCTTGCTGAAGCCAGACACACCCGTCTGCTCCAACACAGACCCAGGGTCTGAATTACCTGCCCCAAAGCTGCAGGTTTACCTGAAAACATCTCACAGAAGTGTGCTTGTCTTTAGCACTCAGATGCCCAACTTCCAATGGGGTCTAAACCCAAATAAATCCGTTTTACCCTGTATAAAGCTTATACAGGGTAAACTCATAAATTGTTCACCCTCTATAACACTGATAGAGAGATATGCACAGTTGTTTGCTCCCCCAGGTATTAGATAATGTTTCACCTCCCAGCTAATACATACTCTGAGTTAATTAATAAGTAGAAAGTGATTTTATTAAATACAGAAAGTAGGATTTAAGTGATTCCAAGTAGTAACAGACAGAACAAAGTAAGTTACCCAGCAAAATAAAATAAAATGCGCAAATCTATGTCTAATTGCACTAAATACAGATAAGATCCTCACCAGTTCCAAAATGTTCCCTTTTACAGGCTAATCTTCTTTTAGCCTGGGTCCAGCAGTTACTCACACCCCCTGTAGTTACTGTCCTTTGTTCCAGTTTCCTTCGAGTACCCTGGGGGGGTGGAGAGGCTCCTTCTTTAGCCAGCTGAAGACAAAATGGAGGGGTCGCCCACGGGTTTAAATAGACTTTCTCTTGTGGGTGGAGACCCCCTTCCTCACTCCTATGCAAAGTCCAGCTCCAAGATGGAGTTCTGGAGTCACCTGGGCAAGTCACATGTCCATGCATGACTCAGTCTTTACAGGCAGAAGCCATTGTCCACATGGTATCTTGCATGTCTCCAGGAAGACTTCTTATGTGGATTGGAGCATTCCAAGATGCATTGTTCCCCAAATGCTTCCCGATCGGGTACTTAACCTTGCGAATTCCTTCCTAAAGAAGCTGACCAAATGCCTCACAAAGCTTACGTAGAAATCAAGCAAGTATACATAACTTTGAACACACGAATGGTGCCTGCATACAACAAGGATGAACATAACCAGTAGATCATAACCTTTACATAGATATGTTACATGGCATATGTAGCAAAACCCTAATCCTGTTATATCATACATACATTTATAAGCACCCCCCCATAAAGCCTTATGGGGTACGCTGTCACACCCTCCCCCTGAACTTACTGCCAGAGACTTGGACACTGTCCATGGCGGAGGCAGTACCTGTAAAATTTCTGTTTGTCTTTGGTCACACTTCTTTTCAGTACCTTGAAACCATATGTCATTCCTAGGGGTTTTAGCCCATTTTGGGGTTCCTGGTCCCCAGATGCCTGAAAACAGTATTGTTAACAGAATGCAGACAGCAATATCTGTTAAAGTGGAGGTGTCTTGGCATTTAGCCACCAATGCCATGAGGCGGTGTGCCTCAGTTTCCCCTTCTACACAGCAGCATGGGCCTATTATGCTTTTGCTGTTTTTTACAGGTATGGGCTGAAAAGTAACATGCTGGTGGGGCTGTTTTGTCACCATCCCTAGCATGTACAACAGTTTCTTCCACAAATCAGGTATGTCCCACATCTTTAAAGGGTTTACCACCAGTATGAATTCTTTTGTTTTATACCAGAGGTGTATTAGCAAAAGACACAAGGTTAACAGCAAATCTACGGTGGACAGGCTTTGTTCACTCAATTTGACTTGTTTAGCATCTATTGCATTTTCCCAGTTCTCTGTGCCCTCTGGTAGACACTGTGATGCAGATTCTTCTGCCTCTTTGGGGAAAGCTTCTAATTCGGGCATGTGTTTGGGTCTTTGGCCAGGAAAGGGTGTGCTACAACCATGCCTGCCCTTGGCCCCTCCCTCTGGAATTTCTCTGGGCTGGACCCCACTCCCTTGTGGAGTTTCACCCATGCAGAGATCCCCCCTCCCCCCCGCCCCGTCTTGGAGAGAGAGTNTCTCTCATTTCATTGGCATAAGCCACATTACTTAATCCAGATCCCCTCTTAAGACTCCTGAATTTAACCCTGTAAGTTTCAGGTGTAACCTGAAACTGTTTCAAAACCAGTTCCTTAAATTTACCATAGTTTGAAGCATCATCAATAGGCATCTTATTGAATATGTCCAGAGCTCTGCCAGTCAATTTTGCTATCAATGTGGTCATCTTCCGATCTTCAGGGATGGCATGGAGGGTGCACAGTCTCTCAAAGGTGATGAAATACTCGGCAATATTGCTGGACTCGTCATACTGTGGACATAGTCGCTCCCATTTGTGGATTTTTGGGGAAGTGGAGCCAGCAGGTGGAGGATTTTGTCTCTTTAACTCCATAACAGCCAGTTCATGTTTCTGGGCCTCCCTCTGGGCCTCCCTAGCTCTCTTGTGGGCAGCCTCTTCCCTCGCTTCCTCTGCCTCCATAGCTCTCTTGTGAGCAGCCTCTTCCCTTGCTTTTTCTGCCTCCACAGCACTAATTTCTAATGGTCTTAGTTCTAGCCGTCTCTTATGTTCGTTTTCTCTCTCTGTTGCTTCCAGTCTAGCCAGCTCTAGTTTGTTAGCTGCTTCACTGGTAGTCATTTTCCTGCTTTCTTCTGATCTTCCTTCTTACTTACTTTGCTTCCTTTTCTGTCCGTACTTCCCTTTCCCGAAATAAGCAAACAGAAAATAACAAACCAGTAACCACTTTGTCTGTTCTCCAGCCACCACACTTAAAACTCACTTAAAATCACTACCAGTATCTCAAAGCAATCAGCTGTGCACAGCTGATTATGGGGTACGCTGTCACATGCGTTACAGGTGAAACTGCGTTATATCGAACTTGCTTTGATCCGCTGGAGTACGCAGCCCCGCCCCCCTGGAGCACTGCTTTACCGCGTTATATCAGAATTCGTGTTATATTGGGTCGCGTTATATTGAGGTAGAGGTGTATGTATGATTTTGATTCTGGATGTAATGATATAATCTTTCTTTACCACAGTGATATCAGATGAAAGAAAGAGGAAGGAAAGAAGAAATTCTTAAATATTTTCCAAAGGAAGAGACTCTTTACAGTCAGACATGGAACGGGGTTTGTATTTCTTTTGTCTTACATTTTGAGGTGACTAATAGAAGAAACTGGTACCCAGTTAAAAATATTTACACATTTGACGATTGGGCTCTTCCTGGTAGATCTGATGTGCAGATCCCAGCTGCTTATGGACATGCAGGAAATTTGTGGCAGCCCAGGTCTATTATTATTTATTTATTGCTTGTCTGTATTGTGGTAGCACCTAGGGGCTCCAATCATAGATCAGGATCACAACAACTTATTCTTTCTGCCCACTTGTGGATGGTGGCTGTAGAGGAAATAATAGTAGGGATGTGCAACATCATGGGAAGGGACCCACAGGTCACAGACCTACATGGTTCTTAGTAGAAGACTGGGGCCTTACTATTCATAAAGCAATGTATATAATATGGGGTCTTACAATAAGTAAAATATGGTAAACAAAAGATAGTCCACCAGGCCTGAGAACTATGCAGTTAATGAACAAAGTGGTAGGTACCATTGATAAGTTTGATGAAAGATGTGAAATATTTGTAAGAATCAATTTCCAGTGTAATTTAAAGGAAAAAGTGGGTGGAATAGAAAATAATTTTCAACCACTTGCTCCAGTGTGAACAACATTAAATCACTAATAATTATTTTTCTAAAATTCTTTATTATATCTGGCGTGTGTAGCTCAGTACTCAGAATTCCACTTACTTAAGGCCCACTCCAACATCTGTTGAAGTCATCTGAAAGACTTCAACGGTGTTGTGACTGGGCCCTCAGCAGAGGCAAGGCTGCACATCTTGGACCTGATTCCCTATTCCATTACTACTGGTCTTATCCAGTGTAACTACATTCTGGTCTATAAAGTTAAATGGGTAAAACTGATGCAGTGGAGTGAGTATCAATCTTGAGCAGAACAGAGCATTCTATGTCTAGCAAATTGTCCCACATGATGGATTATTGATGTTTTGGTAAATATAAGAAATTCCATAGAAAATTTGTTACAAATAATATAAAGGTTGTAATGTGAAGTACTCAGAATTCAGCAAATACCAAAGTTGAGGTTGTCACGACCTTAACCCTTTCCTTTTGTGCATATGATGTATGATACAGTCTTAACATATGTAATGATATCCTGGGGCAGATCCTTGAAGGCAATGGAGCTATGCCAATTAACATCAGAGTTGAGGATCTGGCCCATTATTTTTTCTGTAAGACCCCTGTCTCATCCAATGTGTAGGCTGGTTGGTGAGTAGTGAGGAAAGCTGGGGGCTTTGTTTTTGCTGTGTGTTTGTTTTTTGCATACATCTGTGTAAAACCAAAAAAACCCTCCAAAACAAAACAAAAAAGTTGGAAGGGTCAGCAAGTCCCGCTCCCTGTGCTGAGGCAGGACCAAATTAACCTAGACCATCCCTGAAAGGAGTTTGTCCAACCTGTTCTTAAAAACCTCCAATGGTGGATTACAGAACCTTCCTTAGAAATTGTCAGGCTACCCGGAGTGGCTCATCAACATGGGTGCCAACCTCAGGGCAGACTGTCAAGAAGCAGGGCTACAATCCTCAAATTGGTTGTATGTTCTATACTTAGATTTCACAAACCAAGTAACAAGTGTGAACTCCACAAGCACTATAATAGCCCTAACATGGTTAGACTAGATCAGTGGTTCTCAACCAAGGATATGTGTACCCCTGGGGTATGCAGAGGTATTCCTGAGGGCACATCAACTCATCTAGATATTTGCCTAGTTTTACAACAGGCTACATAAAAAGGGCTAGCGAAGTCAGCACAAAGTAAAATTTCATACAGACAATGATTTGTTTATACTGCTCTATATACTATACATTGAAATGTAAGTACAATATTTATATTCCAATTAATTTTATAATTATATGGTAAAAATAAGAAAGTAAGCAATTTTTCAGTAATAGTGAGCTGTGACACCTTTTGTATTTTTATGTTTGATGTTGTAAGGCAAGTAGTTTTTAAGTGAGGTGAAACTTGGAGCACGCAAGACAAATCAAACACCTGAAAGGGGTACAGTAGTTTGGAAAGGTTGAGAGCCACTGGACTAGATGACCCTTGTGGTCCCTTATAACTCTATGGTTCTATGATTCTATGATAACAGGGAGTCACAGACAGTCCCCTTGGGCACTCTGGTCTATCTTTCCACCCAGGCAAGCCTGCCTTTGTGATAGATGGTCCCATACACCAGAAAGCACAACAAAATTTAGGTTACTCTCAGTTCCAAAGGACCAGTCAGTTGCACCTAGATTTCTCACCAAAGGCAAGGCTTGTAGCTAATCCTGTAATAAACTAACTAAAGATTTATTAACTACAAAAAGAAATGAGAGTTATCTACAACAGCGGTTCTCAAACTTTAGCAACCTGAGGACCCCCATTTTGATTTAAAAATTTTTGGGGACCCCCAAACCCTCACCCTGCTCAGTCCTTGCCTTGCCCCCTTCTCCGAGGCCCCGCCCCATGCTCACTCCATACCCCCTCCCTCCGTCCCTGGCTCTCCCTCACTCTCCCTCACTTTCATCAGGCTGGGGCAGGCAGGAGGTTGGGGTGTAGGAGGAGGTGCGGGCTCTGGGAGGGAGTTTGGGTGCGGGGGGGTGCGGGTTCTGGGAGGGAGTTTGGGTATGGGAGGGTATCAGCATGCCTTCGTGGATCACAACTGAGAATACCAAATTCAGGACAAACTGCTGAGAAATAGGGCAGATACATTCCAAAATTGGTGGTTATTCTTCCATAAGCTATACCAAACCAGCAACACAAGTAAACTTCTGTTTCACCACACTGGCTAACAAGAAGTCAGAAAAGCAGTTTCCTTAGGCATTGCAGTCCTGGATTCAATACCCAGACACTAGACTTAAAGATGAGTGGTTCTTTAAAACCAGTTTCATCAAACGAAGTGTTCCTCTGATCCCAAAGGACCAGCCAAACACCCAGGTCAATATATCACTCAGATATTACCCAATAATCATGCTGTTGCCAATCCTTTAGTATCTAAAATCTAAAGGTTTATTTATAAAAAGAAAGAAAGAAAGGTGAGAGTTAAAATTGGTTAAAGGAATCAAATACATACAGCAATTGCAAAGTCCCTTGGTTCAAGCTTGTAGCAGTGATGGAATAAACTGTGGGCTTGTTAAGTCTCTGGTTGCTTCCAAATCATTGGAAGGGTTAGAATGCTCTCTTGGTTAGAATGCTCCCATTAATATAAGTTCATAGTCCAGAGGTTTGAGCAGGAAAGAGGCAAAAATGAGAAGTTTCCAGCACCTTTTATAGCTTCTGCCATGTGGAGGGAAATCCATTGTTTCAAACAAAGCCCTCAGGACAGCTAGTGGAAAATTACAGGTAAAAGATGGAATGAGCAAGTCACATGTCCATGCATGATTTCACTTAGTCATAGCAGGAAATTCTATTAAGAGTAAATAGACGTCTTCCATTATGAGCTAAGTGTTCCTTTAATGGGCCACTTAACTTGAATAATCCCTTCAAGATGTGCAGGGTAAATACCTTGTGAGCGTTGCCACAGGAGCAAACATATTTGAAATCCAGGTAGAGAGCTAATACTCGTAACTTTAAATACAAAAATGATACATGCATACAAATAGCATAATCATATTCAGGAAATCATAACCTTTTCATAGACACCTTGCTTGACAACCTTTGTACAATATTTGTTGCAATTATATAACAGTGGTAGCAACAATGATCTACATGGTCATATTTTAGTCAGATAACGTCATAGAGGGGACGTGGGGTGCACGCTCTGGGAGGGAGTTTGGGTGCAGGAGGGAGTGAGGGGTGCAGGCTCTGGGAGGGAGTTTGGGTGTGGGCTCTGGGCTCTGTGAATGAGTTTGGTTGCGGGAGAGGGTGTGGGTTCTGGGAGGGAGTTTGGGTGTGGGAGGGGGTGGAGGGTCTGGGGTCTGGGAGGGAGTTTGGGTATGGGAGTGGGTGCAGGGTGCAGACTCTGGATAGGCAGTGCTTACCTCGAGCGGCCCCGGAAGCGACCTGCACATCTGTCTGGCAGCGGTTCCTAAGCGGGGGGTCAGCGGGTCTCCGTATGCTGACCCTGCCCGCAGGCACTGCCCCCGCAGCTCCCATTGGCTGTAGTTCCCGGACAATGGGAGCTGCGGAGTCGGTGCTTGGGGTGGGGGCAGTGCGCGGAGACCCCCTCCTCCTCCTCCACCCCAGGGACATGCTGGCTGCTTCCGGGAGCAGTGCAGGGCCAGGACAGGTAGGAAGCCTACCTTAGCCCCACTGTGCCACCGGACTTTTAGCATGCAGGAGGCGCTGGGAGGGAGGGGGAGGAGTTGAGGGAGGAAGAGGAAGGAGTTGATCATCAGGGCCTGCGGACCTCCTGTACCCTTGGGGACCTCCCAGGGGTCAGCGGACCCCAGTTTGAGAAATGCTGGTCTACAAGGTTAAAGTAGGTAAATATACATACACAAATGAGTTACTGTCTTAGGTTTCAAAAGATAATAGTAGCTGCTGTAATGCACAAGCTCAATATGTCCTTTAGGACTAACTAAGCAGCTGGGGTAATCCCTTGTTTATTAGAATTATTGCCATCTCAAAATTCCAAGCAGCATAGTGATAACAATTTCTCCTTAATAGGGACTTTTATTCCCTTCCCCCAGCATTCAAGCTGTGATGGGAGGAGGGTTTGTGCATGTATCCACTTCATGGGTGTGGGGGAAGCAATCAACAAAGTCATTCATCCACTGGTGTTCCACAGTGGTTTGTCTGGTGTCTATAGGCCTTGTTTTGTTGGGGAGGAAATGATACCTCTTATGATAAACTAGTATTTCACACTTGGTAATTCTTTATTTATGTGTGGGGGTGTGGTGTGTGTGTGTGGGGGGGTGTCAGTTTCATAGCAAACACTTTCATAGTACAAAGCAAACACTTCCATATTACCTTATAACAAGGGATACAGATACTACAAGTGAGATTAATGCACGCAGCAACTCACAAGCATTCCACTAAACACATTCTTATAAACTTAACATGTGTTGTAACAATGCTAACACACAGGTGAGCTAGACTGGTTTCCAGATATGCATTTGTCAGTGTTCAGTGATGTCTAGGGGCCTTGGCAAGAGCTGGCACCTGGTCTGCCAGTGTCACAGAAGCCTGTTCCAGAGCTTAACTGTCCTTATAGTTAGATGGTGCCCAAGGGTTAAATCTTAGCCCCATTTATTTCAGTGGTGCCAAGGTTTCACCCAAAGTGTTTTTTTTTTCATGATAGAGGCTCTGTAAATTATCTGCATTACAACAGTTGACAGGGTTTTTAACAACATGGATTGGGGCTCTTTTTGAATATGTCTATTGAATATGTCTTTTTCTTTCTTTGACACTATGTAGGTTACAAGATTGCCACACGTTTAGGAAATAAAAAAGACATGTGTATGTTTCTAGCCCTTCATATGGAGAATTCTCCAATGTGTGTTAGCCCATCTGAAAAGGTATGCAAAGAGATGTCACTGCGAAGAGGTGTTTCTTTCCAATAAAAGGGGATGAACCCTTAAAATCACTGATAATATCAATTAATAGGTACCAACAGTAATCAATACCGTTTAGTTTTCAGTCAGTAAGCAGATGAACAGTTACATAAAGAGCTCAGATCCCTGATTAGATAACAGCTGAGATGTGATCATTCACAGCCACTATATCATATCATATACCATAATTCTTAACATACCTGCTGGTAGGTAGTATGGTGGTGGGAGATTTCTGGAAAAAGGCTAGTGTATACAAGACTTCTGTTTCAGTTTTCCTATCTGTTAAATGGGGATAGTAATGCTTACTTGCCTACTTCCCAGGGGGGCTGTGGAGATTAATTCATACTGTATAGAGATTTTAAAATGTAAAACATTTTATGTGTTAAATATTATTGTTATTGATCACTTTCCATCCTTCCTGTGCATAATGGGCCAGATTAACTAGTATGCTACTGTTCTTTAAGATAATTGAATAACATGTGAAACCCCCTCAGGTAGATTATTCCAGTTACTGCCTCCACAGAGAAGACTAGAATTTTACCTTTAAGAGTGAATTTGTTTGAGCTTAATTTATACACTAACTTCATAAGAAAGCTTTGTCAGATAATATGATCTATTATTTGAATCCAAAGCCACCCAGAAGGATTAGGTCCTTATTGTGCTGGGCACTGTATAAACATACCATTATATATGGATATAGTTTCTCATCCAAAAAGCTTGCAATCTAATCAGTAGCACTGATGTCTCTCTGCCTTACTGTATCCATTACAGCTAATGTAATGCTGACAGAAGATCCTGATAGAAATGATTTAGACCCCTCACAAAGTCACACTTCCTTTTTCTTGCTCATAAATTTCACTTGAGGGTATTTTAGAAAACTATGGGTTGATCTTGCTTGCTTGAAGTCATTTGGAGTTTCATCAGTAACTTCAAAGGGAGACTGATTGGGTCCATTCAGAAACAGCATACGCATATAAAGATAGTGAATTAATAAGAATAATGAACAAGTAAATAAATATTCATAGGACTGATAAAGCAGAAAGACAAATTAAGAGCCAAAGGTTATTAGGACTGAAGAATCAATGTACTTACATACAGTGTAGCCAAATCTATAATACATTGAAGCTGCTTTTTAAAACATAGGTGTTTGTAAAATAAAATTTGCAGACCAATAGTAAGTCACATTGTTTTCTTTCAGTTCAATAAAACTGGGATTGTTGTGTGTGAGTCAGACAAAATACACAAAGTGGTAGCAATGAGCTGCTCCAGAGAAAACCTACATGCTGTGCAACATGTCATGCTGAACGTTCCCTGTTCTTTGAGTAACTGCACTGTGTATTTGTCCAGGAAACCCTGCTCCACCTGCACTACATTTCTCATTCAAGGTAAATAATAAACTGACCAACCCATTTCAGTCAATGGGAGGTTTTTTTTGAGTAAGGAGGTCAGAAATAAGCCCATACTGAATATCCGGTTTGAAAAAATCATGTTATCTTATGGAGCTCAGTCCTGCAAATCCTGACTCTCACAAGTAGTCCTTTATTCATGTAAGTAGTCCCTTTGAAATCAGTGAAACTACTTGCCTGGGAAGGATTTGCAGGCTAGGGTCATAAATTGTAGTTCTCATGTCATGTAATGTGAGCTTGTGTCAGGATCCACTTATGAAGCAGATCCAAAAATATATAACTCTCAGTTTTCAGCTCCCCTGTCCTGGAGGACCACATGCTACAGCTCAAGATGGTGGTTCAAAGCTTGCTTTTATGCCCTCCCACTGCTGGGCTGGCTGGGCACCAGGCCAGCCCCTAGAAAAAGTTAGAACAGCAGGGTGTAGGGCTAACCTGGCCCTGGCTCCTTTTCTCAACCATGCTCTCTCTACTGGCCTCAGGCATGAGTGGTGTGATAGTAGCTGTTACAGTGATTCTACAGCATCCAAGGAGCCCTCTGTACTGGGGTGGGGATATTCTCTGTGGCCAGCTACATTCGTTTTTTGACACTAGAATGCACCAACAGTGTTGCACACACTGGCTGGCCTGCAACAGAGAATTAGGCCCACCATTGTTATCAAGAAATGTAGGCATTAATGAGCCTGTCTGGTTGAATTGTATTGTAAATCAGTCTAAATGTTCATCTTTAGGATCAGTTTCTTCAGTCTATTACTGGCCAATGTCTCCAGAACTAAAAGGGGAAGATTCAGCGGTTGAGGAAGATCTCAAGCAAGTTGACCAAATGTTTCTCAGAAGTAATATAAGTAGCAGTGTTTTTCTACCAATCGCAGACTCTGACACTGTATTTAAGATTTCATCTAGAATCAAAATATACAAGTGCATAGAATGCAATTCCCATTATGCTGAGGCTGTCCCTAAAGACATGGAAAAAAATAGTTCATTGCTTAATATGCAAGGCCATATAAGGATATGTGCAGAGCAGATGAAGAATGCATTGTGTTGCCTTGATTGTTTACTGCATTGTCCCCATGGAGAATTTGAAAAAAAAGAAAAGATTGATGTGGAAAAAATGCACACACATGCATTGCAGCTTTGTTATCTTTTAGCAGCAAGATCTGGTAAGTATACTGAAAATATAGAAAAAATAGCAAACAAGTATGAAAACCAGGTATATTTTCCTAATAAATTTAGCTAGAGCTAAGCCAAATATTTCATAACTTATGCTGATAATAAAGGAATTGGCATGCTTTCCTCGCCCAGGATCTAAATAAATATTTTTTCATTTAAATAAGTAGATATGTTTATTGAAATCATATCCAGTACTACATTTGAGTCAAAATAGATTTAAACTCAAATCTGTGCAAGTGAAATTGCAACAATTTATTTTGAATCACACTATCATATTCAAACCCAAAAAGCTTTGTTTAAAAACAATGAAGATTACTAAGTGACAACCATGTCCTTATCTAATATCATTTATAAAACCTAAGCAATTAAAAGCAAGGAAATGATAAGTAAATCTTACAATGTCCACCTAATAAACATAAACAAAAGTTTTTTATCAAGTACAAAGAAGTACATATTTAATCACAACACAGCATCCATAATTCTGACTCCCTGGATTGTGTGCATGTGTGAATGTTTATATTTAGATATTTTTTATTTTCATGATTTTGGCCTCTGAATATTTTCTTGTGATAATGTCAAATGAAAATGATCAGTTACTATATTTATCAACTGACACATTTTTTGGTAAAGTACTTATAATTGCTCGTTCTTCTTTTGCATTTGTAGTTTACCAGGAAAAGTGTATAAAATTGTCTGTTTATGGTAAAACTATGTATGTAAGTGGCCTTGCATTTGGAGTTCATCACCATACCCAATTAATGTGTACATAAAACGTTTTATGTTCCATTTTCAGGGTTTTGTATTGTGTTTATATTTTGAGATTACTAATCAAGGAAAAACTTTAAATTGGGTTGTTGTGTTGTGATGAAATATGCTTTTCTTTGTATCTGATTATAATAATGCCTTTCCATAATAACAGTGTATATGTTGCTATCTAGATAACGTATTAATATAGTGTATGCTCTGTACTTGTGGTAGTTTAGACAGATCAATCTACTTATACATTTTGTTTCAATATTCTAAAGCGTGACACCTTAAACCACAATATAATATTTAAGTCTAACCACTAAAGTGATATAAAATGCTCTTTTTCTTATAAAAGATGATCCAGATCGAGGTGTTGGTTGCATATTATACAGTCAGAATGGATATTTTGTAAGTATGGCAAATGCTTCACGCACTTTCTTTAATGTTCACTCTCTCCAGTGCATTAGCTAATAAGTATACTAGTACTGGTACCAGGGCCGGCTCCAGGCACCAGCTTAACAAGCAGGTGCTTGGGGCGGCCCCTCGGGAGAGGGGCGGCACGTCCAGGTATTTGGCGGCAATTCGGCGGAGGGTCCCTCACTCCCGCTCGGAGCGAAGGACCTCCCGCCGAATTGCCGCCGCAGATCGCGATCGCGATCGCGGCTTTTTTTGGGGGGGGGGGGCTGCCTGGGGCGGCAAAAACCCTGGAGCCGGCGCTGACTGGTACTTTCAGTTTTTGCCACTGTTACCTGGCTGGTCATTGCTGCATTAATGTATCTACCTTACAACTAGATAATGCCTTCAGTATTTAGCCCTTAGTAAAGTGTATAAGGTACAATACCCCATAGGAGCACAGGGCTTTTTGGCTGCATTCTCAACCACTTCTGTAACACAATGATAATGCATACCCTATCATTGGGCCTTGGAGACGAGATTTTAATCTAATCTTAGTTACACTAGACTTCATTTTACATCAAGGTAACTGAATCAGAATCTGGCCTCGTACCTTTCTCACCTCTTTGAAAACTTAAAAATACTTAGTAAAACACCTAAAGTTTCTAGAATACCACGTACAGTTCATTTAAAGAAACACACCTTCTTTTTGTGTAATTGCAGCTAACAATTCCTGGCACCTCCCTCCTCTGATATTCTGGATTTCACGTCCAGCCTCCTTTCCTTCAGAAGGCTACCTCCTAATCACTTAACTATAAACACAGTAACAATAATGATAACATTTTATCATTGAAATCCAGACAAGTGATTCATCATGGCCCAGCAAAGAAGCTGGCCCTAACTATATTATTAAGGTAGGGAGGGAAAGATATTATGATGGTGGAAGAATTTTGAGGTCACTGGATGCAGGAAAAAAGTATGCATAGTAGCTAGTGGTTTTGAATGGGATAGTGAGGCTGAGAAGGTTATTTTCTGGTGCAGTTGAGATATTTTAGTCTGGTAAATTGGAAAAATTGCCTCAAAACTTTGGGAAACAGTTTATTAAAATATACAAAATAGTGTAATTACATTCATTATAGGGCTCTCAGACTGATGTCTATATGTAAGAAATAATTGGTCTTGATAGTAGGCAGTGACTGAGTATTTGAGTAGAAAAATCCCTGAGAAGTAAAAGTGATGTAACTATTGTATATTACAAACTTTTCTCAAACATGAAAATTGTGTGTGTGTCTAAAAAAAAAAAAGGCAATTTAAAAAAAAAAAGGCAAAATATTTGTATTTCTCTTTATTTAAACTACAGTGATATGTGTCTTATTTTTCTTAGTCATTCTTTTTATCTTACAGCTCTGTTAGGTTCTACTAATTTTTTTTCTTAGTTTGGGGCAGGTTATAATGGATACCCTATTGGTGCAATATTTGCAAACCTGCCTTGTGCAGGTAGAAACGTCAAAAAAGAGTCAGGAACAGCAAAAGGACCAGTCCTTATCCATGCTGAAGCAAATGCTCTACTATTCAGGTTATTATTATTATTATTTATTTATTATTTGTTTTAAAAGAATTCAGTGGTTTTACATAAATGCCTTATGATACTATATATCAATGCAGTTGTAATATCCATGTGATTAATTGTGGACCCATGATATAAATTGCATTCAGCATTCTCCTTTGACCACCTCACCTGGTGTCTGCCCAGTAATTTATCTCCCCCTAGGACTACTAATGTTCTACACCTCTGAGCACAGTAATATGCTATCAAAATTTTAACAAAGGCTTTTTCACAAATTTTTCACCATAACACCTCACTATTCCATTCTTTAGGAATAGTTACCCAACATGCCTACATCCTCCCCACAACATGAAGCTCCAAGCACCTTTTGAAAGATTTACCTGGCAGCATCAGCTGATCCTTAGGACAGCAACAGTAGTGGGAGGTGGGTTGCCTTGAGAATTCTGGTGGCAATGGTAATAGCTGGTGAGTTATTTACATCTGTATGTGTAGGAAGCTGATGAGGGTAGCACTGCTACTATCTACTTTGTTGATAGCAGAGACTGGCCATTTTGGGATGAAAATGCTCTGCTTCCATTGCCTAGCAACAAGCAAATGGCACTATTCCCTGTGCAGGCACTTAACTGTGGTATTGGAGAAGAAGGAGATAAGATGCTTTGGCTGGCATCGCCAGCTGTGTTCGGAGCAGATTAAGGCTAGCTGAGGTTCAGATACACTAGAATTACAGAACTTTCCTGCCCTTCAATACAGACACTTCTTCTTTGAGTAGTGTCCCTATAGGTGTTCCACTTCAGGTGTGCATGTGCCACTCCTGCCCTTGATAGGATATTTTCCATTAGCAGTGTCCGTTCAGCCCATGTGTACACTCTATACAACCTCATGCCATGCTCCAAAGGTATATAGGGCTGCTCGGTTGAACCACCCTTAGTTCCTTTTCTACCACCTTGGCCTGAGAAAGAGCGCTAGTGTATCTGCCTCATGAGTGCCTCAGCGTGTTTTGTAATTGTTATTTAGTTAGTTTTGTGTTTCTAATTAGTATTAGTTGTTGCTAGTATAGAAGTAGTTAGATAGTTGTGAGAGGTTTCAGTATTTTCTCTCCTCCTTTTTTCTCCCCACTTTTTCTGGGGAGCTTATTTGGCCTGACTGGGCATGCTTGGCTCCCCAGGTTTCAAACGCTGCCTCTCTCATCAGGAGGCTATCGAGATCAGCGACAGCCACTCTACGTGTATCTGTTGCTTAGGAGATTCCAACACCATAGACATAGAATCGTAAGACTGGAAGGGGACCTCAAGAGGTCATCTAGTCCAGTCCCCTGCACTCATGGCAGAACTAAGTATTATCTAGACCATCCCTGACAGCTGTTTGTCTAACCTGCTTTTAAAAATCTCCCATGATGGAGATTCCACAACCTTCCTAGGCTATTTATTCCAGTCCTTAACCACCCTGATAGTTAGGAAGTTTTTCCTCATGTCCAACCTAAACTGCTCTTGCTGCAATTTAAGCCCATTTCTTCTTGTCCTATCCTCAGAGGTTAAGGAGAACAATTTTTCTCCCTCCTCCTTGTAACAGCCTTTTATGTACTTGAAAACTGTTATCATGTCCCCTCTCAGTCTTCTCTTCTCCAGACTAAACAAACCCAATTTTTTCAATCTTCCTTCGTAGGTCATGTTTTCTAGATCTTTAATAATTTTTGTTGCTCTTCTCTGGACTTTCTCCAATTTGTCCACATCTTTTCTGAAATGTGGCACCCAGAACTGACATCTCCTGAAAGTGTAACTTTTGCCTGGTTCTAAAATCTAGAGCTCGGAAGAAGCTGATGATGATCAGTAGCGGCGCCAGCTCTTCCAGCGCCCTAGGCGGCGGAAGGTCCCGCCCCCGAAATGCCGCCCCCAACAGCGGCGGCGGAAGGTCCCGCCCCCAAATTTGAAGGGGCGGCCGCGGCGCCGGCCCCCCCAAAATAGCTGCGCCCTAGGCGACCGCCTAGGTCGCCTAATGGGTTGCGCCGGCCCTGCTGATGATGGAGCACTCCCTTTGACCTGCTTCCAAGTCAGGTCAGGAGACTTCCTCCCCATACATTTGTCTCCAGACAGATCCAGTGCCCCTTCGACTTCGGCTAAGGTCTTGTCTAAGAAGGGGAGGAGCTCAGAGGACTCAAGGAAGGATCTGAAGAAGAGGCACTCAGTCTCTCACCACAAGGAGCAGCTCTCAAGAAATCCCAATCTCCTGCTAGCTTTACAGTGTCGGAGGCTTCAACCTCTCGACTCGGTCCCATGGAGGCTAAAGACTTCTTCTGGTACCAGATTGTGGAGCACTTTGGAGAAACATGGCACTGGTAGAACCCCGGTACCATCCGCCTCCAGATTGGGACCATCTATTTCAGACTTACCAACAGTGCCTTTCCACATTGTTGCATCTGACGAAGTGGGTATTCACCCACGAAAGCTTATGCTCCAATACATCTGTTAGTCTTAAAGGTGCCACAGGACTCTCTGTTGCTTTTCACATTGGTACTGACAACATCGAAGCACATACCTTCAGCCCTGACACCTGAGGGCTCCAAACCAATGATACTGCTCTAGTCAACTGCTGCATCAGTGCTAACCCACTCAGTACCACAGGAATGCCATTACTCCAGGGACTTGCAAGTGTTTGATGGGTCGGAGTCCCCATTGCTTATGATCTTGGTACTGAGACCCCAATCTCCGGATTACTGGTGCTTCCTGGTAATGCAGGATTCTCCACCCTTTTCTACTGCCTCCCCCCACCCCCTTTGGAGGACAATGAGGAGGATGAAAGAGATGTTCAATCAGTCGCCTTCTTATCAGTGTGGGGTTCCACTTCACATCACTAAAGGAACCCATGGTTTGATGTTAGGGATGGTGGGCTCAGTCTTGGGTATCACCTGCTCTCCAGTATGGGTCTCCCCAGTGGCCATACTGGGATCCTTGGGAAGCATATTAGCTGCAATTTGCCAGATCTACAGCTCCACTGCACCAGGAAGCTAGGGTTACCAAACCCCCAACGTAAGGAGACCTTTGATGAACAGGAAGTTAGAGCAGACAGAAAGGCTCCTTAAGCCTCTATTTTGTATGCATCTCCGGATGAAGCAGTAATGCCTGCACACCATCAATAGCTGATGATTTTTGTCAATTCCAAGACCTTGTGAAGGGGGTGGCAGACACCCTCCAGACATCTCTTGAAGAGGTTAAAGACTCACATTACAAGCTCCTGGACATTTTGCAGTCGGCAACACCCACTTGGGTTGCGCTACCCCTTAATGAAGCGCTCCTGCATCCAGCAAAGACTGTGTAGCAAACTCCCGCCACCAAATCATCAACTTGTAAATGGGTGAATAAGAAATATTATCTTCCCCCCAGGGACTCAGAATTTTAGTTTTCCTATCCCAACCCTCTTTCCTGATGGTGGATGCTGTAAATGAGCAGAGTAGACAGCATTATTCCAGATCTACTCCTCATGACAAGGGCCATAAAAGGTTAAACCTTTTTGGACAGAAGGCGTAATGATCCACAACCCTCCAATTTTGGATCACAAGTTATCAGGTGATCATAGCCAAGTATGACTACATGAATTACAAGTTCACATCCTTTATTGAACATCTTCCACAGGAGCATAGAGAACATTTCCAGGCCATCATTAAGGAGTGTCACTTATTACCCAGAACCTCTCTCCAAGCATCCTTGGATGCCACAGACACTGCCGCTAGATCCATCTCCACAGGAGTTGTCATGCACAGAGCATCATGGCTCCAGTTGTCAGGATTCCTGAGAGAGGCTCAGAATACGGTTGAGGACCTCCCATTTGATGGTCAGAAACTTTTCTCAGGAACTACAGATGAGTCTTTGCACATGCCGAAGGACTCGAGGCCCATGTTGAGATCTCTGGGTGTATACACCCCTCCAAACAAGAGGAGATTTAGCAGGTCTCAAACTGCCCAGAGATTGTGCCCTGCTCAGTTCTCTGGTTTTCACATAATTACCAAACCTGCAAGAAAAAGACAGATTTCAGCGGAAAAGAGCTTCTTACCCTCCTTCAGCTAGTACCCAGTCATCATCAAAACAGCAATTTTGACAGTTCAGTTGAGGGCTCAACTCCTCCCTCACCTCTAGTTTGCAAGCTGCAACCTTTTGTCCACCTTCCCGCTTTTGGAGACCGCCTTTCCCATTTTCAATAGGCTTGGCAGCATATTACAACAAACAAGTGAGTCAGACAGGTTATAACATCGGGCTACACCATCCACTATAGGTCTCACCCAACTCCCCTTCCCCGTCCCTCTTCAGGGACTCCTCCCACAAGAGTATACTGAGTGAGGAAGTACACTCCCTCTTTTGATTAGGAGCAATAGAACTGGTCCCATCCCCTCACAGGAGGAAACAGTTTTACTCAAAGTATTTTCTTGTGCCAAAGAAGGATGGAGGGTGAAGAGCGACCTTAGATCTAAGACAACTGAACAAATTTGTAAAATCTCAAAAGTTCCAGATGGTGACTCTGGCAGCTACAATCCCTTCTCTAGAGGCAGGAGATTAGTTTTCAGCCCTCAACCTACAGGAGGCTTATTTTCATATAGCAATACATCCCGCACACAGGACATATCTGTGCTGCACCATGGGCCAGGATCCTTTTCAATACAGAGTACTTCCCTTTGGCATCTCTTTGGCCCCAAAGGTGTTCTCAAAGATTTTAGTGGTAGTGACTGCTTACCTTCAGCGAGAAGCAATTTTCGTCTTCTTGTATCTTGACAACTGGCTACTCAAGGGCTGATCTTACAAAGCAATACTAACTTCCACCCAAACATCTCTCTTCCCTCTTCCAGGAGTTGGGTCTCCAGCTATACCTAAAGAAGTCCAAGTTAGTCCCTGCACAGAGAATACAATTCATAGGGGCATATTTGGATTCGTTGGCAGCCAGGGCCTCCCTTTCCACAGACAGATTCATAACCTTGTCGAATCCAGTCGGGACAATTCAAGGTAGTCCCCATACTACCATAAGGAACTGTTAGCAGCTCCTGGGTCATATGGCAGTTTGCACCTTCACAATCAAACATGCAAGATTATGGGCATGTCTACACTAGAAACGTAAGTTGACCTATGTTAGGTCGACTTACAACCACCAAAGTAATTACTGCAGTGGTGCATGTCCACATTACCCTCCTTGGGTTGGTGGTGTGTGTCCTCACCAGGAGCACTTCCACTGACCTAATAGGGGCAGTGTGGGGAGATGAGAGCCAAGTGTCTCAATTCAACTGGCAGCTCTCTGCCAGGAGCTCCCGGTGGGTTGTCTCCTTTTGCCTCCCTGTTCCCCGCTGGGAGTGAGGGAAGCCGCCCGGAGCTTCTCACCTCCCCGTTCTCCACTGTGAGGGGGCGGGAAGCTTCCCTGGGGTTCTCACCTCCGCATTCCTTGTCGGGAGCAAGGGAGAAACTACCTGAAGCTTCTTGCCCCCAGGGAGCAGGGTCCAGCTGCCCCAGCTTCTCCCCCTGTCCGCTCCCAGCTTCTCCAGCCACCTGGGCTTCTTGGTGTGAAAGTCACCAGCGATTCCCCCTCCCTGAGAAACCCTTATGGCAATCAATATCAGTGGCCATTAGGGGGAAGCAGACACCTTACGTACGCTGTAACCTGAACTTTTGAACTGTCTTCCCTTCTCTGCCTTGAGACAGTGAGAGCTGGTCCCAAACTGGTTTTCACGGACCAGATAGCAGAAGTGCAGGGTCTGGCAACCACCCACCAAGTGTTAACATGACCGGAGCCTATGTTTAGAGTATATAAAAGATCTTTGGTTTTTGTGTAAAGTTAGAGTCTTTGTACCAAGGTGCAAAGCTCTTCTTTCTTCTGCAGAATAAAGCAACCTTTCCTTATCCCTGTCTGGCTGTTTTTGGCTCTCAGCTAGGCGGACCCGAGATTTCGGTAACATTGGCCTGACTCCCAGCTGGGAGCGGGGTCTAGCTGCCCAGCTCTCCAGGAGAGCAGAGGGCAGCTGGGCTCTAGCTGCCCAGCTTTCTTGTCAGTTTCACGGCTCCTGCTGTCTACACAGACACTGTGTCGCCCTAACTACACCGACATAACCACACCTCTTTTGGCGATGGAGTTATTATGTTGGTGTAGTAGGGCACTTAGAGCTTGTCTACACTACCCGCTGGATCGGTAGGCAGTGATCGATCCAGCGTGGGTTGATTTATCGCGTCTAGTATAGATGCGATAAATCGGCCGCTGAGCGCTCTCCCGTGGACTCCAGTACTCCACCAGAACGAGAAGTGCAAGTGGAGTCGATGGGAGAACGTCAGCTGTCGACTTACCGGAGTGAAGACACCGCAGTAAGTAGATCTAAGTACGTCGACTTCAGCTATGCTATTCACGTAGCTGAAGTTGCGTATCTCAGATCGACCCCGCGCGGTAGTGTAGACAAGCCCTTACGTTGGCGGAAGCAAAGCTGCAGTGTGTACACTGACATAATTAGATTGAAGTAAGCTGCCTTACATCAACCTAACTGTGTAGTGTAGACCAGGCCTATGTCTTTGCTGCTATCAAGGGCTGGTTCAGGAGGACCTATTACTCAGCCAGTAACAGCTTGGACAAACTGGTTACAGTTCTTCTCAAGGTGAAGAACTCCCTGGATTAGTGGAAAGATCAACGCAGTGTCTGCACGGGCATCCCAGCTCCAACAATAACTGTGCGAATGGATGCCTCACTGTTAGGGTGGGGAGCACACCTCAACATACTCACAACTCAGGGCACATGGTCACCTCAGGAAACTGGTCTCCATATCAACTTGTTGGAACTCAGTGCAGTCAGAAATGCCTGCCTTCAATGCCTACCCCTCATCAAGGGCAAATCAAAGAGTATCATGATGGACTATGTAGCTTATATGTTCTATATCAACAAATAGAGCTGAAAGATTCCACCTCCCCGTGCGCCGAAGCTATAAAGTTACGGAACTGGTGTATAACCCGTCAGATTCAGATCTCAGCTGTTTACCTTCCTGGAGTCCAGAATGTCACAGTCAATATTCTCAACAGATGCTTCTCCTGGGACTACAAATGGGAGTTGGACTCTCAGATCCTTCATGGGATATTCCAGAGGTGGGGACTTCCACAGGTAGACATATTGGCCACATACAGCAACAGGAAGTTCCCCTCTCTTTGGGAGATGCCTTTCTCCTTCCTTGGACAAACGGCCTGTTCTACACATTCCCTCCAACACCGCTAATTCTAAAAGTGAGGAGGAAGATAAGGCAGGACAAAGCCAGAGTTATCCTCGTAGTACTGACCTGGCTCAGGCAAGTTTGGTATCCTTATCTGCCTCACCTGTGTGTCCAACCACCGTTCAAGCTTTCAACTGTCCCTCATCTCCTCTCCCAGGAAGCGGGTCATGTGCTTCACCCCAGCCTAGGGGTCCTCTGTCTCCAACCATGGCTCCTAGATGGCTCATGGGATTAGAATCCACCTGCTCAATAGGAGTACAACAAGTATTATTAAACAGTAGAAGGGAGTCAACTTGAATTATTTATCTTCAGAAATGGAAGAGCTTCAATCACTGGTGTCACCCTCACTGCCTTGTGTCTGAATCTTCTCTGCTCTCAGCCATCTTGAATTATCTGCTCAACTTAAAAAAAAACCAGGTTTATCAGTTAGTTCCATTAAGATTCTCCTTGCTGCAATATCAGCTTTTCGTTCCCCACTTGAGGGGTATTCTGTTTTTGCACATCCTCTATCCTTAAGATTTATTAAGGGTCTGGGGAATCTATATTCTGACTTGGGATCTCAACCTGGTACTTAGATACCTTATGAGACCTCCATTTGAACCTATGGCAACCTGCTCCTTGCTTCACTTATCTAGGAAGATGGCCTTCCTAGTAGCTATCATGTCAGCTGGAGAAATTGGAGCCTTGACCCATTTACAGTATTTTTCAAGGACAAAGTCTACCTGCAACCACACCCAAAGTTTTTACCTAAGGTGCTGGTGGATTTCCATCTTAATCAGTCTATTAATCTACTGGTATTTTTTCCTAAACCACATAAATCTCAGATGCTATTCACGCTTCGTATGTTAGACAGGCATATGTTAGACAGGCATTGACCTTTTATCTGGATAGGACCATG
The DNA here is from genome assembly GCA_003942145.1 of Platysternon megacephalum. Lineage (NCBI taxonomy): Eukaryota > Metazoa > Chordata > Testudines > Platysternidae > Platysternon > Platysternon megacephalum. The sequence continues at coordinate 557,155 of QXTE01000225.1, forward strand.
CAGTTTTGGAAATCACCGAGACACTTTGTCTCCATTGTGGAAGGATCAAAAGAATCTATGATCTCTTTATTATAGTGCAGCTGGTGTTTTGCCTCCTCAAAGGATTACAGCATACTCTACCAGATCACAAGCAACTTCCACAGTGTGACTCAAAAACATCCAAGTGCCTCAGATGTGCAGAGCTGCTACGTGGGTTTCAGTGCACACCTTTTCTAAACACTACGCCTTGGCCCACACCATCAGATTTGATGCAGAACTTGGTTCTGCTGTGTTGTCTTCAGTGTTGGACTTGATTCTGAAGTTTCCTGTAAGAATACTGCTCAGGAGTCACCTGAAGTGGAGCACCCATAGGGACACTACTCGAAGAAGAAGAAAAGGCTACTCACCTTGTGCGGTAACTGTGGTTCTTCAAGATATGTGTCCCTATGGGTGCTCCACTACCTGCCCTCCTTCCCCTCTGCTTCGGACTGTTCTTGTTGCATGTTGGGATAGAGAAGGAACTGAGGGCGGTTCACCTGTGCAGCCCTCTGTACCCTCTGAGCGTTGTATAGCATGCACGGTCTGAGCGGACACTAATTACAGAAAATCTTCGATCAAGGGCTTGAAAGGTGCATATGCACCTGAAGTGGAGCACACATAGGGACATACATCTTGAAGAGCCACAGTTACTGCACAAGGTGAGTAAACCTTTTCTTCTAGCTAGTACCCCTGAGTCCAGCAGACTGCTCTTTCCTCTCCAACCTAGAGCATTCCCTGGCCAGGCTGAAAATATTCACTGTCATTTAATTTTCACATTCCTTTAAACTATGCAAAAATTAAATAACAATATTCCCAGTACTGCAGTATGAGCCTGATTGCGAACTCACACCTGTTTTACACTGAATATTGTAATTACCATTAATAATACTTAGCATATAACTGTTAAAAATTATTTTGGGGCATTAATTAATTAATTCATAACATTCCTGTGAAGAAGGCAGATATTGTCCTCATTTTACAGATATTGAAACTGGTACACATAGAGGTTATGTGACTTACCCAAGACCACAAAGGGAAGCAGTGTTAGGACCAGGACTAAAATCCAAATTTCCTGGCTTCCCTTCCACTAGACTACATTGCTCCAGCTCCATTTTCAGTGGAGTTACTCTTGATTCACAGCTGAGAGCACACTAAGAGTACAAGAATACTATGCATCCAGCAGTGAGCGAAAGATGGTAGTTATAACTGGCCTAGCAGCCAGTTTATGGCCATTTTCTCTGTAGAGAAAAGACAGAGTACTCCAACGAGACTGGAATGGTTTCAGTTAAGACATAAATACTTTACTTTTGTAAATAATAAGTGCACATGTGTATGTATAATGATGAGAAGCTCAAAGGCAGAAATAAAGTGAGATGGGAAATCTGGGACAGAGAGAACTAACAATAAATAAGGTTCTTCAGGAAAAGTCCTAGGATTTATTTGAGGGACACCTCACCATGATCTCTTGTTTTGCTTTTGCAGAGAATAAATGCTGCTACTTTTTTTTTCTCAGATCCAGAAAAAAAATAGAAGAGAATGATGTTCTTTATTGCACGAAACCTCCCTGCTCTGAATGTCAGAACTATATACAGTTTGTGGGCATAAAGAAAATTGTTTCCGTACAAGAATCATCACAATCATCATCAAACCAACAAGTAAGCTAATGCAATGCAATTACCTTATTGTAATTATTTATTTATATATTCATTTGGTGTTCAGTGCTATAGTTTATGATCAACGTACTCAATTAAAAAAACCCTAAGCATCTGTACATGCCTGCATCATGTAATAGAGGAACCTCCACTATATAAAACACCTTCAACATACTTAAACATTCATAATTATACAAATGCATGACTAAAACAATATGGCTTTCACTCTGCCCTGAAAGCCTTTAAATCCAGACCTTTCTGGAGCCAAAAAGGGAGTAAATGCTATATTCTAGGACACTCTTCATTGAGAAAGTCCAGCCTCCTGCAGGTTAATCCTAGGGACTGACAGTAAAAGCCTCCTTAGGTGAGCTCATCTTTCTTTCTTCCACTTCCCATGCTTTTGTCTACTTTGACATTCACTCTGTTTGACCATGTATATTTTCAGATCCATCAGTATGGCTCACTGGCCTAGGATCATTGAAGCACAAGGAGTTTTCTTTCAAGTGACTATCTATATGCCCATTCCACTAAAGGTACACGTATACTCAAGTTTAGAGTCTTTTGGCCAGCAGCATCTGCTATGGCTGCGCATGTATCCTGAGATTCTTCATTGAGTAGTGTCCCTATGGGTGTTCCACTGTAGGTGTACCTGCACCCCAGATCAGAGATTTTAGGTAGCCATGTCCGTTCAGTCTGCACACGCATCCCCTGCAGCCTTGTGCCCTGCACCAACCCAATATAGAGGTGCCCAAGCGCACAGGCGCCAACTTTCCTTGGCGCCGGTGGGTGCTCGTGCCCCCGGCCCTGCCCCGACTCCGCCCCCTTCCTGCCCCTATTGGACCCCTCCCCAAATCCCTGCCCTGGCCCCACCTCTTACCGAGCGTGCCGCGTTCCTCCTCCTCCCTCTCCCTCCCTCCCTCCGCTTGCCACACAAAACAGCTGTTTCGCGACGCAAGTGCTGCGGGGGGGAGAAGCAGGACCCGGTGACGCGCTCAGGGAAGGAGGCGGGGTGGAGGTGAGTTGGGGTGGGGCGGGGAGCTGCCGGTGGGTGCAGAGCACCCACCAATTTTTCCCCGTGGGTGCTCCAGCCCCGGAGCACCCACGGAGTCAACGCCTATGCCCAAGCAAACCGCCCTCAGTTCCTTCTCAATTGCTGTGGCCTGAGATGGAGCCTCAGCAGCGTCTGAGTTGAGCTTACCTCAACTGTGTTTTTCTTTCGTTGTTAGTAGTTAGTTAGCATTAGTTCTTAGAGTTTCCTTTGTGTTAGTTAGCTGTAGTAATTTTTATAGTTTAAATTTTTTTTTTAAAGTAAACAAAAAATCTTTAAAATAAAAGATTTTACTTATACTTTTAGGATAAGGATAATTGTTCCTCCATCTATTTTTCTTGTTTCTTTCCATCAGGGCAACTGAAACCCTGGGAGGGTATGCCCAGTCTACCTGGGTTTAAATCTTGCCTTTTGTGCTGAGAGGCTATCCTGGTCAGCGTCCATTGCCTTGGGGAGTTGTATGTTTCCCAAAAGTGTAATTTCTGCCTGAAATTAAAATTGAAGGCCAGAATGAACTGGGAACTTAAACTACATCTCCTTATGATGGGGAGTTTGCTCTGACTGGCTTCTGACCTCAGCCAGGGGGACCCCACCCCCGTACAATTGTCTCCGAACAGGTCAACTGCTTCAACCTCCTCAGTGCAGCACTCCCCTAGAGCATTGAAGCGGAAATCTTTCTAATCCTGCCGGACCTGCTGCTGGCTGCTTCTGGTGTGCAGTGCGGTCCGCGGTGCCAGGACAGGCGGGAAGCCTGCCTCTGCACCCCGGCTACACTGCTGACCGGGAGCCGCCGGAAGTTAGCCCGTGCCCCGATCCCCTGCTCCAAGCCCTGAGCCCCCCCTCAAACCCGGAGCCCCTTCCTGTACGCCAAACCCCTCATTTCCGGCCCCACCCCAGAGCCTGCACCCCCAGCCCAGAGCTGTGACCCATTCCTGCACCCCATCCCCCCGCCCCAGTCCTGAACCCCCCCCAAACCCAGAATCCCCTCCTGCACCCCAAACCCAGAATCCCGGCCCCACCCCAGAACCTGCACCCCAAGACCAGAGCCCTGACCCCCTCCCACACCCCAACCCTCTGCCCCAGCCCTGAGCCCCTCCCACACCCCAAACCCCTCATCCCCAGCTCCGTTCGGTCGCGGGCATCAACAATTTTCTTCAGCTGGATCATTAGTAGTGACAGCTGCTGATGAAAAGTCACATCTGCAAAATAAGACTACACCAAAAGAACCTGATTACAAAACACACTGGATTTATTTGGCCATAAATCATATTAGTTGGCTACTTTGCACTTTAGGATTGCAAATGATCAGGCCCTCATGGCCAGATATGATTATTTGAACTATGAGAAATTTGCAGCATTCAGGGCAAACTGCCTCCAGATGCAAGGGAAAGAAGGTAAATGAAGGACAGTTGATTGCCAGAACCATCCTTCAGGCTGCTTTGGATGCAGCAGACACCACTTCACAATTGATGGCCACCGCAGTCATGATGAGAAGGGCATCTTGGCTGTAGGGGTCTGGCTACTTTCAGGAGGTTCAGTCTACAGCAGAGGATTTGTCTTTTCAGGGATCAGACAGGTGGTGCCCATCATACATTGAAAGCTTCTCGAGTGACTCCTAGCTCTCTCGGGTTCTATAAACCTGCCCCTAAAAGAAAAAAAAAATCAGGCAGAAATTGTATGCCCCACAGAGCTCAGCTCCAGCTCCCTTCTCTCACCAAAGATTGACTGAGTCTTCCAGTGGCAGCATTACCATAAGAGAAGACAGGGTACCTCTGAAGCTTACGTATACCAGTCTGCATTGGAGCCAAAACATTCATTTTGATAGGACAGTTAAGACATGCACCTTACCCCTTTGGATCCAGAGCCACCGACCCTTCCTTTGTGACCATTTGCCCCTTTTCAGGCATGCCTGGTCCTCCATAACTCCAGACCAATGGGTCATGATATTATTACAATAGGATATTCTATCCAATTTCACAGTGTGCCTATTCCCATCCCACCTTCCCTGGCCCTTTCCAGGGACGCATCTCATGAGGACCTATTACACCAGGAGATCCTCTCACTTCTTTCTCTTAGAGTTATAGAAAGGGTACCTTTAAATTACCAACAAAAGGGTTTTACAGCAAATACTTCCTTATTCCAAAGAGGAAAGAAAGATGGTGGCCCATCTGGGATTTAAGAAAGCTCAACACATTCATATGCAAGTTGAAGTTCAGGATAATTCCCTCTCTGGATCCAGGGTACTAGTTTGCATCTCTTGATTTCCAAAATGTGTACTTCCATAGCACAGGAGGTGCTTACCTAAGGTTTGTGGTAGGCCTCCAGCTATCGACTGCACTGAGGGCTTTTAACAAGGTTGTAACAGTCATTACTGCACATCTAAGAAAAAATCCTTACGTGAATAACTGTCTAGTTCAAGGAAGGACTCCTCATCAGGTGTCAGATGCCATAGTTATGCCTTTACCTGTTCCAGAACCTGGGTCTGAAAGTGAATGTGTAGAAATTCAGCTTAACTCCCTTTCAAAGACTTGAGAGGAGCAGACATAGGGCTTGTCTACACATGACATTACTGTGTGGCAAGCTAGGGTGTGAAACTGCAGTGCACTAGTTTTGCTGTGCAGTGCAACATCCTGTGTGCACACTGCTGCTGCACAGTAAAAGTCCAGAGGGTGCTCTGGCTTACTACACTTTACAAGTTTGAGAGGTAGCCGTGTTAGTCTGTATCAGCAAATACAACGAGGAGTCCTTGTGGCACCTTGGAGACTATAAAGTTGTTAGTCTCTAAGGTGCCACAAGGACTCCTCATTGTTTTTACACTTTACAAGTGCTTTCTAGATCTCACTTTAAAGACTGTTGGACAAAATAAAAACAAAGAATTGAAAATTTGATCATGCAAGTGAACGTGCTTTCTTGAACCTTCCGTATCTGACAGTCTGGCCTTCCCTTGGAGCATTGTATTGTATCCAGAGTTTTTCTGGCCATTACTCATTTGCTGAGTAACCTGAAATGGAGGACCATGTCCTTCAAGGAAATACTTATATTTCTTTCCTTGGCTCTATTGCAAATGGCTTGAGGTGACTTGTTAACTTTTATATAGTTAGTATTTTTCAGTTTTGGAAACTATAGTTCTGGAGAATTCTTTTTGGGGGGTTGTCCTAAGCCTGGCTTACATCCAGATATCTGGTCTGCCTCCAATTAATAGGAGAAATGAGAATATGCATATTGTAAAGATTACCAGACATGGAGAATTCTAGAAAGAATATTCACAAATTATGTGTATTTTTAAAAAGTTTTTTTTTTCCTTTTCAGGACTCCACAGACTCTTTAAAGAGCAACTTTGAATATTATCAGGTATGTATTCTTATTGAGGAGTATAGAGCAAGGAAAACGTTGCAAAAAAAGTATTCACGAACATTCATTTAATAAAATCAAATTCACTTTGATGTTGCTCAAGACCACTTTATTTTTTTTTTGTTAAATGTTTATCCAAGCCAATTTTGGTTTGTAAGAAAGTTCACCAAACAAGAAACTGAGGAGCATACTTATGTAAATATGTATTCAAACTAGTGTTCACAATGGAGGTGTTTGGTGGCTTTCTTGAAAGCTCATTGTGGGTTTGGGAGTCATCCAGTCAGGGATAGAGTGGGAAACAAAGCACCAACAAGAAGAAATGTCAGGAGTAGCACCAGAGGAGGAAAACAATGTCACTTAAAGAATTAAGATTTATTAAACATGTTTGATAGCGGTAAAGGGATCAGAGTTTGGGGGAGGAAAGAGAAATGGGACAGACAGAGGTAGTGACAAATTAGATAAATACTGATATAAAGGTAGCTTTTTGGAGCTTGCCTTGCCCCAATAGACTGAGAGCTTTAGGAATGAAATAATGACACATATGGGATGTAGGTATGGGTAAAGGTACCCAGAATTGTCTGATGTCCCAAGAAATTCCCTGGACAGATCTAATGAATAACTAGGATGAATAAAGGCAGCTGTGGTCAGAAAAAGAACTATGCAAAAAAATTATTTGGGACTGTGCTTTGCATAAATTCCTTCTGTTTTTCAACAGTGGAAACCTCAATATGCGGAATGTTCTGGTAAGATAACTACATACAGTTCAACATTGTATCTTAAGGTTGCTAAATTTGGTATTTTATTATTACTCAATTTATTTAAAAACACTTCTAGCATGTCATAACATATTGGAATAGGCCTCTTTATATAACAAACACAAATTTCTGTGAGTCCTTAAATTAGACCTATTAGCTCTATTTTGGTTCAGGGCCATACAATTCAAATATCTGCATCCTACCACTCTACTTGCTGGTTTAATACTTCTGAATGAACAACAGGCTGACATGTACAAGAATCCTGCTCTCTGCACCATAAGTGGCCCAGTTTTCTGGATGTGTTAATGGTCCTTAGATTATCTGTAGGAATGTGCAAAATGAATAATAAATTTACAAAATAGCAGGTGTCTTTTGATCACCAGTCTTTGGCATCCCTTTTGGTCTTTAGTCTTTCTTTGTTACTCAAATGAAAATGAAATGAAAATTTCATTTTGGACATAGGCTTCTAATTCTCATGCCTTTGATGTGTGTTTAGGTGGTTTCCTCTGGCGCTAAGTAGGCTGATCTGAATCCTGCATTTTGTTTTTCTTTTCTCTGAGAACAGCTTGGATTCCTTGGGCTTGATTCTTCAGCCTACTACATTCATTTTATGCTGGTATAAATCCACTGAAGTCAGTGGAGTAACACTAGGGTAATGGAATGAATCAGGCCCCTTATTATAAAATAACAGCCAATACTAAAATTATCTTACATAAAACGTTGTTTATTAGAGTTAGAATACCAATAAAAAATAAATGACAAATGTTAAGCAGGATAGTGTATGCCTATTCTAAGAATACACAGTCTCCCTTAGGTATGATACTTGTTATAGTTTAGTCCCTTTGATTTAAGCAAGAGCAAACATACATCCTGAAATATGCGTAAAATTATAAAAAATGCCTCAGTCCCATTTTCAAAAGTGACATAAACATTTAGAGTCTAAGTCCTGTTGCCTTTAATGAGGGTGGAAACCAGACTTGAGAAGAACCAAGAATGGAATTGGAAGAAAGAAGCTCCAGACAGCAGTTGTGGACATGTTCAGTGTATCTGGAGATGTAGGGGAGAAGAGATGTTGGGTAATAGTATGAGCAGGAGAAAGGGTCAAGTATTTTAAGATGGAGAAGATAAAAGTATGTTTATATAGGGAGGGAAAGGAAACTGATGAGAGTGAGATGTTGAAAAGAGTGAAAGAAGGGGTGACAGCATGAGAGCTGGGCAAGAGAGGTTAGAATAATAAAGGTATGGGGCCCTTTGGGCAGAAAGAGAGGTTGGAAAAGGAAGACAGATAGTGTTTCACAGTCTGTGACAGGAGGGGAATGTACTGGGGATAAGGGGGGAAAGGAAGAGAGAGGGAACAGAGACTGGCCATTTTGATGAGTAAGGGAGTTGATCCATAGGTGCAAGTCAAACAAAGAAGTGAGGGCAAGAAGGCAGGAGGCTGAAAGGTGAGATGGGACATGAGTATGGAAATTAAAGTAACCAAAGATGAGGGTAGGGGATTCCAGTGTGAGGAGGAATGAAAGCCAGGAGTTGAAGTCAGAGGGGAAGGTGGATGCAGGGGAGTCAGCTGGTCAATAGACAGCAGCAGTATGGAGCGGGAAAAGTAAAAAGAGTTGGCTGGGTTGTTGTTCAAAAGAAGAGAATGACTGACAAGGGGGAGGATAGAGGAGCTAGAATTGACAAGATTGGGATAGAAGTTCAAGGCTCCCACTATGATAGTTTGAGTATGACTTGGTCTGTCTAAGGTCTTTTCTGTGCAAGGATGATAGTGATCTTGCTCCCCTGAATCTTGTACTATGGTTCACATTTTTGTCTTGATTTTTTCATGATAAGCTTTGACAAATCTGAATTTTGCCTGGATAGAAGGACCTTTGGATCCAAATATCAACCAGATTTTAATGTCTTGTTTATCAAATATTGTAGTAAACTGATCCTAAGATACCCCACCCTCTCCTTTTTGTAGTGAGCAGAGATCTGGTGCCATTCATGGTAATAGATGGGATCCCATCCATTACTAAACCTCATCAGAGCAAATCCGATACACCATTCCTGATTTAAACTTTTCCTTTTTCTTTTATCCTCCAGCTTCCCCCCTCAGTAAACAAACAGAGAATTCAGAAAAAAGAGATGGAGAAGAAACAGAAAGAAAGAATGATAAAGGCAAAAAAAAATATTCATCAAACTTGCTCATATATTCTTATTTCTTGGTTTACATAATTCTTTTTTCTTTAAGATGTTTGAATAAATTTAATTGTTCTGAAGTCATGAGCCATAGTGCGGGCAGGCAATTTGCATACTTCTAACATCCATCTCCGGCAACATACCTGAGTCTTAATTTGAAATTTCCATGCTATTCCACTTCTGGGCCTCTCTTCCTATAATAATAGAAATAAAGTTATTGTTCTGATAGTATGTGTTGTTGTTTGTATAGCACTACTGCTGTGCCACTGGTGCTTTACAGACATGTACGGACGTAAGGTCCCTGGGATCTTACAACCTAAAATACACAGGTAACATAATGGATAGTGACAACAGATCATTGTGGGGAGGGGGATAGATACAATAGTAATGGACGGGAAGGGAATATGGCTTTTGGGAGAGTGTTGTTTTTAAGTAAAGCTAATTGTATAAATTGTCTTATTTTATATTATTTGTATTAATTATGAGTTATTTATTTAAATAATGTTCAGGTAACAGAGAAGGACATATAGCATCAAAGAGAAGATAAATGGCAGTATGGTAGCTGAAATAAATGAGTTTTGGAGAGGAACGTGAAGTTGAGTGAGTGAGGAAAAGGCTGTCCCAGGTATAGGCTATCCGCTTTGGGCCTGATACAAAGCCTGTTGAAGTCAATGGAAGTCACTCCTTGTGCCAGCCGAAGGAAGGGGCAGGCAGAGGAGTTACTCTCCCTTCAGCAGATACAGGCAGAGTAGCCAGAGAAGGGAGCAAGACTAGGGTATAATTGCACATTGGCAATCCCCAGCTGCTGGAACGGCCAGTGTAACTTACAGCAGGGACTGGAGAGGCACAGATTGATCTCAGGATCAGAAAAGTTCAAGAATGAGGATTCTCACAGAGTGTCAGGTGGACCAAATTTTAATGTGGTTTTAGGATATAGTTCTTTATTTTAATACACATAGAAATGAAAGGTACAGCAGCATTCGTTTTAACCAGAGACTGCATAGTTTGGGAATTATCCTCTGTAGCTCAGTCCCATTGGCTATTTTACATTTACTCCATTTGCTGCTTTTGCTCCATGCTTCTTTTGATGAACTAGCTTCTAATTCTACTCTTTTCTTCAGATCCTCCTTCTCGTCTACCAAATAAAGAAGACTTGTGCATCTTCTTAGCACTCCATATGGAAAATTCACCAAACTGTCAAGAGCCAAGATGTAAATATGCGGGTAACAAACAAAAAGAAACAAATATCTTAAAAGTGAGTTGAGTGAATTCAGTATCTATTATGCAGAATAAGAGAGGCCATGATATTAATTAGGATTTTAACTATTACATATTGCTGATTATGATTTTGACTGGTTAGGATTTTAACCTACAGTATGCAAAATGTCCAAGTTCTGATAAATCAAAAACTCCTTTTATGTTTCCAAATTGCATAGCCAACAGTGGTGGAATAGTCTTTAAAACTATCACAATGTTATCTGGTAAAGATTTCATATGAGTGAAGTGGTTTCCAAATCTTAGTGTTTTCACGTGGTCATGTAATATTTAGTCTTACGTGATCTCATCATAGTCCAAATTTGGTATATCCTAAAACAAGCACACAGCACAGTTGATAGTGTCTGTTTTAAAGTGGTTCAGGACCAGATGAGCAGAGATTTTGCAGGTTGGGGTTGAAGTGCACTGTCACTTGTGTACAGAAGGCTTGCAGAGAAAGTGTCTGCCTCAAGCCAACTCTGGTAGTTCCTCATTTTCACAAGCACAAAATTCAGCCCCCCAAATCAGGAATTCTATATGTGACATTGTCTAGGATGTTCTGATATTGTTTAACGTGGCGCTGCAGAACTAGGAGTGGTAAGCAGAATAGTTTGGCTATATTAGTACTAAATTATTGCAGTTCCCATCTGTCCTTATGGATATTGATGGATCTGTGTGTCTGTCTGGAGAAGAATTTCCAGACGGAAGGACTACTTTCCTTCCTTCTCACTAATTCTCCTTATTAAAAATGTCCAGGGTAAGCTCTTTGGGCTAGGGATTGACATGTGTTATATGTTCGCACCGTGCCTGGTGCAATGGAGCTCAACTTTGTTGAGGGCTTTGGGTACCACAACAATATAAATGTTAAATAATACCAATAATATATTTGATAATATTTGGCTCTTGGAAGACTTAAGTTTGTAGTATAGTCAGCCTTAGTTTTCAAGGACAGAAATATAAAAGCAAGACTTTCATACTGAAGAAAGCTTTAAAATAAGTAATACTAAAATATATAATTCTTACCTATATTTTTAATCTTATAACTTTTTCTACAATTGTTATTAGATATTAGATACACTTACCTCTGTTTAAAAGATTGTCCCTTAGCCAATATTTTCCTGTTTGGTCTTGCAGTGAAATTATTGTGCTTGTTTCATCCCTGCAGTTGCAGAGGACATAAATTGCACCTCAAGGGGCAGTTGCACTGGGGGACGGTTCACCATATTGGCTGGCAGTCAGTCATACAACTTTAACAGGTTTAAACATAAGAACGTAAGAATGGCTATACTGGGTCAAACCAAAGGTCCATCTGTCTTCCAACAGTGGCCAATGTCAGGTGCCCTAGAGGGAATGAACAGAACAGGTAATCATCAAGTGATCCATTCCCTGTCGCCCATTCCCAGCTTCTGGCAAACAGAGGCTAGGGACACCATCCCTGCCCATTCTGGCTAATAGCCATTGATGGACCTATTTCTCTAGTTCTTTTTTGAACCCTGTTATAGTCTTGGCCTTCACAACATCCTCTGGCAAAGTGTTCCATAGGTTGACTGTGCGTTGTGTGAAGAAATACTTCCTTTTGTTTGTTTTAAAGATATTGTAAAAGCATTTTTTTTGGTAGTTTTTCAAAACTGGAATTGTCATCTGTGAAGCTAACAAACCGAAAAGGATTATCGCAATGGACTGCTCCACTAACGATCTTCATGCTGTGCCAAAAGCATTGTTAAGATTTCCAAATGCACTGAAAGGCTGTGAAGTTTACCTGTCTCGAATGCCTTGCATCAGTTGTGCAAAACTTTTGATTCAAGGTCAGTATCAGAGATACTATACTTGTAACTAACTGGCATCATACCTGTGAAAGACTCACAGGTTGATAAAATAGTGATTTCAAGGGTTACTTCCTTTCCCTCTCTACTCTTTTTCCCATTCCCTCCTGCCTTCTGCTGAATAACTCATCCTATTGTTGAGTGATGGTTTAGCTAGAGAGGTAAATCATCCTGTCCTCCTCAATTAACTTTCATACCACAATCCTGTTATTGAAAATGAGTGAGTAAATGAGTCAAATTAAAACAGAAACTGCAACCAGAGATGGCCTGCTGGAGGCTCAGGTTAGGAAAATGTTTTTGTTTGTTTTTAACGCTTCCAGTCAGGTTAAAAATAGAGAGAGATTGTATGGGAATAAATGTTGTAGAAATTGTGGTGACAGAAAGATTTTATGCATATGTGATGGACATGTCCAGTCATTAGAGAGTATTAGGATGCAATTTGTAACCTGATAATACAAATTGTTGGATATTATTACCAAATGATCCTTTGGCAATGATCCTTCACACTCAAAGAAATGAAAATTCATCTCTCATCTGCTCGCAGCTTCTAGGCTACTGATAACCTCTGACTGGAAAAAGAAAAATAATACAAAGCTAGAGGAATAATTCTAAAAAATTAAGGGAGGGTGTTGCTATGGAAAAATTAATGTATCAATTATGCCCAGCAAAAAAGGCAGAAGACAAATAGATAGTTAGATATTTGGTTGCCATTTATTCAATACTCAAAGTACATTTGCCTGCAAAAAACCAAACAAACAAACAAAACTAATCAACAACAAAACCAAAACCCAAAACCATATAGAACCTGTTTAATATTTTTGAATATTAGCATTTGATAGTCACACCTGGTTTGATAAATATGAGTAGTCTGTAGTTTCATTCAGTTTAATCCCATCACCTGAAACGATGCTTCCTAGATGGTCTAAAGAGATTCACTCTCTAATATGGTAACACTGTGCTAAATAGAAAGGAATCATTTATATCCTTAGTCCAATCACAGTTAAGTGATCACATTATAAACAAATAGAAACATCAAGATCTACTTGATTAAGCTGAATTTTAAATGGAGTTATGTTTCTAAGATTTATAGTGGTGAAATTAATTTAAAAATGTACCTTTCTGTGAGCATTAAAATGGATTATTTATATGTGTGGGCAGTTCCGTCTTTAGGGTCGTATTGAGATTTCCATTTACAGTGGCAACAAAGTTCTGAAAATAAATATGACAAAACAAGTACCTGGCTTCATATTATGTCTGTAATTCAAAGGATGTCAATTTTTAAAATATCTATTAATAATAATTTGTTTTGCTCCAAGGGTGAAATTTCTGTTTTATTGTTGATTGAGCTATGTTTTCAATTTACTGAATGTGTTCAGTGAAGAGGATGCATTAAGTCTGAGATTAATAGGAAGATGTAGATTGTTAATGACATAGTTGTTAATTTCTCATTTTTTCATGTTTGTGTAGCTGGTGCTGTACATAGAGGGTGATGATGATGATTACTATTTATTTGTAATGCAGTAGCACCTAGGAACACTAGTCATGGAACAGGACCCCTTTGTGTGTATTAAGCGTAACTGCCTCACACTGCTGTTCTCATGAATAATAAATAATACATGAAAAAGTATAACTAATATAATTACTTCCAGTGCTGCTTTAATTTTACTAGTTAAGAAGGTGTGTCCACTTTATTATATTTCTTTTAAAATATTATCTTACATATGTTTTTCTTCATACAGCTCAAGTTTCTCAAGTGTATTACTGGCCTAATCTTGAAATACAAACAACAGAAGTAAATCTGAACAAAATTGAAATGGAAGCTGAACATGTGGATAACATCTTTAGGGAAAGCTATATCACTGCAGCAGTCTACATACCAATATTAGATGTTGAAACGGTGAAGCGAAGGATTTTTCCACGAACAGGATCACCTCCAGTTGATAAGAACACCACTCCAATTACCTCTGTATATGATCATAAACGATCACCTAAACTTTTAGAAATACTTAACCTGACGCACATTAAAAAAGATAAATCATTCCAACAATCATATAGAGATGATATTGATAAAGCAATAGAATCTTTTCGAACACTGGCAGGTGGCATTGATACCGAAATAAAGGAAAATAATTTTCAAGAGGATAAATGTGCCATTCAAAGACAGCCCAAGTATACTCATGCATTGCAGCTCTGTAACTTACTAGCAGCCAGAAATGGTAAGTGAATGATTAGTATTAAGGTAAAGTCAGTAAGTAATATGGTATAGGAAAGATATGGGTTCAGGAATCTAGAGTCCTGGGTAGTAGAGAATTATGTGTATTTAATGTGTGATTTAGGAAGCAACTATGAAGCTGTAATGCTGAGTTCTGTGACCTTATTCATGGTAATGACTTTCAAGGAAGCTGTGCATGCATTTAGCTAACTTGTTACACTAGAGGTGAAATATTACAGTGGTATCGCCTGTGTTAGAAAATTAGCCTGTGGTATGCAGACCAGATTAAATTAATTATACCTCAATATTACAGAACCAATACAGGTCATCTGAAAAAGATACTTTCAAGGCTGGTAGTAGAGATTGGCAAAAATATCCATAACAAAGGACCAGATTGCACCTTTAACCCTAGACCAGCTTGCATTTGGTGACACTAAACTGGGAGGAGTGGTTGATACGCTGGAGGGTAGGGATAGGATACAGAGGGACCTAGACAAATTAGAGGATTGGGCCAAAAGAAATATGATGAGGTTCAACAAGGACAAGTGCAGAGGCCTGCATTTAGGACGAAAGAATCCCATGCACTGCTATAGAATAGGGACCGAATGGCTGGGCAGCAGTTCTGCAGAAAAGGACCTAGGGGTTACGGTGGACGAAAAGCTGAATATGAGTCAACAGTGTGCCCTTGTTGCCAAGAAGGCTAATGGCATTTTCGGTTGTATAAGTAGGGGCATTTCCAGCAGATCGAGGGATGTGATCATTCCCCTCTACTCAGCACTGGTGGGGCCTCATTTGGAGTACTGTGTCCAGTTTTGGGCCCCACACTACAAGAAGGATGTGGATAAATTGGAGAGAGTCCAGCGGAGGGCAACAAAAATGATTAGGGGGCTGGAGCATATGACTTACGAGGAGAGGCTGAGGGAACTGGGATTGTTTAGTCTGCAGAAGAGAAGAATGAGGGGCGATTTGATAGCTGCTTTCAACTACCTGAAAGGGGGTTCCAAAGAGGATGGATCTAGACTGTTCTCAGTGATAGAAGATGACAGAACAAGGAGTAATGGTCTCAAGTTGCAGAGGGGGAGGTTTAGGTTGGACATTAGGAAAAAGTTTTTCACTAGTAGGGTGGTGAAGAACTGGAATGGGTTACCTAGGGGGGTAGTGGAATCTCCTTCCTTAGAGGTTTTTAAGGTCAGGCTTGACAAAGCCCTGGCTGGGCTGATTTAGTTGGGTTTGGTCCTGCTTTGAGCAGGGGGGTGGACTAGATGACCTCCTGAGGTCCCTTCCAACCCTGAGATTCTATGATTCTATGATTCTAAGAGCCATGCTGCACTACCAAGAATTCCATGCAGAATTATGCCCCAAAGAAGCACAATGCTTCCTAGAGGTCCATAGTGAGCAAGGGAAGAACATCCATTCCACTAACCTCTAGGAGGATGGCTCACATTTTATCTCTGACATGACCCTTCCTTTACCCCCACCCCTTTGCGGTTTCTAGCACCTCAGGGGGTGCTATTAGACAGTCATCCTTGTGCTCTGAGTGCAGACACTACAGTTATGGCTGGTCCCTTGCCCACTCTTTTGCTCCCACTCTTGTGCACTCACACAAGATGTTGGACATATTGGTCCAAAATATATTTTTTTATTCAGATTTTCCTGGTTTTTAGTTCATTAAACATTTGCAAATTTGGGGTAATTTTATAACAGTTTAAAAACAATTCTGAGAGAATATTACTTTTTTTGCATTTCAAGCTGGGTTGGCTGGCTGTGATTGGTCATACTCATAGACTTTAAGGCCAGAAGGGACCGTCATAATCACCTAGTCTGACTTCCTGCACATTGCAGACCACAGAACCTCATCCACCCACTCCTGTATTAGACTCCTAACCTCTGACTGAGTTACTGAAGTCCTCAAATATTGATTTAAATACTTCAAGTTACACTAGCTTAAACCTGCAAGTGACCCCATGCTGCAGAGAAAGGTGAAAAACCCCAGGGTCGTATTGTATTGGTTTTGGTTCACTGAGTGGATGAATTTACCTTTTGTAGTGAGAAGGCTTAGCAGAAACCATTATGACTCGCTTTCTCAGGTGGAGGTAGTATTTTTTATGCTTTTTCTGAGATACAGGGAGATATAACAACTGTTGGAATGAGCAGCAAGGAGTGCTACAGGAATTTAACAGATCATTGGCACTTCCACTCAAGAAGACACCACCAGGTGGGGGGTAGAGGTGGATTACATAGGGCTGTGTGGGCTGAAGTCTTTCGTTCAGGCAAGTCAACTGTGGAATGTGCTGATTCACCACATCCCTGGATAGTCTTCACTGCTGGTGCTGATATGGAGCTCTCACTGCAACGTAACACTTTCTTTCCTTGGTTGAATCCCCTTTGGAGGACAGTAGTGGTAATAGCAACCTCTTCTGGCTCAGGGATGTGTACTTTGCATATCTTTACACCAACAGAGTGAATCAAGTCCTGAGACTTTGTTGGTAGCTTCACTATTTGATTTTTTTTTTCATGCCAGACAGTCCTAATACTGGAGTGGGGACACTGATCTACAGGGAAGAAGACATTGTAAGTACAATATATGCAGCCCAAGAACTATTAATATTAGTCTGGATACAGTTTGAAAATGATGAGGAAAACCCCTCAGTCTCACTGTCAAGTATTCATTTTTTATACAAACATTAATCTATTATAGCTGATTGTCACATTACATTTTTGCTTGTAGGATTTTTGTGCAATGTATTGTGATGCATAGAAATATTGAAAAGAGCTCAAGTCTGCCATAGATATGCGCTGCATTTCTGTGGGTTTTCTCAGTATTATTTATATAAGTGAGCAAGTTAATTCTACTGACATAAATAATGATTCTTAAAAACTCTCCTATACCACCCTTCCCCATGCAAGTCAAAATCTGAAAGGATTTTAAAGACAATGAAACCTGCACAAGGAGCAAATTAATCACATGATCATATTTCCACATGACTATTTTTAAGAGTATAAAAAATAATCAAACATTTAGATAGAATATAATGAGGCTAATAAAATGTGCAGCTGCAGTCTTCCATAGGCCTTAGAATTTATTGTCTTAGTACACCCATAGCCCTACTAATATTTCACACAATTATACATGCTGAGACGTAACATGGTGTAGCTGACTGAGGATGGGACTAGGACTAAGGAATGCACTTTTGAGGTCCATTACCAAGTCAGTGGAGTCACAACACTGTGAGATCAGAATCAGGCCCTCTGTGTCTGCTTCTTCATGTGAAGAATGCAGATAAAAATACTTCCTGACCTACTTCCCAGGAATGTTATGATGATTAATTATTTAATATCTACACAGTGCTTGGAATGTGCAAAGCCCCCTCTATTTGATACATATTATTACTAATCAGCTGACTTCCCTGCATTCCAGTCCTACTACACTCATGCAATCTCTACAGTATAAATACTTGCAAAATGAATAAATAATTCCACCTCAGCTGGGCAAACACTGCAGTCTTGCTCAAATTTTTAAATTATTCACTTCATGCACCGTAACGTTTTTTGCATTTGTCTTCATGACTAATCAGGTTTTACTGAGATGTCTGTTCATGGAAAGCAAACTTCAAATTTGTGTGAACAAGATTTCATGGAACGTGAAAGAAAAATTGGCCTAAAAACAGGATTTGCTGTTAGGAACTATAACCCTAACTGGGACTTCAGATACATTTAGTATTCATTTTTCAAAAAACAAACATTTTGGGAGATGAAAATCTACATGCTCAAAGAATAACAACGAGCTGATCAAAAACAATACAGCAACTCCTATGGAAGTCAATGACAATCTTTGGGAGTTGGATTGGGCCTAAATGCATCAGGGTCCTGGGAAAGTATTTTTCTTTTTGTTTATTTTTGCCTGGTGTTGTAGGTCGCTGTTGGCTACAATGGATTTCCAAAAGGGACAGTGAATAGTCTGTTTGCACAGAAGGATGATGGTAGTTGTGACCAGCATGCAATCATATGTGCAGAAGCTAATGCAATTATTCTGAGGTAGGAAGTGTGAGGAATAGTGGAATGAAAGGGGAAGGAGGTGGTGGCAGAGGGTGTGGATGTGGGAGGTGGAGAGGGTGGAGGAAGGGGTAGAATGGGGGCAGATGTCACCAGAGGTGAGGAGGAGGATGCAGATGTGGAACCTAAATTTGTGCGGGTGGGAGGAGGGAGGAGATAGAAGTGAGAAGGGGAAGAGGAGTAGGTAGACCTGATGGGAACTGTAGAGATGTGAGAGAGTAACAAGGAAGAGGAAATGGAGACCGTGGGGAAAGGGGGAGGGATGATGATGATGGATGCTATGATGTAGAAGAGGGGTGTGGTGAGAGCCATGGATGAATGGCGGATGGACATGATTACAAAAAGGTACACTAGAGTATGTTACCTCACCCTACTAGAGAAGGGGAGGAAGGCAGCTGGGCTAGGACACTGGGAGGATCTAGGTGGTTGTGGGCAGGGGTGTGTGTGTGTGTGTTTGTGTGTGAGGACAGGAGTATTATCTCTACAGTGCCGGGAGCACACAGCTGAAAGGAGGACCATGCAGACTCCTCCTTGGATAGAGTCTATGCAACCTCATTCCATCACTTCCCATGGCAGTGAGTCCACAGTATATTCTGAGTCTTAGCCATGGGGCTGAGGTTCCTTACTAGTCTCCTTTGGTCAGTGGCAGAGGAAGAGAAGGAAGAAGAACTCGCTTTAGATATGCTAAGAGAAATAACTTCAACCAAAAAAGAGCTAATTTATAAAAATGACAGTGTTTTTGTCTTTTACAGAACTGAGGATGATCTGAGTGACACTGAATTAATCACCACATGTGAGCCCTGTAGTGACTGTGAAAACCTAATTAAAGCAATGAAGATAAAGAAAATCATTTGGCCTAATCGAGATGAAAAAGTAGGTAGCAGAAAGTTTACAGCAAAAGCCATGTGTCACAGTTACAGGGCTAACTGCAACTCTATCCCTTCTCTGAGTGCACCGCCTCAAGTCTCAGACCTAGTGACTACCTCTCTTTGGGTGGAATCACATGATTTTCCCACTCTCAAATGGCCCTACGCTGCAGTACCCTATTTACCAAACATGTTTACCCAGCAGGTCCTACTGGGTTTAGTATCTGCTGTTCTTCCCTTTGGAAGCCTATGACTTTCTGTTTACAGTGACCTTCTTAAAAAAGAGTATTGTTTATTTACCCATAAGTACAAAGCACTTAAGAGAAAAGGATCTTAAAATAACCAAGGGGCCCTTGAAAGGTCTAGCTTGCCTGGTTCACCTTAGCTTTTGCTCCCCCTGAGAGCATGTCTTTTAATCAAGAACAAATCCTATTGTCCTCTTGTGTTTGCAGGCTCGCCTGAAACTAGTGGATAAATACTCGGCACAGCTCAGCTGTGTCTCTGCTGCTGCTACCTGTGCAGCTATGACTACTCTGCTATTTAAACTTGCACTTGCTTGCTGAGAGCAAGTGCTAGTATGTGTATACAAGCAGGGGAATCAAACCTCTAGCTCATAGTGTAGACATAGTCCCAGTCAACCATTAGTTCCCTGACCCCCTCCCCAATCTTGGTAATCCATCTGTCACCTCATTTCCTTTAGAAATCTCCTCTGACTCCTTCTACTTTTACAGTGGCATTAGGAGAGGCATAACAGGACTATCAGCCTTCTTGATGGAGTGTGTCATGGAAATTTTCATAAGCTCTGTGCCCCAGAGAATATTGTGCCCTATAGATAAGCCCCTTCATTTTCCGTTTAAACCCATTTTTACCGAAAAATTTCTTGGTTTTCCAAAAAGTATTATTCATTTTTTTCTGATTTTCACCCTACTTTTGTATCATTCAAATATATAAAAAACAACTTGTTTTATTAGGAAAATACAATACATTGCATGAGATATATGTATTATGATAATACATTAGTCTGTGTGTATATGCCAAGCTGCCTGTTGAAGTTAGGCTATGTATTAGTCTAGAAGATACACACAATAAACAAACAGGTGCACATGCAAGCTCTGAAGTGTGTGCGCATCTGAATGTACTGATGAATCTCACGCTCACCATGTACACTTTTCAAACTATTAGCAGATAATTGTTTAAAAATTTGACACACAAAAATGGGAAGAAAACGAAAATCTGTACCAGAATACATTTCAGAACACAAGAAAGTATTTGAAAGTTTTAAAAAAAACAAAAACAGGAGAAAAGGATGAAGTTGAGTGTATGCGCTGCAAATGGTGTGGCCCAATTATTAAATGTAAATATTTATAGGCTAATAGTTCTAAGTCTACAACTGTAAATTGTTTATTCAAATGAAAAGTTTTATTTGGGGATTACAGAGACATTGTTTTCTTAAACTCAGAGGTGGCATTGTGTTTTGAGTTGTGTTTTAGTTCTGCAGCAAACCACATTGATGAACAAAATTCAAAGCATTAATCTACTGAATACTTTTCCCCCCTGTCTTTCTGTCCACCAAAATAAACTCCAATATTTACCCAGAAAAATTATTAATAGTTTTTTGCACTGATTTTCACCTGTTTTTGTGGTAATAAACACTGATAAATTCCTGGGAATTAATTAAATAAAAACTAAATTAAATTAAAATTGCAAATGAAGGGCCCTACCTATAGAATACATGAAATTGGAAATTTCCAGTGGTAATACTTAGCAGAATGCCTGGCTGATCTCTCCTCTTACAAGATGGGGAAATTCAAACAAGGGCTGCCTGAACATATGTGGAAAGTTTTATTTTAATATTTAATCAAAGGTGCCAGTGCATTTATTTGCATATGTAATCATAGTGCCTTAGGGACCTGATCCTGCAATATTGAGGTTAGTGGTAGTTTTACCATTGACTTCAGTGGTTACAGGAGCAGGTGCTAGGACTTCCATTTCACGGTGTAATGATTTTTAACTAGCCAAAGACATTAAATTCAAACAAAAGCATTATAACTGAAATTACCCAGGCACAAAAATCAGGAAATTCCTTGATACAGAATGTGATTTTCCCCTGCACACCCTCTCCATGGCCAGCCACGTTGCATGATGAAACCATGGAAGTTTTGCTCTATTTTAGAGTTTTCTGCTTTGGAAGGGGGCACGATTTGGTCCTGTATATGCATCCAGGGCTCAGTTGCAGCTGCTGTGGGAAACATAACTGAATTTTCTGACCTTGGTGCTTGTTAAATATGTGTCAACTATGATGTTCCCTTAACAGTGTTTAATATAATATTTGATTGAGTGAATTAGGAATGTTATTTGGAGTCACAAGTCTCAATCTTGCAGAGATTTAACTCAGTGGGACTATGTTCACAAATCGTTCCATGACTGGGGCCAGAGGGCCTGATTCTGCAGTCACTTCCTATACATGGATATTCCTACAGTATAATTATTAAAGTAGAATGAGGACTTCTTTTTTCTGAAAATAATACAGCTCATTGAACTAAGATATTTTTTTAATGACTGTATAAATGATCCTGTAGAGTCATTTCAGCGCAAGAATTAATGTACACAGCTCTCTAACCTGGTTAGAGTTTGAAATAAAACTATTTGACATTCAACTCATGATAGTTACTATTATGCCTCACTATGAAATGAATCCAGAAGATTATTTAAAAAAATCCCTTCAGCACAACAAGCTACTAAATAGTGCCACTTTTCATTAGAAAAGTGAAATGTTCAATATTTTCCACTTGTTTATTCTTTTTTTCTCCTAGAAGCAACCAGAAGGTGCAACTAAAGATCCAACAGGTAGGCAACTATATAAAATATGAGCTAATATTAAATGCATGAAAATACTGCTTTAGGCTCCGATCGGTAAATACATAACTTTACATATGCAAAGACTCATTGAATTTAAAGAGACTTGTCACATATGTAAAGTTACTCCCATGCATAAATGTTCACAGCAGAGTTGCCTTTTCAATTTAGCCTTTTATTCTCTTTGTGACAGTGGGACAGTCCTTTTATCTATCATCAGTACATGAGCCCTATCAAAGTTATTTAGGAGACTTTCTATCCTATTGTTTCTTTCCCAAATTGTATACCATCCTGTTGCCCTGCCGATGAACTCTCCCCTGAGAAGAGAGGAATGTACACTATACATCAAGGATCTGCTGCCATCCTCTCTCTTAAAAGCAGAAATCAGAATATGGAAACTAGAAAGTTGGTGCTAACTTATATGTTCAAAAAAAGTAAAGAGGACCCAGAACAGTTTAATCTTTCTGTAGGCATATGAGTTGACAAAGTAAACAACTTGAACTGCTGCTCCTCCTCATTTCAGATGCACATTAACTTCTGTCTTACTTGTTATAGTCTGACTTTTACTTACTGTGATTTATTGACATACATTTGCTTAATCATGAAAGCAATGATACATAAAATAGTCAAGTAAATGTAGACACACCAAGTCATGTAGAAAGATGAAGTAATTTATTCCTTTAATAAATATGTAACTCCTGTTAACATTAGTAGGTTATGCATAATATTGAGAATTGCTCATATACATCAAGAGAAAAGACTGATTTGCAAAAATTGTGCAACTGTTTCTGCGGCATTTTGTAGAACTACTATGTTTTTCAGTGCTATCTTGATACACATTTGTCTTATCTTATTGTATTTCCATATGTTTGTAAAAACGGTACCAATTTAAGGAATTATTTGGAGTAAAAGTATCAAACTCTTGAGGTGGATGGACTCCATGACTTTGGAGACTGACACTAAATTGCCTTCTGAGTGCATATTGCCTAAACATACTAATCCTTTAAATTTCCCCCCACATGGATTCCACATTCAGAAGAAGAAAATAATCCAAGCACTGAATCCTTTCAGGTAAAAAGCAGCATCAAAAAACATTGTGATGAAAAGATTTTAGCACTCCAAGGTGAGTTTTCTGGCTTTAATACTTTCTCTGAGATCTGCTGAAGACTGTAATGACTTTAAGGTTTAATTCAGCAGGAAGTTTGATCAGTGTTTTTAGCCTCCCCCACACTGGCATTAGTTTAATCCAATTTTAAATGCAGTTTGAAAGTGAATGTTAGTCTAATCACTTTCAAAATCAGTTTAGTGTATCCATACTAGTCCTCCAGGAATTATCAGGTGTGTTAAATCATGTTAAGACAAAACTGTGGTCAAGAACTCACCGTCCACCAAAAAGGCCTTAGCATAGTTCTGAAAAAATTGTTGCAATCCATATTTTCCAGACTTACAAATTTACTTACATAAGAATGTACTTTTCTTTTAAGGAGGAGAGGGAGTTGTGTTTCTGTTTAGTTCTAAGTTTCATCAGGCAGTATTTATAGTTGCAGTTTTACTTACAGCTGATCGAGAGAAATGTAATAGAAAGGATACTGAAGGAACTTCAGTCTCAGGAGAGAAGGAAGGAAAGACAATGGAAATACAGTCACCAGCAGATGAGGGACATGCTTCTGGTCAGGTAAACACTTTTTTAAAAAAATAATAAACTGGATAAAACCAGAAAAATATGCCTACATAATGCTTTAAATATTTATATTAGAATGGTTAAGATAATAAGCAATTTGGGCAAGGAACCATCCTTTTAATTTTGTATTTGTATTTGTACAGCGCCAAGTAGCTCTTGGGTGCTACTATAATACAAATAATAATAATTAATAATATGGTAAAGATAAAAACTCACTAAATTGGCCTGTGAGCGATGAATAAAATGATGAATGCCAACATTTTTAATTGGTTGGAGATTATACCTTTGACTTTAATTGTAGTTGACATTTTGAGAAGTATGCTGGTCTGATTGTCTAGTCTTTTCTGAGACTGACAAATGTACCATAATTTCGTTGGCTACTGTAACTGAGATTGCTGGCCACTTTAATAGCAGGCACTGCTGGTCTGCCTACTAGCGGAGCTTGGCCCTTCAAAACTAAGGATTCTGGGAGATGTAGTTCTCACAGATGCTTGGTAATTGTGGGCAGAACTGCAGTGCATGGTGGGAGAAAAAGCAGGCCCTTTAAAAGGCAACCTTTCCTTAAAGTGACTGGAGATGTTGCGTGAGGGAGAAAGGAGAGAGGGGAGCATGTAGTTGCTGGGGAAAATTCTCTGGAAAGACCAGGCCTTGTGTGGGGCTGACCACTTATAGAACTGGGTAGGCACTAAGCCCAGGAGGGTCTGTGGAAAATATTGGGGAAGATGCAGGAACCCTGAGGAGGAGTAAGTTTCTCAGGGCCTGAAGAGACAAGACATCAAAGGACCCAGGAAGAGATAGAGTAAAAAAAGGAAAAGACCTGCCACAATACAGTACTCGTGTATGCTGGAGGTGCAGATTTGCCATCAGTTTGTCTAGGTGCCCAGTCCAGAGCTTCTAGTGAGGATGGGAGGAAGCTCCACTTCAACCCCTGAATGGGGATTGCCATCCCAAAAGGGCCAAAAATCATGAGTCAGGCCCTAAAAGATTAATCACGCAATTGGCTTAGAAATCATGTGTTTTTTAAATAGGTGCTTTCTGTTTGACTTCTGATTTGAGCCTTTGTTTCATGTTTTCAAGCTTTTCTCCACAGCTGGAAGGGCTAGAAACTCACCCTTCTGTTTAAATGAAAGCTGAGCATCTCATTTAACCACACAACTCTAGGAGCTGGGGCTTTACGAAAAACACCAAATATCCTGAGACTTGTGATAAAATCCTGGGGAAGGGCAAAGGAACTACTTTGTTTTGTGCTTGGTCTGCTTTTGTTTGTCCTGGAAGTGAGGACTTTATAGTTTGGCCAGAATCCAAACTAATGTAGCAGAAAGGAAACTGAGGACTGGTGGGCAAATTGAAGAAGTGATGCTAGGGCCATAAAGAACCTGTTATAGCTAGCTAGAGGTATAATGAAGTCCATAATGTAGGATTCGACTCATTCATTTTCTTTATGCATATCCAGTCATGGTGGCTTATAGTCATGTGTCATGCGACTCTTATTAGAAAGCAATTGCAAGATTACTGTAAAATTTCTTTCCAGTGGTTAATTGTATTATCTTTGTGATTACCAATAACTGGGGCAGAAAATAGCCCCAAATTTGAGAGATTCCTTTCAAAGTTTTGAAGTGGCAATATCAATAATTCAGAGCCAATCATTCATATGACAAATTTTCTGTGAGCAGTCTGATTTTCTTAAATGTCTTCATTATTTGAAATTCTTTACTTAATTGTTTGAGTGAATCATTCTTGAGCTATAGATTGTTCACTAACTGTTCACTGTGAAAATTTAATATCTGAAATTCAAGTGGTGTTGATTAGTTCTGAGGGAGTACGTAAGTCACATGGTAAATTTCTGTTCCACGACTGGAGGAACATAACTCCTAGAGTCAGGTTCTTCATCGAGTGATGTCCCTGTGGGCACTCCATTTCAGGTGGTGGTGTGTCCCAGCATCGTTGATCGGAGATTTTGCTAGCAGTGTCTGGTCGGGGCGCGTGTGCGCAAGAGCTGTCTTGTGGCGGCGCTGATGCCTCTTCTGGCACGTGCATGCACTGACCCCCTCAGTTCGTTCTCAACCGTCCTCGGCTTGAGATGGAGTCCGTCAGCGGATTTTAGTTAGATTTTAGAGATTTAGGATAGTACTTATAGTGTTAATAGTTAGTTTAAGCTTGGATTTAAGTAGATGTCGTTTTTAATAGTGTAGTACATTTCTTTCTCCCCGTCCTCAAAATCTTGAAGAGGGATGAAAACAAAAATGCCTGAATCACCAGATTTTAAAAAGTGTGCATCTTGCAAGGACGCCATGCCGGTCTCAGACGGACATTCACTCTGTGTACGCTGCCTGTGGGAGTCGCACATCCCTCAAAAGTGCGCTCACTGTAGTAACCCAAAGACAAGGGCAAGGAGAGATAGGGAACCCTCTGAAGCCACAGAGGAAGGAGAAGAAGAAAGAGATGACACAACAGAACATGGTGAACCTCTCCGGATGAAACAGTTATACCCACAACTACAACGGCCCCTGATGACTTCAAACACCTCTAGGAGCTCTTCAGGCAAGTGGCACAGAGCCAGAACATCCCTCTAGAGGAAGTACAGGAGACACAACACTAACTCCTGAAAATACTCCATACATCAACTTCCTCCAAGATTGCCATCCCCATCAATGATGCCTTCCTGAAACAGCAGACAATGTGGCAAACACCGGCCTCCATCCCACCAACCAACAAGCGCACAGATAGGAAATACCATGTGCCAAATAAAGGGATGGAATTCCTATTTGCGCACCCACCACCAAACTCCTTAGTGGTGGATGCAGTAAATCAAAGAAACAAACAATATAAATCCACTCCTCAAAACAAAGAATGGAAGAGATTGGATCTCCTAGGCCAAAAAGTGTACACATCAGCCACACAGCAATTCCTCACTGCAAATTACACCGCACTACTGGCAAACTATGATCATGACAATCATAAAAAATTCACAGAATTCACCCAGAATATACCTGAGGGGAAAAGAGAACAATTCCGGGCCATCGTGAACAAAGGCCAGCTTATCTCCAGGACAGCACTACAGGCTGCCTTTGACATGGCAGACAACAGCTCACGCGATGGCAACAGCCATTGTAATGTCAGGGCATCATGGCTGCATTCATCAGGAATCCCCAGAGAACTGCAATACAAAGTGGAAGATTTGCCCTTCGACAGACACAGACTATTTTCGGCCAGAACCGATGAAGTTCTCCAGTCCATGAAAGATTCCAGGGTGACCCTCAGAACATTAGGGCTATACATAACACCAAACAAGAAGTAACGTTATCAGCCATACAACAGAAACAGGGACAACACGTCTCAGCGACAGCAGAGACCATATGAATCAAGGGGACAAAGAAATAGACCACAAAGATACCGACAGAATCAGCCCCAGAACTCAGCGTCTCAACCACCACCAAACAAACCGCAATTTTGAAGTATTGGTCGAGGGTCTGCATGAGCTCCCCATAACACCAGCGTCAGCGGACAACACACAAATCTTTGGGCACCGACTCAGGCCATTTGACACCAACTGGGCCATGATCACATCTGATCAGTGGGTTTTAGAACTAATTCTATCAGGCTATACCATCCCCTTTTAAATCTATACCAACTACACACCCTCCTTCCTTGTTCCTCTTCAGGGATCCTTCTCTTGAGCATCTATTGAGACAAGAGGTGCATCACTTTCTGCAAATAGGTGTGGTAGAACTAGTCCCAATACAACACAGAGGGAAGGAATTTTATTCCCATTACTTTCTGACTCAAAAGAAAAATGGGGGTGCAGACCCATCCTAGACCTAAGAAAACTCAACAAATTCATCACTGCCCACAGATTCAAAATGGTCACCCTAAACTCGATCATCCCTACACTGGAAAAAGGGGACTGGTTCACAGTCCTCAACCTACAAAATGCATACTTCCACATTACAATCCACCCAGCTCACAGACACTTCCGAAAGTTCACAGTAGGACAAGAACACTTCCAGTACAGAGTGCTACCATTCGGCCTATCAACAGCACCGAGAGTGTTCACCAAAACACTGGCGGTCATAGCAGCGCACCTGCACAGATAAAGGATACTCATATTCCCTTACTTAGACAACTGCCTAATCAAGGGCTCCACAAAGACAGAAACAGAAAGAGGTGTTCAATTAACCATCTCCCTCTTCCACTCCCTGGGGCTACAAATCAATGAAAAGAAATCCACCCTCACTCCAGTATAACAACTGGAATTCATAGGTGCTTGCCTGGACTCACTCCCTTCCAGAGCCCCACTTTACCACGATGACCTCCCTTATATCGGTGGTCTCACATAGCTCATGGGTGCATGCACACACCTGCTTACAACTACTGGAACACATGGCGGTCATCATGTTCGTGGTCAACCATGCCAGGCTACACATGCGGTGCCTACAAAGATGGCTAAATACAGTCTACATACCATGAAGGCACAGCCTAAACAAGAGAATCACATCCACCGCAGAGGTGATTCAATCACTGCACTGGTGGACAAACCCATCAAACGTGTGCTCAGGCATGCCTTTCCAACAGGAAACACCATTGGTTCAAATCACA
Source organism: Platysternon megacephalum (assembly GCA_003942145.1). Lineage (NCBI taxonomy): Eukaryota > Metazoa > Chordata > Testudines > Platysternidae > Platysternon > Platysternon megacephalum. The sequence goes on from QXTE01000225.1 coordinate 585,501, forward strand.
ACAGACGCCTCCCTGGTCGGATGGGGGGCCCACCTGAAGCAATATATTGCCCTGAGCAAATGGTCACCAATAGAGACGCACCTTCTTGTTAACCTACTAGAACTATGCACGGTCCGCAATGCATGCTACCACTTCGTTCCACTCATAAGAAACAGAATGATAAGGATATTAACAGACAACATTGCTTGCATGTTCTATATCAACCGCCAGGGTAGAGCACGATCCCATTCGTTATGTGTGGAAGCTCCAAAGTTATGGAACTGGTGCATAAAGCACAACTCACTATAACAGCTTCATATCTACCAGGCCGCCTGAATATCATGGCGGACATACTAAGCAGACAGTTCTCACAAGAACACAAATGGGAACTGAATGATGAAATAACACAACTCATCTTCAGAGGTGGGGAAATCCGTCCATAGACCTATTTGCCACACAAGCAAACCAGAAATGCCCAGGATTCTGCTCACGAGCAGGACAGAGAGTGCAATCACTGGGAGATATGTTCCTGATAAAATGGAATGCCCATCTCTTATATGCTTTCCCTCCAATTCCTCTAATCTCCAGAGTTATACACAAAATACGAACTGACAGGGCCAAGATAATCCTCATAGTGCCAACATGGGCCAGACAGACTGTTCCCTTATCTGAATCGCATGGCAATATGCACTCCATTCAATATCCCTTGATGACATGATCTCCTCTCACAGGACAACAGACAAGTCCTCCATCCCGATCCAGGGAAACTTCACCTCAGAGCATGTCTCCTTCATGGCTCCGAGGGGACGAATTAACCTGTTCGGATCAAGTACAACAGGTACTGATTAACAGCAGAATACAAGACACACGACATACTTACCTCCAAAAATGGAAGAGATTTTCCATTTGGTGCCAAAACAAACAAATATCAGCAAACCAGACCCCACTCCCATTGATCCTGGAGTACCTACTATCGTTAAAGAAATCAGAACTGGCTACAAACTCGATCAAGGTCCACCTCGTGGCAATAACCGCCTTCCACCAACAGATAGAAGGGACCTCAGTATTCACCCACACGATTACAAAGAGATTCATAACGGGCCTACAAAACATGTACCCGGACATCCGTGAACCCACTCCGGCATGGGACTTAAACGTAGTGCTCAAATGCTTACCCAGAAAACCATTTAAACCCTTCGTATCGTGCTTTATGCTCAATTTATCAATGAAAGTAGCATTCTTAATAGCCATCACATAAGCACAAAAATGTGAGTGAGATTGGGGCGCTCGTGGCTCCCCCCCCCCCATACACAATATTCCACAAGGACAAAGTGACTCTGAGGACTCACCCAAAATTCATGCCCAAAATATCGTTCTCATTCCACCTTAACCAGCCAATTCACCTACCCCCTTTCCACCCTAAACCACACAACAACCCACAAGAGGCGGCATTACACACATTAGATGTCTGCCACGCCCTGGCCTTTTACCTAGACAGCACAAAGAACTTTTGTAAGTCCCCCAGACTGTTCGTATCAACAACAGAAATGTCAAAAAGGTGCAGCTATATCAACACAAAGACTATCGAAGTGGATATCAAACTGCATCCACTTGTGCTACTCCTTATGCAACACTGAAGCCCCAACGGGCATCAGAACACACTCAACAAGGGCTGTAGCAACATCTACAGCATTCCTGCACAACATGCCCATCCTTGACAAATGCAGAGCAGCTACATGGGCATCCGAACACACTTTCACCAATCATGCTTAGCTCGAGCGCAGACACTAAATTAGGCTGCACGGTCCTAGCAGCAGCTACACAATTAACTCTGAAGCCCCTTCCATCCGCATGAGGGCACTGCTTTACATTCTCCTGAAGTGGAGCACCCACAGGGACACCACTCAATGAAGAAGAGAAGGTTACTCATCTTGTGCAGTAACTGAGGATCTTTGAGATATGTGTCTCTGTGGGTTGCTCCACTACCCACCCTCCTCCCCACAACTTCGGAGTAAGAATCAACTGTTCCACGGTAGAGAAGGAACTGAGGGGATTGGCGCGTGCACATGCCAGAAGAGGTGTCAGCGCCACCACAAGACAGCTACTGCGCATGCGCGCCCCAACCAGACATTGCTAGCAAAATCTCCGATCGACAGTGCCGGGACGCACTGCCACCTGAAGAGGAGCACCCACAGGGGCACACATCTTGAAGAACCTCAGTTACTGCACAAGGTGAGTAGCCTTCTCTTTCTAGTGAAAATACACTTATGAGTTTAAGATTTGTTTTCCTCAAATAACCTCTAATATTCTCTTAAGCTACGCTGTTTCCATGAATGAATATCCCCGCTAGTGAGCTAATTTAGTAGTGTAGTTATGGAAAGCAGACACACAACGGGTGCAAGCTCAACCAAAACACATCCTTTGTTTACTTAAGTGAACATTCATGGACATTTCTTGGGATATTTCCATCCCTTTAGATTTATGTACATTGATCATTGTCCTTGTATCTGAGCTGCTCATCTTCATTACTCATAGTGTGGGAACAATTTGTGTACATAGTCATAGCCTCTCTAACTGCTACAGGCCTCTGATAACAAGGTCAACATCATTAAAAAATACTTAACCTTTAATAAAAGGTCCTAAGGGACAAGATTCTTAGGGCTTGTCTACATGGGGCAGCAGTGCACACTACAAGAGTGTGATTTCTAAAGTGCACCAACGTGCACTAATTGGTCTGCATAGACCCTGCTAGTCCACACTAAAAGTTCCCTAGTGTTCTTCAAACAGTACTATGTTAAAGTGCACTATGGAAATTCTAGTGCACATCAGGATGGTCTGCGTGGACCAATTAGTATGCAATATGTTAGCAAACTTTAGAAATCACACCCCTGTAGAGCACATTGCTGCACCATGGAGACTTGCCCTAGTCCGGTGACAAATGCTGATGGCCATGCTTAATAATAGTTCTGACTACTTCCACTTCCTGTAAGGAGTGTTTTGAGAGATTTCTCCTTGTGTAACTTTTAAAAATTAAATTATTAACACAGCAGACAATTGTCTGTGAAACAGCAAAGACTAAGGTTATTTTCCATCTCTTCAGCAGTTCTAAAACATTAAGGTCAAATTATATCCACTCCAGGATGGGTGCACTGTGGGGCGATGGAGGCACTTCTTCTTGCTAGTGCAGTTGACAGTGTTAGTTTCCCAGAAAGTGATGATACGGGGCCAGGGCTTCACATTGGCCAGCAGAGCTAGCGTGGTATGGATGGGAGAATACACTACACTGTTTGAAAGTGTGCTGGAGCTGCTGATGCATTGTGAGCTACACCAGAGGACATGGGGAATTCCTCTTCAGGTGACAACTGGAGCATGGATCCTCCCATCTTCCCCTAATGCAGGGGTTCTCAACCTTTTTCTCTCTGAGGCCTCCCCCAACATGCTATAAAAATATCACAGCCCACCAGTGCCACAACTGTTTTTCTGCATATAAAAGTCAGGGCCAGCAGTAGGTGGTATCAAGTAGGGCAACTGCCCTGGGCCTTTACGCCACAGAGGGGCCCGCAAAGCTAAGTTGCTCAGGCTTTGGCTTCAGCCTCAGGTGGTGGAGCCCCGGGCTTCAGCCCTGTATGGCAGGACTTTGGCTTTTTGCCCTGGGCCCCAGCGAGTCTAATGTTGGCCCTGCTTGGCGGCCCACCTAAAACCTGCTCGCGGCTCCCCAGGGGGCCCTGAACCCCTGGTTGAGAACTACTGCCCTAATGTACAAGCAGTGGTTTAAAGCCGTGGGATAGTTGCAAGATTTTTTTATTAGACTCAAGTAATACCATATAACAGCTTGAAATGTTTAATATTTAATTAACTTCTAGTTCTTCAACTACATTTTGTCTAATATATGCAGACCATATGTTCTCCGACCCCTATTTAACAGAAAAATTTGTAATTACTGTTCCCATCATTGCCTATGAACAAGGTATTTCTGTTCAGATAGTCTGTATTTATTATACTCTACACTGTATATAACCAATCACAAAACTTTATATTTATTTGTATTTTATTTGTGTGTATATATATATATACACACACACACACACACACACACACACACACACACACAAATATATTTATATAAATAAAAAGTTCCTCCTCTGCCTTGGTGGGTCCTGCGCTTATTGGCGGATTTGCTCACCTCACAGATTCACCATGTGGGTCGGGAAACAGCCCAGAGACCTTCCCCTCTGGTAGAAGCCACAGTCTAAGTCAATTCCTCCTGTGTCTGATCAGGAGTTTGGGAGGTTTGGGGGGAACCCAGGCCCGCCCTCTACTCCCGCCCAGGGCCCTGTGGACTGCAGCTGTCTAGAGTGCCTCCTGGTGCAGCTGTGCGACAGCTACAACTCCCTGGGCTACTTCCCCATGGCCTCCTCCCAACATCTTCTTTATTCTCACCACAGGACCTTTTCTCCTGGTGTCTGATAATGCTTGTAATCGTCAATCCTCCAGCAATATGCCTTCTCACTCCCAGCTCCTCGCATGCATGCTACAAACTGAAGTGAGCTTCTTTTTAACTCAGGTGCCCTGATTAGCCAGCCTGTCCTAATTGATTCTAGCAGTTTCTTCTTAATTGGCTCCAGGTGTCCTGATTAGCTTGCCTGCCTTAATTGGTTCCAGCAAGTTCCTGCTTGTTCTGGAACTGTCCCTGTTATCTTACCCAGGGAAAAGGGATCTACTTAATCTGGGACTAATATATCTGCCTTCTAACACGCTCCTGTAGCCATCTGGCCTGACCCTGTCACAATATATATATAATATATATTCAATTTCTATTTTAGCAGGCTATCTTAAATTCGTCAGAAGCGTCTGCATCCCACAGAGATGGCATAGTGAAAGAAGACAGTGAAAAAACAAATTGTTTATTGACTGAGAATGAATCAGAGCTAGAAACTGAATCCTTGGACAAGCCAAAAGGTACTTAGCATAGACCAATGAACTAATATTTCTGTTTTATCTGAGGGGTTCAAATTGGGAATCCTGTACGTTCTCAATTGACAAGCAGGAAAATCTAAATTGTAGTTTGACACATATTCCCCTTCTATCACATGGGAAATGTCTTAAGAAGAACCCCTGCTAACTCTTGGCTTCTTAGTCTCACCAACTGAAGGAATTCATTACACAGATTCAGGTGAGTCAGTGATGTAACCTTGTGTCATTTTAACTCATGATTTTGGAAGTAGCTGGAGCCAGAGTAGCATTTATTATTATATTTATTTATTTGTATTACTCTAGTGCAGTGGTCCCCAATGCCGTGCCCATGGGCGCCATGGCGCCCGCCGGGGCATTTATGTGTGCCCGCCTAGTGCCCAGCAGGGGAGAGAAGCCGAGGCCCTGCGCCTGCTGGGGACAGAGAACTCCGGGGCTGTGGGCGCCGGTGTTCTCTGTCCTCGCGGCTTCTCTCTGGCTTCTCTCTTCTCGCTGGATTCATGTATTATGTAATATTAAATATGATGTTTTTTGTATTTAATGTACAAATACAAAATAAGCCTTGAAAAATTGTTGCCGCCCGCCACACTCTTCTGAAAACATGAATGTGCTACTGGCCACAAAAAGGTTGGGGACCACTGCTCTAGTGTCTAGAAGTCCCAGTTATGGACCAAAACCCCACTGTACTAGGCATTGTACAAACACAGAACAGAAAGGCAGTCCCTTGAAGCATGACCAACCGTGAGGAGGTCTGAAAGTGACTAATTGACCCATAATAGCTGGGCCATTGCATTTAATATGCAGGAAACCAGTGCCACAGTGACATGTTTGTGTAGGTTGTGCAGGACATTCTGTAAAAACAGGGCCTTGTGGAATTGAGAAGTGCACTGTGTAGAACTACATTAATAAACTGAAGCACATTAATATGGAAGTGGAAAGAGTACCTGTGATGATTTTAGAATAACAGTTGTAAGTCACTAAAATGACACTGGGGTGCAGATTAGTGAGTGATAGCCTGAGTTGACCCATATCTGTTTAATTCAATGACTAGCAAAATATCAGCCAGGAATCATCTTACCAATTAATTATTTTTAATATGTCTTATATTTTTGCAATTTCAGAGTCACATAATGCAGAGGGGCCATCTGCGAATGCTGCAGAAGATGAACCAGCATAAACATCAGAACAATCAGAAGAGTTTTAGGGACATGGCAACCCCCCCACCCCCCAAAAAAAATCTCAGATAGTTAACCATCAGGTTATTAATCTTGAGATGCCAGGCACTATATGATGTTATAAACTTAAAATAATAATGCATTTTAATTATATAGGTATCTCTTTCCATAAGTCTCTAGGCATCTTAGCAAAAATAACTAAAACATAATATATGACAGTTCCACACAAACAGCCCTAGTAGAGCTCCCTAATCTAGTTGGGCATTTCCCAGGCTGTTGTGTTTGGGATCCAGTGAAATGGGCCCTGTGTGCTCTTTAAGTCTCCTGAACAGAGTCCAGACCTTACCCCTGTGACAGTGAAAGCCAACAGACACACAGACAAACTTTGCACAGCATTCTAAAACACAATTACTCTTTACTTAGCAACACAAGAGATACACAGACAACATAATTAGCACACCTCAGTTTCCTAACCACTCTGGAGAGTTCTTTGGACTTGGGCTTCCTCTGGGCTCTCCAGGTTCCTTCTTCTGCAGCCCACGGTTTCTTTTTAGAATCATCGAGTACTTCTAAGTTAGCTAGGTTTCTCTGACCTTGGCTAGCCCTGGATCCCCTACTAAGAAAGCATGCACTTCTCTTCCTCTTTTCTGCCCAAAGCTTCCTGTGTCTTGATCTGTGAGTCTTCCCTCAAATTTTTATGGCCACTACCAACATCTGGTTTCTTTGTTCTCCTGCTGGGTATTTTCTGATTCCCCTTCCTGCAGAGAAACTTGGTTGAACTGATTTCCCTACTTGGGCAATCTCCTTAGCATACCCTTTGGTCAGAGAACAGTCATTAAGGTTCACAACTCCCTGGTCTGGTGGAATCTACATCCTCATAGAGGCGTTTCCTGTTACAACAATTTCATAATTTCATAACATCAAATAGAATTCATAAGTTGTACCTAGAGTCCCCAAATAATCACAGTGACACACAATGCGGAAATATTTGGACATATGCAGGAAAATTATTTTTATTATTATAATAGTATCTAGAGGCCCCAGCTGCGATTGTGGGGCCCCATTGTGCCAAGTGCTGTGCAAACACATACTATAAGACAATCCCTGTCCCAAAGAGTTCACGGCCTGAGTCCCTGAACCTGCGAACACTTGCAAACATGCTTCATTTAAAAATCAGACCAACACAGTTTGTGAGAAAGTTTCATTATGCCCATTTTAACTGAGCCACATAGAGACTAAGTGACTTTCACCGGAAACCTATAAGGCTGTCAGGAATTGAGCCCACACCAGAGTCTGAACCACAAGACCATCCTTCCTGGTGAAAATAACTGGAAACTTGTGTTGGCAATAGCTTCAAAGAAACCAAAGTATCCTAGCTTCTTAAAGAAACTCCCTCTTCAGGTAGCATATATATAAACAATTATACACTACTAGTAATTGCCCCGTTTCAGTGTGTGTGTGTGCGTGCGCGTATATATATATACACACACACATGGTGTAGGCCAGGTCTACGCTACCACTTAAATCGATTAAATCAATGTAACTTACATTGTTCAGGGGTGTGAAAAAGACCCCCCTGAGCAACGCAAGTTACAGCGACCTAAGCGCTGTTCACACCGGCATTATGTTGGCGGGAGACGCTCTCCCACCGACACAGCTCGCGGAGGTGCAGTAATTATGCTGACAGGAGAGTGCTCTCCCCTTGGCATACAGCATCTTCACCAGACACTACAGTAGGGTGACCAGATGTCCCGATTTTATAGGGACAGTCCCAATTTTTGGGTCTTTTTCTTATATAGGCTCCTATTACTCCCCCCTCCACCCCCTGTCCCGATTTTTCACATTTGCTGTCTGGTAACCCTACACTTGGTGCAGCTATGCAGATGTAGCGCTTCTAGTGTAGACCTGCCCTTACTAGCAAAATAGCCTCTTGTGGCGTTAGATATCAGGCTTTGGTAACAGCTTTTACATGTTTTTTTTCCATTTTTTTAAATGCTATAATTGTCAAATTACCTTGTACTGGAAGCCATTTAAATAAATGAATCAAAACAAAGCTGAGCGTGGCATTGGCTGTATCTTTCCTTCAGAAATTGGAACAGAACCAGGGATACATTTTAAGGGTTGTGTGGTTATCATGAAGTTTTGGAAGATAGACTCCAGACATGACATTATTACCCACTGATTAGTTAACAGAGCTGAGACTAATAAAGTTGTATTGTTTTTAATTAAAAACTTTATATGTATTGGTGAGTCATATGATAGCTCATGAAAGAGCCACCACGAACGGATGCTCTCCAGCTGAGCAACTGATTGAGTCTCACTCGGAGAATATTATTTTGCCTGCAGTTTCCTACGCATTTGTATAGTTTTAGCAATGAACGCCATGTCCCAGATGTCTGACCTGGGCCACTTGGGACCTTTGATGGTACTGCCACTCACTCGAGAAGGAATTGATCCTGCTTCATGCCTTTAGCCTCACAAAAACTCATACATGAGCCTCCAACTCTGTTTCATTTACATGCCCAATGAATGGTGATATGTACATGTTATGGTTAAAGTTTATATTGTAAAGAATTGAGAAAAAGACAAATTTACAGGTAAAACAGAATTGCCTCAATTCCAACTAAATTCAGAGTCACTCCCTGGCCTCCTGAACTATTACAGGAATTTCCCAGAAGGATCATATTAAAATAAGTCTGTAATCCACTGCTTAGTGATGGTGACATGTTAGTTTTCTTGGATATGGTACTCTTATGTTGGCCTCACCAACAAAATAATGCCAGGGTAACTAAGTGAAGTTTCTGCGTGATAGAATATATTGATAGATAGCTAAATAATGGATTCTTATCTGATTTACACTCTTCTTGCAAAGGCTATAACTGGCATAACAGAGACTGTATGTCAACATTCTGTCATGTTTTTAACTCTCTCTTTTAAGAAAGCAGATAGTAACTCCACAGAGATGTATTTACATTAAGCACAAGTTGAAATTTAAAATTCTACATTGCCTTGTGCCAGACAGTAAGTTGGTAGTCACTGCAAGGAATTCTTTATATACATTCTGATCACCGTAGATCAAATTAGCTAGGTTGAAAGTGGAGTTGGTAGTCCGGTCCAAATGTACATGCAATTAGTCAGTTTTTGGCTGCTACTTTATTGTATGTAAATTTGACTGGCCCAATAATTGATCTATGGACTGGACACCAATAGGGGAAGTTTGATATGTGTGACACCTTATATTATATTATATCATATCATATTATATTTATTTATTTAAGGAGCCTACTCATTTGAGTAAAATTACATGTATTTATGTCTTGTCAGATCCAGGATCCAATTTAGCACTGAGTTAAAGATTTAAAGATTTTTATTGGGGCTCACAAGAGAAATACCCTGAGAAAAATAAGCTTATTCTGAGAAGCTTTATCACATGTTAAAAATATGCTTAGAATACAATCCTAGCATATATATTAAGTGGGTGTTAGGCTTCTCATAAATTTTACTGGAACATTTATGGTTTTGGATGACCAATAAAGGATGGGGTAACCAAGTCAGAAGCTGAAATGTTACTGAGGGAGTATTTCAGAATTGGCTCATTTTTCCTTTGAGCCAGACAGCTGGCCACATTTGAGTGTCAATATCTTTTGGCAGCACAACTTCAGGCTTTTCACACCAGCAGGATAATATTGGCACGCAGTGATATGGCATTGTACATCCCATAAATAAGTATTCCCTGAGACAAATACTCTGATCTAATTTACTTGCCATGATGATAGGTACACTGCCTATGAAAACCNCCCATAAATAAGTATTCCCTGAGACAAATACTCTGATCTAATTTACTTGCCATGATGATAGTTAGGTACACTGCCTATGAAAACTACAGTTACAACAACTCAGATAAAATGGTGGACAAAGGGCTTTCCTGTCACAGATGTCAAAAATAAATTAATTCATATATATGTTAACCACTGGGTGGCAGTATAACAGCTTTATCCACTAAGTGATCATGCTTAACATTCATTCACTGAGGTTGTGTTACATTTATTCTCAGTTAACTGAGACAGATATATTTTCATTGTCTAGTGTTGCTATTGTGTTTGACTATTTGTTTTGTCCTGCCAAATAATAATAAACAGTTATCACACATTATACATCATTAACTTTTTTCTGTGCACAAATTGAGAATGGTCAAGTGTTAATCCATATGAATTTAAGTACAACTTAAGTCTAGTCCCTATTATGCAGCTGGTAACTTGGTACCTACATTTAGGAAGCTAAGCAGCTGATAAAAGGTTCAGGGCTGGATACTCCACTATAGCCTAGGATCACACAGCATAGCTCAGGAGAGACGGTACCAAAGTGGCATAAAGCTGCTCTAACTCACCCTGAGTAGTCTACTGTTTAACTGGGCTTTTAAAATTTGGTCTGGGATTTTCAAGAGAGTCTGAAGTCAACTCTCATTGAATTTCCAGAGCAGCTAGGTGCCTAACTCTCTTAGGTTCTATTTGAAAACCCCAGCCTTCTTTATTTAATACCTTTTATCATCTGGGTTGCTGATTCACTTCTCAGGATGTCTGACTCTGATCACCATTAGTTCTTTGGACAGTGTATTAAACCAAATTAAAATGGTAATCATTCCCCTCCTTTCTTGTTGCTAAAAACAATTCATATCAGTTGCAGATTCCGGAATATTAAGAGCATCAACACCATCTTCAATAGCAAGTTCTCATTTCTCTGACCCTTTGAGGAATAAAATATGTAAGACATTATTCAGTTTTCAGCATTATGCCTTCAAGATTAATTTAAATCTACAGCGTTACAGCATATACTATTTCTTCCTTAAAGCAGACACACAAAAACCTGATTATGTAGAGCCAGGCATGGATCTTAGTGGAGATATGTTGTTTAACTGCAGCATATGTCGCATGTCTACTGTAGCCACCATTACTATTTACAAATTAGTAATACAAACTGATGAGGAACCCATCAGAACTTTGCTAATTTGCTCAAAGGCATAGCAGCTTGCAGAACTGTTTCTATTCTCGCTTATCAGCATTTATTGTCCTGCATTAGAGAGAGAATATCTATGAATCTAATCAAGGTAATTATGTTGCATTGTGCTATTTAAATACTTAAAATTGGGAAACTTTTTTGTCGTGTTTTTGAGGGCTATACTATGATTCAGTGTGAAATTGCATAACTCTTCTTTTTGGTACTGAGTGAGTGTGTGGTTAAGTAAATGAATAGCAGCACCAAGGAGCATGAGAAGATAAGAAACCTATACCTATTGGGTCACCGGGAAGTGGGCGGGCAGAGCCCGCCCACTGCTAAAGGATCCCCCCCAGCCTAAGGGGAGGACCCACAGGACCGGGAACCCAAATGATTCCGGGGGACAACTAATAAAAAAACCTATAAGAAGTAGAATTGTTTCTCTTGAGCTGAGATNAGTGTGTGGTTAAGTAAATGAATAGCAGCACCAAGGAGCATGAGAAGATAAGAAACCTATAAGAAGTAGAATTGTTTCTCTTGAGCTGAGAATTTTTTAACAAGGAAGCATTAGCAAGCCAACTCAGAATGTGTACTGGGTGTGGTCAGGCTCTCTGATCTGTTGTGGACACAGCTGCATGAGTACTGTGTACTTGCAGTAAAATACAGTTAGTTTTACAAACCTAATTCCAGATAGTGTATAGGAATTGGGGACTAGCCCTTTAAATAGTCTGGGTGCTCTCTAGTGGGCCTCCCTGTTGTCTATTGCTGAACCCATCAGGATCCTGCGAGAACAGAAGCGTCATGGGTGGTGCATGACTCCTCCATTTGGGGAGGCTGTGCGCCCCCACACCGGGGCCCCGCCCCGAGGCCTGCCTCCACTCAACCTCCTCTGCTTGAAGCCTCACCCATGCTGCACCCCTGGACCCACTCGGCCCCCTCCCCGAGGCCCACCACTCACGCCTCTTGCCCCCTCCCTGGACCCCCGCCACCTGCCTGTCAGCCGGCCAGCTGGCCAGTCAGCCGCTTGCCCCTCATGCGTGTATTCACCCCTTCCCGTGAGGCTCCCATGCGGGTGGAGCAGGGATGGGAAGAGGCGGAGACTCAGGGGAAGAGGATGAGTGGGAGCAGGGCCTCAGGATGAGTGGGAGCACGAGCGGGGCCCTGGCCGGGGCACCCACCCTTTCAGCAGCGGCATGCTCCAAAGGCAGCGAGGGCTGGCTGTTTGGGGAGGCTTAGCCTCCACTGTCCGCTTATAACCACCGCCTTTGAGCAGTGTACACAGGGAGCTAGGTCTTGTATAAATTGTACATAGTTAATAAACACTTTTTTTTTTTTGGACGTCCAACTGTGCCCAAGTGATTTTCCCCATACTCTTAATGTTGTGTAGAGAGCAAGGACATGACAGACGGTATTATTCCAAACAGTTTTCAGGGCAAGGAACCTTGAACTAAGAAGCTGTCTAGCAGCACCCCTCGCTCATGTTATTTACTGTGGTTCTGCTTACTAGATATGATGCTTACTCTGCTGCTGTCATCAAACTTCCATGCATGGAGTACGCTAAACACAGTTCTCGGTAAAAGGCCCTTGGGCTTGAGTTGCTGTGCTGCCAACTATCAGTAAACTTATTAACATCCATTTATCTGCCTGTTTAGATAGCTTATAAATAAGACATTGTCCTAAAAGCTGATAATAGGATCTTTCTTCTGGGAAAAGGTGTAAGACTCCCTCAAGGATGGTTCTGTTTCTGGAGGCAAATAGTTATACTGATCCCTGACTTAGCCTTCTTGTATGTGTGTATCAGCTGTTTGATTGTTTACAGCAGTGTGGCCTGCAGCCATGCATCCTTAGGCTGTGCTCTTGGCTGATTTCAAAAGGTATGTGGTGTGGCCATTATTTGGATGGGTGACCTCTGTGAAAATAAAGAGGATTCCATAATGGGCAGTCTCCTCTGCAAGTTAGGACTGAGCCAATACAATAGTGGAGCAGTGTGTGGCCGAAGATGCCAGATCTGGGATTCAGTGGAAAATGGAGGCTCCCAATATTTAAGATCACATGCAATACTTTATAAAAGACAGGGGGTAACCAGTCCCAATTTCCTGGCCAAATTACACGTCCAGTAATAGTTTTAGTTACCTAAATTTCCCTGTAGTTGCAACTGAATATAGTATTTTGCTAGTTCAGTATTCTAACAAGCTGAGGCTCTTTACTCTTTGTCCCAGGCTATAGTTTAGTGTTGCTATATACTGTTACATAAAGGCCATGCTCCATGCCAGAGCTGGCTGCATTTGGGTGAAGGGTGAAGTGTCAGAAGTTTTCAAACTTTAGGCCTAGTCTGCACTACATGGCTAGGTCAACACAAGGCAGGTTACGTCGACCTAGCTGTGTATGTGTCTACACTTAAATTTCACTCCTGCTGATGTAAGCGCTCTGCTATGCCGACTTAATAACACCACCTCCCTGAGCGGTGTAGAGTCAGGACTGGTGTAGTTAGGTCAACGCAGTGATTGTGTAGACACTGTGTTACTTAGATCGATTGTTATTGACCTCCAGGAGCTGCCCGCTGTGGTCACCATTGTGAACTCTGCTACCCAGGGGCCAGGTACACAGGAAGCTGCCCCCTGCCCTTTAAAGCCCCGTGAATTTTTGAAATGTCTTTTCCTGGTGGCCTGGCTTGGTGAGCGCACCTAGCAGCTCTCCGTTGTTACCGTTAACTGCCCAGCTGATCATGCCGGCTACACACTGCAGACGCGCGCCTGCCATTAGGTATTGGGTCCCACAGGACTGTGGGAAGACGAGGCTGTGCAGGCACAGCTCCAATTCAGCTGTAGAAACATCGACAGCTATGAGCAGATTGCTTGGCGGATGCTGGAGAAGGGCTACAAGAGGGCCCAGCCGCAGTGCTGCATGAAAGCCAAGACATATCAGAAGACAAGGGAGGCCAACAATTGATCTGATGCTGAGTCGCAGCTCTGGTGCTTTTACAGTGGAGAGCAGAAAGGCGCAGGAGAAGGAGGATGCAGCTGCAGAATGTGCAGCAGGAGCTTCTTGTGCTGCTTAAACAGCAAACTGAGCTGCTGCAGACTTTGGCAGACCTGCAGGTTCAAAAAGCCCATGCTCACCTCCTTCCGCAGCTCATAGAGAACTCAGTATCGGGAACTCCCTGTATCCCACCTCAACAAGGCATCAAGGGGTCACTACGCTACCTCTACCCTGGGGGACATTAAAGACAATCACAGCTTCCCATACACTGGCCTGTGAAAGCCACGGTTGGTGTATGTGTACCTGAAATGGAAATGTGTGTTCTTTCCCCTTCATAAATTCTGTTTCCTTAATTTGGTAAGTTTTAATTTTTTTTAAATTTCTCAGTTTGTGGAACAGAATAAAATTCTATTTTTGGAACAAAATTCATCTTTATTATTTCACAACATATGCTGTCTGCTGCTGGACAGGTCAGACACCCACTAATTTCCTTCTATTGTATTGTGTCACAGAACCTATACAATCATTCACAAACCATATTAACAAGTGGATTGACAATGTTATATTCCTACATACAGAGCAATCGCTACATGATTCATGCCCAGCCGCAAAAGAGTGAGGCCAGATAGAGCACACTACAGCAACACACACTACACTGGCTCACTATTAAAATAGTCTTCCTGAGCCATAAAACTCCACAAGGAGCTCTTCTAATAGCTCTTATATCTGGCTGTTGAAATTTAGCAGGCAGCTGCTCCATCTCTGCCCTCCTCCCCAGCGGAAAATTTCCCTTCCTAGCTTCACAGAAGTTATACAGGACACAGCAGGCAGCTATAATCATTGGGATATTTCTCTCACTGAGGTCCAATCTAGAAGGTAAACCATGCCAGCCACCCCTTCAACCAGCCAAAGCCATATTCCATTGTCATTCTGCATCTGCTGAGCCTGTAGTTGAAGCACTTCTTGGTGCTGCTGAGGTGCCCATGTAAGGCTTCATGAGCCAGAGGCGCTAGGGATAGGCTGGGTCTCCCAGGATCACTATGGGCATTGCAACATTCCCAATGGTAATCCCTCAATCAGGAGTCCCTGTCCTTTTTGGACAGTTTTATGTTTTTAAAGATGAGTTCGTCATGCAACCTTCCCTGACCCGCCTAAACTGAGGTCAGTAAAACGACCCTGGTGATCCACCAGTGCTTGCATTACTATAGAAAAGTAGCCCTGGCTGTTGATATACTGTGTGGTTGGTGCTAAAATATGTGTGCCATCTATTGCCCCACTGCAGTTTGGCCCTGGACCCACCCCAGAGCCACTATTTCCTGCACGTTGCCCAGAGTCACAGTCCTGCATAGCAGATGGTGATTAATGGCCCTGTATACTTGCATTACAACCACCCCAGGGATGGATTTCCCAACTTCAAATTGATTCCCAACTGACTGGTAGCAATCTGGGGTTGCAAGTTTCCACCGTGCAATTGCCACTTGCTTCTCAACTGTCAGCGCAGCTCTCATTTTGGTGTCCCTGCACAGGCAAGCTGGGGAGAGTTAGTTGCACAGATCCAGGAATGTGGCCTTGCACATCCGAAAATTCTGCACCCACCACTTGTCATCCCAAACCTGCATCACAATGTGATCCCACCAGTCAGTACTTGTTTCTTGGGCCCAGAACCAGCTCGCCATCATCTGCAGCTGCTCTGTGAATGCTACCAACAACCTTGAAGTGTTTCTTTCTGTGTCACAAAGCAATTGTGCCTCCAAACATAGATGAGTGGTGCCTCCCCATACTGGGGTTGGGGAGCACAATCTAAAGGGGAGGACATGTGACCACCCCACATGTCTACATGCCCAGTGACCATCCCCTCGTGCTCAGCCTGGGGCTGCCGTGCTCTCCCTGCCCCCTCATTACCTGCGGGGGTGGTGGGGGGAAGATACTCTGTCCTTCTCTACCTGTGCTTCCCCTAGGTTGCCAACTTTCTAATCACACAAAACCGAACACCCTTGCCCCGCCCCCTTCCCTGAGGCCCCACCCCCACTCACTCCAGTCCCCACCCTCCGTCGCTGTCTCTCCCTCACTTTCCCAGGGTTGGGGTGAGGGCTCCGGCTGGGGGTAAAGGCTCTGGGGTGGGGCCAGGGATGCGGGGTTTGGGGTATAGGAGGGGGCTCCAGGCTGGAGCTGAGGGGTTCGGACTGCAGGAGCGGGCTCAGGGCTGGGGCAGGAGGGTTTGGGGGTGGGGGGTGATGGTGCAGGCTTCAGGAGGGAGTTTGGGTGCGGGAGGGGGATCGGGGCTGGGGTGTGGGAGGAGGTGCTGGGTGTGGATTCCGGGAAGGGGCTCAGGGCTGGGGCAGGAGGGTTTGGGGGTGGGGGGTGATGTTGCAGGCTTCAGGAGGGTGTTTGGGTGCGGGAGGGGGATTGGGGCTGGGGTGTGGGAGGAGGTGCTGGGTGCGGATTCCGGGAAGGGGCTCAGGGCTGGGGCAGGGGGTTGGGGTCTGGGCTCTGGGAGGGAGTTTGGGTCTGGGAGAGGGCTCAGGGCTGGAGTTGGAGTGCGGGAGGGAGTGTGGGATGCAGGCTCCAGGAGGGGGTTCCTACCTGGGGCAGGGGGTAGGGGTGTGGGAAGGGGTTCGGGGTGTGGGCTCCAGCTAGGCAGCATTTACCTCAGGCAGCTCCCACTGTGGGGAGCCCTGGACCCTCCACCTGGCCTGGGGCATGCCCTGGGGGCAGGGCCATGTGCCAGGGGCTGCTCTTGTGCACACCAGCCCCCCGTCAAGGCAGGTGGAGGGTCCGGGGTGCCCCACCGCTGCCTGGGTGGCTCTTACCACAGCTGAGGGCAATGGAGAGGAGGAGCAGGGCTGGGGCCCCCGGGAATGTGCCCTGTCGGCCCGTGCGGTAATCTGCCTCTGGCACGTTCGGCCACTCTTGAACCCCCCCCCCCCATCACCCTCCCATGTGTTGCCTCTGCATAGACGACTGATGCCTCCCTCTACTGGGGGGGCACAATGTAAAGGGGAGGACTTGTGACTACCCCACCTGTCTCCCCTGCCCAGTGACACCCCGTGCCCAGCCTGGGGCTGCAGCACCCTCCCCGCCCCACGTTACCTGCTAGGGTGGGAGGCGTGGGGGCTCTCTGTCCCCGCATGTTCAGCTGTTCTCCCTGGCAGCCGAGTGGGGAGTGAGACAGAGTCACTTGCCTGGGCGCCAGGTGGCAAGCACGCCAGATGGGAGGGTGGGTGGGCTCCAGCTCACTTAGCCCCAGTCCCTGGTAGCCGAGCCCAGACATGGAGCGGGCTACTGCTGTCTCGCTCCCAGAGTCTCTCAGGTAGGAGCGGCTCCATCCCGCTCCCCGCCCGGCTTCCAGGGAGAGTGTCCGAACATGCCGGGGGGGAGGCGCAGGGAGAGCAGGCCAGAGCCTCTCTCCCTCCCCGCCCCTGGCAGGCCAATCTGGGGGGGGCACCTGACCGCCTCATACGCATCGCCTCTGGGTAGCTGGTAGCGAGCTTATTTACTACATACTTTACCTTGCAGAAGAGATGAGACTCTTCTTATTTTCCTTCTTTATTTAGCTTCAGCCTCCGAGATGCCCAGCTGGCTGTGTGGTGACTGTCTATAAGCAAACATCCTTCTGTGTTTTGCTTTCAGCATGTCATTTGTTTTCTTGCCTGGAATTTGGTAATGACTAAGACACTGTAGGATAGGGGGAAAGGGCTCTGAAATATGCAGAAGCGACCTTAAAATGCAGGATCTTTGTTATTATAGAAATATTTTTTCCTAATCTTGCCAGGAGTCTGAAATAGCATGAAAATCTTCTTGGAATGTCTTTATAAGCTGCCTGGAATTCTCCATGTTTTGTTTCAGTCAGGCTGAGGGTGGTTTCATTGGTAAGTAATGATGAAAAGTTGTCCATACACCATTCAGAACATCAAATATAATTCCTACTCCAAACTCTGTGTCCTGCTGGTCTGTTGTATGTCTTCAGCATTCTATGTACATCTGCTCCAACTCCTTCTGAAGCCAATGCATCTGTCAGCTGACCTCAATGGGCACTGGATCAGAGTTAGTGTGTGTTTTTTTATGCATGGTGTTTTAAAACGTTCAGTAAACATTTCATTGAAAAAGCAGGCATCTGCTGACCACATCAAAGAATCACGAGAGCCAGAGTTGACTGCTATAGAACAGCTCATGTTTTCATAATAGGGTGGAGGTAGATATTAATAATCATGTTTTTATTTATACAGCACCGTAGGTGTCACTGATACTTCCCAGATGAACAACATGAAATACTGATTCTTTACCCAAAGGGGATACTCCTTTTTTCTTCCTAGGAATTGCCAGTCAATGCACTTAGTTCAGGCTGTTCATTACTCACTTTTCCCTCTACCTCCATATGATTCAATGGCGAATCAGACAACAGGAGTCCATTTAGAGTCCTTTAAGCCCATGGGAGCGCTCCTGAGTAGAGGGTGCGACAGGCTGAAAATGCCAATAGTCAGCAAAGTTCCCAATGCAGGGTTTTCATCAGAGAAGAGTTCCGTGCCACACCTTGCTAAGACAAACACACCTAATATGTGTCTTATTTATTTATTTGCAGTTAAGCGCCTTCATGTTTAATGTACCTATAAAGCATTCTTGTGGTAGTTTTCATATGTAAGCTAAGGGAAATTTGCACTGGTGTAATTACATTGATGTAGGTGCAAACCACTAGTATAGCCACATTGTACCAGTTTGACTTACTCTGGCAACTTACTAGTGGAAATCGCCAGTGCAAGCCTTATCTTCCATTGATATAGCTCACCTACAGTGGGGATTTGCTCTGGTGTAGCTACAATGCTGGAAAGCCCCCAGTATAGCCAGGACTATAGCCACATTTCATGTGACACTAGAGTGTTTATAGGTGCCTTGCTTTCACACACTAGACGTAACATAACAATGCTGTGATCTTAAAGCTGGCATTCCATTAGTGCATTCTTGCATGAGAAATATGTTCCCACTTGCTGAGAAACAATAAGGAAGCAAAATGGGCTTGAACGTCTTCTGGAGCAGCAGTAGCTGGGGATCCTTGCTGTTCCCAACTGGAGCCATGGATGGACCCACTCAAAAGAAGGCTTAGGCAACATTTCACTGATGGCCTTGTACACAGTGTTACTCCTGGGGGAATTCTGCGCCACTGCATGCATGCAGAATTCATGTCCCCTGCAGATTTATTTGCTTCCCTGCAGAAAAATGACTTTCTGACAGGGAAGCAAAGGGAAGCCGCAAGAGCAGTCACCCGCTCCTGCGCAGCAGTGTGGACATGTCATTTTGGGTGCCCAGAGCAGCCAACGAAGAGGTAAATCTGAGGGGTGGGGGCTGGGGATGCTCTGGACAGTGGCGCCTATCCTGCACCAGGCTTAGCTGCTAGTCCCGGCTGGGCTGGGGGCAAGGGAGGATGGGACTTCCTCTTCCCCTGCAAAGAGTGGCCTTGGTCACGGCTGAGTCAGACACATCCCCAGAAACCTCCCTAGGTGCAGGAAGCTCCAACCCCCACACTTCTTGCCCCCATCACTCCTCAGCCGTGGGAGGAGAGGTCACTGAACAGGGAACTGCTCCCCTGTTCACTCACCCTGTGCGTCTGGACACACCCCCCCTGATACCCAGATCCCCCCCACCAAGCCTCACCCCTGTGACCCCCAGAACCACCCCACTAAGCCACCTGCCCTTGAACCTCTGCTCCACTGCACCTCACCCCCTGCATATGGAGCCCCCATGCATCCAGACCCCCCTGCCAAGCCCCACACTGCACCCAGACCACCCCCAACTGAGCTTCCCACACTCAAACCCCCAATGAGCTCTCCCTGCACCTGGACCACCCGATGAACCCCCCACCCCCAGACCTCCACCCCACTGAGCCCCAACCATCTGCACCCAGACCCCTATTCCACCAAGCCCCACTCACCTAGCACTCAGACCACCCCACTGAGCCCCTCCTTCCCAAAGCCCCCTGCCAAGCCCCATCCCCGACACCTAGAGCCCCCTTGCTGAGCACCAACCATATTCATCTGCATCCCCCTGCACCGTCCCATTGTCCCTACCCCTGAAACCCAATGAGTCCCTGTGCATCCAGATCCCCCCTGCATCTAGATCCCCCACTGAGCCACCCACACCCAGATTGCCCCACACAGAACTCTCTCACCCCACACCTGGATCACCCCACACTAAGCCCCTCCATACTTGGATCCTGCCAGACTGAGCCTGCCTGCCTCACACTTCGTGGAGCAGAGGGGCAGGGCCCTGGGATGTTTCTGGGCAGGCCAGTCCCTTCTGCTGTGTCATGGTTTGGTGCAGCCTCACCGCCAAGTCCATGTCCCTGGGGGGGAAAGGGAGGGCTGCAGGGTGATCTCCCACCTCCATGCAGTCAGTGGCCTGAGCTCCCCACTGCCATGCTGGAGCCTCCACATTTATTTATTGACAAATAAAATGTGCAGAATTTTAAAATAGTGCATGCAGAATTTTTATGGTACAGAATTTTAAAATTTTTGATGCAGGCGTAACACAGGTATGAAATTCACCCTAACGTTTGTAAAGTGCTTTGAAATCCTTGGGGCAGGGAAATGCAAACATTCTTAACAGGAAGTGCCTTAAAAAGCTTTGGGTGCTATTAAATAATTTATACGGAACACCGACCTGCGCTGTGGAGAAGCATGGACTTGTGCTGGAGTAGCCGACTCAGTAGGAATAGTATATACCACAGAGAAAAGATGCTATATAAGAGCAACATTTTATTTTAGTATCCAACTTATGCTCAGAGGCCCTTGATTTTTCTGAGCAGGATTATTTCAGGAAGCCATATCATTTGTGTGTGGAGATGGGCTACGGTGAGTTTGAAGCGTAGCTTAAGACTGAGGCACCGCTATCTGAATCAGTTTTCAGGTTGGTCAAGACACAGAGCACATGCCCTCACAGGAGTGTTTAAGAAGTATGAAGCCTCCACTATGAGGGGGTGGAAAAAGCTAACAAGGGTTTCTGATGAACTGCAGCAGGGCTGAATCATCAAAGGCCAGGCATCAGAGATAACTTTATAGTCGAGTCTACAGTATACTTCCATTCCTACAATGCTCTATCACAGTAATACTTTTCCAGAATGGTTAACCAGGAATGGTTAACACTGAGAGATTAGATTCAGTCTCAATGGGGGATGTTTACATTTAGGTGTAACTGCAAAGCTGCCAAAATATTGGTTCAAGATCATATTCGCTGATTAAACAGATTGTTCCTTTCATAGACAATGCAAATAGCTCAAATATAATGGGAGTGACTGGTATAAAAACTAAATTGCAGACAAGTGTAGAGCTGTGTTTTCACATGCATAGTTTAATTAGGAACCAACTTGTCATGGCAAACTAATTTAAAAGAAATGGCTTGGCCCAAAGACATGGCTTGTCTCCTTTGTTGTACTGTATTTGTCAGATGAATATGCCCAACTGTTGTGAAAAGACATATTTCTTCCTCATGATAAAATAGAGAGGGGACTATTGAAAAGTGAAAGCTAATGCATTAAAGCACCTCTGGGATTCTGCAGGGAGGCTTTTGCATTGCAATTTAGTAGCCATTCTTTTTCATAGCTCTCAAGGGGGAGAGGGAGCTCTCATGAACAACACTGCCTGTTGCAGGTGTCACCAATAGATCAGCTGGACAAGCTCACTGCAGTGCAAAAACAGCAGCACATTATGCTGCAATGGCATGAAGTGATAACATTGCATTAATCCCAAAAGATATTTCAGGATGCTTTAATCTAATCATGTTTATAGAATGCCCATTACTGCAGTATCACGGTGCCATAGTATCTAACCTGGTATGGAGGATATTAAGGTGACACAGCAAAATGATGGCTATCCTATGAAGTTTGTGGTTATCAATTATCACTTGGTGCTTAAGGTGCTTGAGATCTGCTTTATTCTGTGTCCATTTCCAATTGGATGGGCATAACAAGAGCTTCACAGTACCCCACCCAGCTACACTGCCTGGCACAGTCCCCAATCACATAAAGTTCAAGATGGTGAGAACCCTGAAAAGTAACATTCTTGCTGGATTTGCAGAAAACTTCGTGTTTTCACCTCAAAGGTGGTATTTTTCGCTAAGGAGAAAGCAACTTTTCCACAGATCAAAATTCCTTTTTATCCTAAGAAATGTCTTGCTGCCAATGTCACGGTGGGGCAAAAACTGTTATTCCCTGGTGAAAAAAATGCTCTGGCAAAAAAGAGGCAAAGTGCTTAAGGTGAGAGGGTTCAAAAAAAAAAAAGTGACTGTGACTTTAGTAGTGGTGAAAGGTCTGGATACTAGAAACTCTGCCAACAGAACAAGCATAACATGGCAGGCACAGTGCAAAGCATCCCCATGCTGGCCTGCCAACGTGCCTCCATCCTGAACTAGAAAGCCCCCTGGTCAGGCTGAGAGTGGAGTTTGGTCTCCATGGCTCTTTGTCTCTCAGTCTCTCTGTTGATGATGCCAACAGAGGGGCAGGGGGGCAATTAGGCCAAGATCCTGAAAGGTATTTAGGTGCTTAATGCCCATTGAAATCAATGCAAGGTAGGTGCCTAAATGCCTTTGAGGATCTGGGCCTTAGTGCCCATTTTGGTGGGGAGGGGTTTGTTGTGGAAACCTGTCCATTAGGAATGACAGTGAAGCCACCAACTCATTTCCATGGGAGGACACCAAATACAGATGACAACATCTACTTTACGATGCAGCTTCACGCACAATTTGGTCTCATTTGGTGGGGGATAATGAAAATTAGTGCAAACTTACAGAGCCACATTTTTGGGGGGAGGTATAAATCAGTGTTTTCACAACAAGCAATTCAAGAAGCAAAGATTGAGTGTTTTGCACAACACTGCTTGTTACAATATTGCCAAATATGTCTGCAGTGTTTGATTGCTCATATCAGTAGAGGATTAAGATGTGACCTAGTTCACCTATTGGAGTATGTTGGATAGAGTGAGAGAACAGGAAAGCATGAGAAATCTGCTGGTACCAGCATAATGTATGTTCCCATCCTCCCAACTAAAGCAAAGTTTTAGGTGATAAATAGGCTTAATACAGCACACAAACGTCTATCAAAAACGAATTGCAAGTCACGTGGAACATTTTCAACTCTATTCTTCTATTTTAATCACTAAAATGTCAATCCCCTTCCCATTCCCACCAGTTGTAGCTGGTACTACTAAAGTTGCATGGAGTCTGTGACATTGTCATATGACAATGGTAAAGAATCACAGAAGAATCTGCTTTCTTCTTACACTGAACAAAGATGTTAATGGAAATACTGTTACTCTGTCTCTCTCTGTGTGTGTGTGTCTCTCTCTACTTCGCTGCAGACTTCTGCTAGAACCTTTGTCAGTCCCTCTTCCAGCTACACCCTTTAAAGAAACAATACCCAGCTACTCAGAGATATCATCTAGTTCCTCTGTGAGGCTGATTGTGAACTGAGAGCTGTGGGTTGAAGCCCCTGATCTGTTATAGGCTCCATGTGTGACCTTGGGCAAGTTACTTAGGGCTAGATCTACAAAATATTTCTGGTGCCTATGTCCAAATTTAAAGCCTCAAAACTCCTGGTCAATTGCTGTCTAACCCTGAAGGTGTCAAAATCCCTAGGTGCTAGTAAAATTCCCATAGTGTTCAAATGTCTGCCAGTAGGTGGTGCCCAGGTGCCTAAATCTGGGTGCCCAGCTCAGGACTAAGCCCCAGCAGGATCCTCAAATGAAGTGATGTCTTGCCTGCTGGATTGGACCATGCACAAAAGATACTGGAGGAGTAGGTGGTTGCCCCTAGATACCTTTTAGCCCAGGGGTTAGTATACTCACCCTGGGAGAGCCAGGTTCAAATCCCCATGTTGCCTGATTTGGAGCAGCAATTTGAACCGAGGGCTTCCGCCTTCCCAAATGAGTGCCCTAGCCATTGGGCGATGTGGGTAGTCTGGGGTGGGTCTCTCAATCTCTACTGTTAGAGCTATCCAATTTTGTATAAATGATTAAATAGTCATTGGCCAGACAGAGAGAGCAAGAAAAAAAAAAAAAGACTCTGCAGCTCAGTAATTAGGGCCCTCACCTGCAATGTAAAAGATCCAAGTTGAAGTCTCTGTTCCAAAGGCTGTAGCAGGGAGGAGATTCCCTCCCTCATAGTCTAGTACCCTATAAACTGAGGACTCAGATCTTGGGGCTCCAAGTAGCCTGCCTAAATCCATCACTGACTGAATTCCCTGTGTTGGAACCTAGGACCAGCACATCAGTCACTTGCTCATGTGGGGATATTTTTCAGCCTCTGGTTGAGTTGAGAGCCAAGATTTTTCAGGAGCCTCTGTTGTATATAATAGGCCCCAAAAGTTCAACCTATTGAGCCCAATAACTTGTGTTTGACTAAAGCATATCTTCCAGAAAGGCATCTGCAGAAGATTAGTCTGCAGAAGAGACGAATGAGGGGGATTTGATAGCTGCTTTCAACTACCTGAAAGGGGGTTCCAAAGAGGATGGCTCTAGACTGTTCAGTGGTACCTGATGACAGAACAAGGAGTAATGGTCTCAAGTTGCAGTGGGAGAGGTTTAGGTTGGATATTAGGAAAACCTTTTTCACTAGGAGAGTGGTGAAGCTCTGGAATGGGTTACCTAGGGAGGTAGTGGAATCTCCTTCCTTAGAGGTTTTTAAGGTCAGGCTTGACAAAGCCCTGGCTGGGATGATTTAGATGGGGATTGGTCCTGCTTTGAGCAGGGGGCTGGACTAGATGACCTCCTGAGGTCCCTTCCAACCCTGATATTCTATGATTCTATGATCTGGTCTTGATTTGAAGACATTAAGAGATGGTGAATCTACCACTTCCCTTGGTAGTTTGTGCCAAAGGATAATCATGCTCACTGTTAAAAATGTGTGCCTTATTTCTAATTTCAATTTATCTGTCTCCAGCTCCAACCTTTGGTTCTTGGTATGCCTTCCTCTCCTAGGTTAAAAAAGGCCTTTAGTACTGGCTATTTTCTCCCCCTGAAGGTACATACACTATAATCAAGTCACCTCTAAATCTTCAGATTGAGCTCGTTAAGTCTCGCACTCTAAGACATTTTTTCTACTCCTCAAATCATTTTTGTGGCTCTTTTTTGCACCCTCTCCAATTTTTCACAATTTGAACATGTGAACACCAGAAATGTACACAGTATTCCCTATGGGAGCTCACCAATGTCTTGTACAGAGGCAAAATCACCTGTCTACTCCTACTGCCTTGTTTATACATCCAAGGATTGCATTCCCCCACCCTCCCTTTTTTTTTTTGCCACAGCATCACACTGGGCACTTATGTTTAGATGCTTGACCACTATGATCCCTAAATCCTTTTCAGGGTCCCTGCTTTCCAGGACCCAGTCCCCCATTCTGTATGTATGGGCTGCATTCCTTGTTCCTAGATCTGTAACTTTGCATTTGGTTGTATTAAAAGGCATTTCATATGAATGGGCCCGATTTACAAAACGACCCACATTGCTCTGTATCTTTTGCATCCTCTGCAATGTGTGTGGCTTTGTTTTAGTTATAATGTTGCCAGCTACACTAACCAGATCAACCCAAGAGAGTCTGAAAAACTGCCCAAAGTCTTGACCACTGAATGGTCAGTCAGTCCAGACAAATCATTCCTTCAATCAATGCTAAATATAAACAAACACTCCCACTGACTCTTAGAGCTTTGAAGCTGCCTAACATCCACTCCCCTTAGCAGCTGGATTTATGGCCATGTTCCCCAAGCTGTAAAATGATGCTTATTGGATTATTTTTGAAAACCAAAGCTCTGTATAGTAACAACACAAATTATGGCTACCTAGATCCTGTAACCAACCCAATTCCACAAAGCCACCAAAGACTGTGAGAATTCCATGGAAGTCATAAATTTGCTTAGCCAGTATTTGACTAATCTCCATAACAAGGATTAGTCATTAGATTTTCTGCAAATGCTTGAAATATATTGCAGCAATGAACAATCTGCCCTGTTACTTTAGGACTCATAAATTGCTTGAAAACTTGATACATTGTGTGTGTGTGTGTGGGGGCGGGGGGGGGGGGGGGGGAGGAGAAAGGGAGAATGGGGGAAGGGGAATGCCAAGCAAGGGAAATGTCTTTCTCCTCCTGCAGTTACTGAATTTCCCCTGAAAATGGGTGTAAATACCATTTCCTCAGTGAAGCAGCTCAGCATTACTGCCTGCTTTGGTGTTACCATTAACTGCTTACGTTTCTTAGATCCGGTATATTTAAGGGTAAGTAGATAAGGGGAAATGCTATTTCAGAACCCAAAATAAAAACGGACAGCTGCAGAATGCAATGGAGCTCATTGATTTGTATGGGCTTCATAAGGCCAGGTGCAGCTGGGTAAACAATTTACTGCGTGTGAAACTATTGGCTCAATTTAACCTACCTGGTATGAGGACGTTGTTCAGCACTTTTTTCAGACAAAGCATGTGTTCTCTAAACAAAGATCCCATTAACAGTACAAGGCGAGGAGCTGCCTGAATTTCTTGGCTTTCTACTGCAATTGAGTACAATCAAAGAGACCTGATTAATAGTTATATTTATCATAGTGCCCCCAAATTGTGCAAGGCTCTTTGCAGACTATCAAAATATTTTGGGCCTAGCTCAAAGGGGGCAGCCAGGGAATTCCCTGGTGGTGTAAAGCCCATGGAGCTGGCTCTATGCCACCTGATCTGCAACCCAAAATAGGCTGGCAGAAGAGGGTGGAGCTAAAGCACACGCTTCTCTGACAGTTCCCAGTTGGTGAAACTGTCCCTAGGGGACCACTGTAGCTATAGTAACTTAGAGCAACACTTAGCCTGCTCTAACATGTGCTGAGGGCCAGGNCCCTGTTACTTTAGGACTCATAAATTGCTTGAAAACTTGATACATTGTGTGTGTGTGTGTGGGGGCGGGGGGGGGGGGAGGGGAGGAGAAAGGGAGAAGGGGGGAAGGGGAATGCCAAGCAAGGGAAATGTCTTTCTCCTCCTGCAGTTACTGAATTTCCCCTGAAAATGGGTGTAAATACCATTTCCTCAGTGAAGCAGCTCAGCATTACTGCCTGCTTTGGTGTTACCATTAACTGCTTACGTTTCTTAGATCCGGTATATTTAAGGGTAAGTAGATAAGGGGAAATGCTATTTCAGAACCCAAAATAAAAACGGACAGCTGCAGAATGCAATGGAGCTCATTGATTTGTATGGGCTTCATAAGGCCAGGTGCAGCTGGGTAAACAATTTACTGCGTGTGAAACTATTGGCTCAATTTAACCTACCTGGTATGAGGACGTTGTTCAGCACTTTTTTCAGACAAAGCATGTGTTCTCTAAACAAAGATCCCATTAACAGTACAAGGCGAGGAGCTGCCTGAATTTCTTGGCTTTCTACTGCAATTGAGTACAATCAAAGAGACCTGATTAATAGTTATATTTATCATAGTGCCCCCAAATTGTGCAAGGCTCTTTGCAGACTATCAAAATATTTTGGGCCTAGCTCAAAGGGGGCAGCCACGGAATTCCCTGGTGGTGTAAAGCCCATGGAGCTGGCTCTATGCCACCTGATCTGCAACCCAAAATAGGCTGGCAGAAGAGGGTGGAGCTAAAGCACACGCTTCTCTGACAGTTCCCAGTTGGTGAAACTGTCCCTAGGGGACCACTGTAGCTATAGTAACTTAGAGCAACACTTAGCCTGCTCTAACATGTGCTGAGGGCCAGGGGTCAGAGGAGAGGGGACCAGGGATCAGACAAGAGGATGGATGGCTTAGACTCACCTTTTTACACATCCTTGCTCCACATTCAACATAGCTGGACCTGGCGTGCTGGCCCATCATCACCTTTGCCAAGGGCTGGACTTAGGGAAAATGACACCCTGGGTGAACTTGTATTTTGGCACCTCTGGCCCCCATGGATGCAGTGCCCCTCATTGCCCCTAGACCCTGTGGGTGCCCCCCAGCCCCTGTGGGCTCCCTAGGCTCCCAACCCCCCCTTCACCCCAACCCCTGCACTCCCCCCCCCTTTGCCCCAACCACTACCCCCACTTCTTCCCCACAAACCTGCACTATTCCTCTTCATCCCCAACTCCTGCACTCCCTTCCTGCGCCCCTAATTCCTGCCCCCTCCTGTGCCCCTAACCCCTGCACCCATGTGGGAAAATTGACCTGGCTGCACAGAGCACCTGGCATTGCTGCTTGGTCCCCCATGAAATGCTGCTCTTCTGCACCCCTCTAGGAGGCTGTGTGTGTGTGTGGGGGGGGGGGAGTGAGGAGCAATGTCAGGGCTCCCTGCATCCAGGTCACTTTCCTCACCTGAGCTGCATAAAGACAGGGCAGGAGAGCAGCAGCCCCTGATGCCTCTCAGCACAGTCCAGGTGGGGAAAGTGACCTGGATGCATGGAGCGCTTGGTGTTGCTCCTCGCTCCTCCCCTCACAGCCCCCTAGGGGGGCACAGAGGAACATGGGGGGGGGGGGGTGAGCAGTATCTGTGTGTCACCGCTTGCCCCCCATCCATGTTCCTCTGCTGGAAGGAAACAGGGAGAAATCTGGGAGCCCCCTCCCCATGTGGCGCTCCCCGGGGAGCAGTTTCTGGCACTATACTGGCAGCGCGCACCTCTGATCTGCTGTACGCTGCCCCCTTGACTACCGGGTGGCCGCTCGGGTGGCCCACCCCTACGGCTGGCTCTGCCTTTGCCTTTAAGATCTTGCAAGCTAATTTCAGATGTGACCCGCTAAACGGGGGTAACAAAGAGAAGGGAGGGACTGGGGAAAGAGAGAGAAAGCGTTATAGCAATGATGATGCTATGGCTTAATGTAGACATACCTTGGCGGCTCAATCCATTTTTGAAAAATAATTGTTATCAGCATCAACTCACTTTTTGTGGTGCAGAAGAGAGTGTTAAGGAGAGACCTGAATATGGGGAGGAGCATGGGACAGGCCAGATTTGGGAATAGTGTTCCATGCTTCATGCGCAGTGTGGAAAAAAAGCGTGGCGCTGGAGATAGCTGGGAGGAGCGAATAAAAAGGGCATCCAGGTTGGTATCGCTGGCTGAACAGAGGGTGACGGGGCAGGAGACAATGATGGGTTGCATAGCTTTAAATCAAGACTGGATGTATTTCCAAAAGATGTGCTAGAGCACAAACAGAAGTTATGGTCTTGATGCAGAAATTATAGGATGAGGTTCTCTGGCCTGTGATATGCAGGAGATCAGACTAGATGATGATCATAATGGTCCCTTTTGGGCCTTAAAAACCTATGATTCTTTGTGGACAGAGACAGCGTAAAGGAGTGATGGGGCACTGATAAATCAAGCCTTTCCAGCATGGGCTGCAGGCTGAGGCAGGGTGAAATCAATCTGAGGGTGCTAAAAAAAGCAACAGAAAAGCAAAGACGCCCTGAGAAAAACATGCATTACTTAAAATATTTTAACTAAGGGATTCTGATTTCTCTCTGGGTTGGAGCTTTTCTTAGCCCTTCTTTCACTTGTCTGTCTTCTCTCCTTTATTTTATGTGGCTATTGTCTCAGCACATAAACCACTGAATAAACAGGGTGGACATTATTTTCTCTGCCTGCCCTGGACCAGCTTCTTGCTGAGCTTAATAAGAAGCCCTAGAATCTCTTATGATGGGAGGTCAAACTAAATGAAAGAGACCTCCCCACTTTGTTGTGGCAGCTGAATTCCACTCTGGGTGGAATAATAAAAAACAAAGTAGAGGAATAAATAAACCGATGTGTAAGGGAGAGAAAAGAATTAAAACATAATTGCCCAAAGCTCAGTGTAAAGTTTCGGATTTAATTTGATCAAACTTATTAGACCATTCAGCAACAACAAAAGCCAGCGTAAAAGACCAGCTTAGTGAATTGTGCAACAGCCATCAGGACACAAAAATCTGAACTAAGAAAAAATATATGCACTTGTTAGCTGAGAGGTGTTTGCAGTGTGCTCCATGGCAGGGAGGTGTTTATCATGGAGATAAATAGAGCCTAATGCAGCATTTGTTCTGTCTGAACCTGGTCAGAAGTTGGGTTGGATTTTTAGGGTTGCACTTGGACAAATATAAGAGCCCAACAGATTGATTCACTTCTTTTAAATCACGGTAGCCTTTCCAGGTAAGGAAGATGTTCTTCTGCAAATGCCTTCTCCTGGGATTATTTGTTGTAATTTCTTATTGAATGATATATAGTAGCACATGTCTCATGCTTCTTGGTTAGGGTTCTCAACTTTCTACTCACACAAAATCGAACACCCTTGCCCCGCCCCTCCTCCGAGGCCCTGCCCCCGCTCACTCCAACTCCCCTTCCCACTGTCACTCACTCTCCCCACCCTCACTCACTCGCTCATTTTCACCGGGCTAGGGCAGGGGATTGGGGAGCGGGGAGTGAGGGCTCTAGCTGGTGGGGCAGACTCTGGGTGGGGCTGGAGATGAGGGGTTTGGGGTACAGGAGGGGGCTCTGGGCTGGGACTGAGGGATTTGGAGGGCAGGAGGGGGATCAAGGCTGGAGCTGGGGGGAGGTGAGGGCTCTGGTGTGGGGCCAGGGATGAGGGATCAGGAGGGGGCTTCAGGCTGGGGCATGGGACGGGGTGAGGGGTCTGGCTGGGGGCTCTGGGGTGGTCCCGGGGATGAGAGATTTTGGGGTGCAGGAAGGTGCTCCGGGCTGGGACTGAGGGGTTTGGAAGGTGGGAGGGGGATCAGGGCTGGGGCAGGGTTTGGGAGTTTGGGAGGGGGTGAGGGTTCCAGTGGGAGTGTGGGCTCTGGGGTGGGGATGGGGATGAGGGGTTTGGGGTGCAGGAGGGGGGTGGGGGTGCAGGTTTCAGGTGGCACTTAT
The DNA here is from genome assembly GCA_003942145.1 of Platysternon megacephalum. Lineage (NCBI taxonomy): Eukaryota > Metazoa > Chordata > Testudines > Platysternidae > Platysternon > Platysternon megacephalum. The sequence goes on from QXTE01000225.1 coordinate 616,418, forward strand.
CTCAAGCAGCTCCCAGAAGCAGCGGCATGTCCCCCCTCCGGCTCCTACGTGGAGGCGCAGACAGGCAGGTCTGTGTGCTGCCCTGTCCACAGGCGCCACCCCCGCAACTCCCATTGGCCCTGGTTCCCAGCCAATGGGAGCTGCAGAGCCGGTGCTTGGGGCGGGGGCAGTGAGCGGAGCCCCCTGGCTTCCCCTACACATAGGAGCTGGAGGGGGGACATGCCGCTGCTTCCGGGAACTGTGCGGAGCCATGGAAGGCAGGGAGCCTGCCTTAGCCCCGCTGCGCCACTGACCAGACTTTTAACAGCCCAGTCTGCAGTGCTGACCAGAGCCGCCAGGGTCCCTTTTCGATCAGGCATTCCGGTCGGAAACCAGACACCTGGCAACCCTATTCTCAGTGCTTCACCAAACCAAGAATGAATGCCGCAACTCCTGAAAATTCAGTTCTTCTGTGATACCCACAGTAAGGGAGTCAATTGTTTTCCCAGGGCACCGTTTTACATGTGCACATTAAAACAATAAGCCAAGACATGCCCATTCCGTACACTAAGCAGCAATGTGATCATATTGGCTTTACTCTGGTCCATCCTCAACCGGGTCTATAGTTTGTTACCTTCACTACTTGTGATGTGTCTAATTTTAGATTGGAAGCTCTTTTGGAAGGGGCTGGGTCTTTCTATGTCGTGTGTGAAGTGCTTAGCACACTTCTGAGTGCTGCAAAACAACTAAAGAATAAGAATGCATCTTACAGGCCTGGATACTGAAAATTCTACCGGTCCTGCAGGCGAGGAGCATCTTTCTAATAAGAACTAAGGGTTTGTCGATGGTGCAGTCAGGAAGTGTGACTGCAGCACGTCTAGCCAGATCAAAGTTAGCTTGAGTAACAATAGCAGTAAAATTGCAGTGGCATGGGCAGTGGCTGCTCAAGTATGTGAGAGGGTAGTGGGTAGGCCATGCAGCCTCCTGAGTTGCTTTGGCTACACTGCTATTGTTACTCGAACTGGCTAGTGTTATTCCATGTAGTTCATTTGTGTGATGGGACGTCCTCGCCAGGATGGATGGAAATTTAAGGCACCAAAACTTTCCAGTTGTGACTCTGAATCTGTCACTTTTTTCATTCCTGTCTTTGGGGAGCTAATGATACTAAAGAGCAGTTCAATAAACACAGGCTCAATACTTAGTTTGTGCATCTTTTCTGCTTACACAGCCCACCAGCAAATGGTTGCAGACCAACCACATCGGAGAAGGACCTAGAAGCAGTTCCCATGACTAATAAAAAGGCATGGGGAAGAGAAAAAAAGTGAGGCAAACTCCCGCAGTCTTCTTCTACAACACTGTCCCGCAGGGCCGCCCAGAGGATTCAGGGGGCCTGGGGCAAAGCAGGGGAGCGGACATACTCACCGGGCAGCGCTCCGAGTCTGCAGCGGCAGCGGGTCCTTCAGTCGCTCTACGTCTTCGGCAGCACTGAAGGACCCGCCGCCGAAATGCCACCGAAGACCCGGACCGCGGCCGGGTAAGTTAAAAGGCGCCTCTAGCCAGGAAAAGGATTCTCGGCTAGGGCTCGCGGGGCTCCTGTGGGGCCCGGGTCCTGGGGCAAATTGCCCCACTTGCCTCCCCCTCTGAGCGGCCCTGCTGCCCCGTGCTGATGAGGTTTGCTTTAGTGGCACTTCATTATAATAGCTTGTACAACCAGAACTGCACCTCATTACCAGAAGGGGTCTCACTGTGCTCAGGAAATAGACATTTACCAAGGTGCTTAAAATGGCAACTGTTACTGGAGTATCCAAGTGTCTGAATAGGTGACAGAACCTGATGTTCTCTATGCTTATATCCATCATAAAGAACAGCTTGTGTTCTCTCTCTTTCTCTCCTCCCCATGTAACTGAACAGTTACTTTAGTTAGAATATGGTGACATAGAAATACAGGGCGGTGCCACTTGCTGGTGAGCTCCAGCGGCCATACCCAGAACACTGAACCCCACCCTCCATTTTGTGATTGACTCCTGCCTGAGCATTCGGCTCTCTCAGCATTCCACTCTACTTGTTTTAAAGTGACATGTGCCTTACAGAAATGCAAAGAGCCAAATCTATCTCTGGTGTAGCACCACTGATTTCAGTAATAATGGAATTACACCAAGGATGAATTTGGTCCAGTATGTATAATTTCCACTGTGTTTATAATGGGTTTTCTGCATTGATAAGGAAAACCACAGCAATCTGATTTTACACTTGGTGTCACCCAAATTGTCAGACTCATGTGATGGAGTGAGTAATCCTAAGCAATTGCATTATTAAGTAAACTTTACAAAGTGTTCATTTAAAGGATTATATTTCATTTCTTATCTGTAAAGGGATGCTGGACAGCTGTTACATTTCAGAGATGAACATATATGCTAGGATTGGTGATGCACTCTATTATTCAAAATACACTGGACATCAGTACAAGCTCAGAATGCTCCTGGGTGGGCGCAAGATTACTAATATGAATCTGAGTTTAGTAGTGGCGTATATCAGATCCAAAATATTTCATATATATTTCTTTAAAGTGCCAAATTAGAAATAGTCCATGGTTTATGTTTTCAACATAACCCCAGGTAAAACATAGGAGTTGCTAGGGAATTTTGCCTTGTGTTTTTGGATTCAAAGCCGAACTCAGGAAGGTTTGAACCTCACATAGATGGAAAAGGAAGAAGAAAATTCCGGTGAGCTGCTATGTATTGAAACTGCTGAGTTTCACACAACCCTTGGGGCTATATCAGCAGAGCAATTGATCAGTGGATCATTTTGAGATTGATCTAGGGATACAGTGCAGTGAGCCCCACTCTTTGTTGCAGACTTTTGTTTCCACCTACGCAGGTATTAACCATAAAAAGGCTGCAATTCCAGGACATTTTTTGATAGTTCTAGTGCTACTGAATGAAGCAGAGAGTTATGCAATATTTTGGGTTACAAAGTCTAGTTCAATAGTTTACTTTTAAAAATCCTCCCTGTGATATGGACGCTCCCTGGAGTGTTTTGATTAAAACCAGTCCTGGGAAGGGCAAGAATATGCAGACAATGCTCATCTGACATACATCAACTGATAGTTCTTAATTCAGACATAAGTTAGACTTTAAAAAGATATTTTCTAAAAAGAGCCCAAACCCATGTCTGGTGCCAATCCATTAACTACAATCAAGTTGCACTATGGATAAATTTAGTTTACCTGCAGCAGTAAAAAGAGAGCTTTCTGTGAGAATCTGTTATCAGCCCTGGCTTGAAGTTAAGTCTGTAATTGTATTGAAGTTAGGTTGTTCAACGATCCCGGAAAAGACAAGAAGTGGTCCTATTCCATGCCTGGGACTCCTCGGCTGCTAATAACAATATTCGGAGGACTGCCCTTTTTGCTAGGCACTAGTGTTTGTTTGACCCTGTTTGTTTTTTAATTATTATTTGTAAATATAAAGAATGAAATATGTTTGGTCAAAAGAATTCTGGAATTGCATTGATTGGACAAAGTTATTCAAAAGGGTAACACAATCCAATCTGTAAAAGATTTAAACTCATTTACTTTGAAATGTGACGCAGGTGCTTTGTTCACAAAACTACATTAAATCAGCCCTAGGGGGCTCCCTTTATTATTCCACAAGTACAGTATAGTAAAAATAGAAAATTAAAAATACATTAATCTTAACAATTGAATAGAGAGGCTGTTCTTTGAATGTGTACAATGATCCATGCAAGCCAGAGTCAGTTTGCTGTGTGTTTTGCTGCTTATAGAAGTTGAGGAGAATGAGAATGAGCATAAGAATTTTCTTACATTATAGCTACACATTTTGCCCTAAATAGGCATCTATTTAAATGATTCCTTCTATATGCCGATGGAATTCTGATTGATCCAATATTGCAAACCCTGACTCACACAATCAAGTATCAGAGGGGTAGCCGTGTTAGTCTGGATCTGTAAAAGCAGCAAAGAATCCTGTGGCACCTTATAGACTAACAGAGGTTTTGCAGCATGAGCTTTCGTGGGTGAATACCCACTTCTTCATCCGAAGAAGTGGGTATTCACCCACGAAAGCTCATGCTGCAAAACCTCTGTTAGTCTATAAGGTGCCACAGGATTCTTTGCTGCTGACTCACACAAGACGTTCCTCTGCAGTCTACTGAGACTAGCCAAGGGCCTGATCCAACTCCCATTGAAGTTAATGGAAAGATTCCACTGAGTGGGAGCTAGATCAGGGAGCACCAAGGACTGCTCCCGTGAATAACAGTTTTCAGGACCAGACCCTATGTAAACGCAAAATCATAAAGGGCCCAATTCTGCATTCCTTGCACGCTCAAATTTCACATTTAGGCCACTGAAGGTCTGGAGTTTGCTGGGATTGGGGCCCAGGAGTATGAAGGTTTAAAANTGTTCTTTGAATGTGTACAATGATCCATGCAAGCCAGAGTCAGTTTGCTGTGTGTTTTGCTGCTTATAGAAGTTGAGGAGAATGAGAATGAGCATAAGAATTTTCTTACATTATAGCTACACATTTTGCCCTAAATAGGCATCTATTAAAATGATTCCTTCTATATGCCGATGGAATTCTGATTGATCCAATATTGCAAACCCTGACTCACACAAGACGTTTCTCTGCAGTCTACTGAGACTAGCCAAGGGCCTGATCCAACTCCCATTGAAGTTAATGGAAAGATTCCACTGAGTGGGAGCTAGATCAGGGAGCACCAAGGACTGCTCCCGTGAATAACAGTTTTCAGGACCAGACCCTATGTAAACGCAAAATCATAAAGGGCCCAATTCTGCATTCCTTGCACGCTCAAATTTCACATTTAGGCCACTGAAGGTCTGGAGTTTGCTGGGATTGGGGCCCAGGAGTACGAAGGTTTAAAAGCTTGGTATAGTCAGGGCAATGCAGATTCCATGTTTGTTCTTGTACAGATACAGTAGTAGTCACTCGATTCAAATCACTACCATGACTCTCACTCAACGCCCACTCGTGCCAGTCTGGCTGAAGGTCTGGCAGCAGTTCCATTATGAAACCTGCTATTCAGCACTTTATAACCTAGGCATTAAAAAGCAGAGCAGTTTGAGGCTAGCACTCAACAAAAGTCCTGATCAGGAAAACAAACACTTTCAAAAAGAGCCCTTTGGCTAAAAGCCCATTTTAGAAACATCCAATTACACTGGGTTTGGAGTTGAACCGTACATGTGCAGTTAGCATAGTTCTCAGCTAGAACAGGTTGGCAATTTCCCAACAAACTGGTTTTTCACTGGAAAATGCCGATTTGTGGAAATGTTTCACTTTTGATGAATTTCTACCAAAACCTGCCTGGTTTCCTGACAGCTCTAAGTGGGCTTCTGGGCAGCCTGCACTACCAGGGTCTGTGACTCCAAGACAGCCCTGCCATGCAGACTGCCTGGGGGCTGGGAACCACTAGGGCCAGGAGCTTGGTAGCTCGGGAAGCCAAGGCTCTCGGGGCTTCTAGACTCCCTGCTCTGTGACGGGAACTTCTCTGATTCCCAGGAAGCCTTTGGGCTGCCCCTGACTCCCTGGCTGCCCCTAATTCTGGGCAACTTCCTGGGCTGCCTCTGACTCTGGCCTGGGGAGTCCCTCAGTGTTGGGGCAGCATGCAGAGTGCCTGGGAGTTGGGGCAGCCGGCTGCTCCATTTCACTTCCGAAAAATTAAATCAAAACATTTTGATTTTTCCAAAATAAACTTTCTTTTGGAATTTCCCTTCCATGGGAAACTGTGAAGGTCGACCAGCTCTACTTTTGACCTGCCAAGGCCCAAATGTGGGACCCAGGTTTTGACAAACACCCAGAAAGAGGGGTCCACAAAAGCAAAGCCATGCAGGAAATTTTACATCCTCGGAGATTCCTTCCTTTCATGTCGATAATTATTTCTGTGCCTTCAGTTTATATTAGTGCTGTAAACCTTTTTCAGTAATATCAAGTAAGAAGAGTGTAGGCCCTGATACTACAATTGTTTGTGTGTGAGCACAACAGTCCACCCATCATGCAAGAAATAACAGGACTGAGACCCAAATTTGTGTGGAACACCAGGAACTTTGGGTCTACAAACTGAGTGATGTCCCACAGAATGAGGTAGAGGTGAGAGGCAGTGCACTGATAATAACAGAAGTCACACATTTCATTAGAAAAGCAACAGCCCTCATGTCTCTGCAGCTGTGCGCTGCTGCTGAGCCTGAAATGCTCTTCAACATTTGTGATCAGCTAGTTCTGCTGTGTTTTAACACAGCTTTGGGCCTAGCCAGGCATAGGGAGGGAATAATTTAAGAGTCTGGAACAGGAAGCAGGAATAATGAGGATTTGTGGCGTTGTGCAAAGTCCTGTGCTCTAAGTTGCCCAAGGTAAAAAAAAAAGGCCAACTCAGCCGGTTCCATAAAATTGTTTATGAAAGTCAGCAAAAGTTGGAGACAAACAGATTGGTAGAAACTGGTTTGTTTAAGTTAAAAGAATTATGATAAGAGATTTTCAAGGCTTTTGGTAAAGTCATAGTTGGCATAACAATAAACTAAAAGACTCTAGGAATGAGAGGAAATACTGAAAGTTGAAACCACTGAAATGTGTTTTAACTGGTTAATTTTAATTGGATGTTGTTTATGTCAGGGTTGCTGATGGGAAAGTCAGGTCACATGATCTGGAAGACACAAGCTTTACCATCATGGCTGCCACCCCCACTATCTCCTGGGACACTGGGATCCATCTTGACACCTTTGGGCCTTCATTGTCCTGATCCTGAAAGGCATCCTGACCAGACCGGGCCAGAGAGGGAACCAGATATCATCACCACCTCCAACAGCATCAGCTAACTCCTGAACACCACCTGGGATGTGAGCTATAGGTCATCAACCCTTCCCTGGTGTCATTTTCCTTTATCACCTTCTTTCTTCTCTTTCCTGTCTCCTTTTGTCTCTGTCCAATAAGAATTAGGCTTAGCAAGCCAACGCAACCTTTGCAGCACTGCTGTAAGCCGGTGACCAGAAAGACAGTTACAAGTAATGCCTCACACATCCCAGTGCTGGTACCAGTTTGCCAGGTCTCAGAGACCGTGTGGTGTTTCTTCAGCAGTGAGGTTGCAAGTTAAAGAAAGCATCAGACAGAAGCTTCATTTTCTACCATTGCTAGACTTTTCCTCTCCCCTTCTGTGTGGGTTTGGCTTTTTTCCCCTTACAAAAAACAGAATCGAACTCCAACAACAGTCGGTCTGGACTATCTAAACTAACTATTCCTTCTCCCCCTCCCGCCCCCAAAAGGAACAAATTAAACTCCAACAACAATCGTGCCGGACCATCTAAACTAACTGTTCCTTCTCTACCCCCTCTCCCCAAAGGAACATTTAAAACTCTATAACACCAGCTAAAAAGAATGGCGGACAGGGGTTTTGCCTATAAAAGCTGCTATTTAAGAAAAGATTTCAAAGATTTTGAATGGCGGTTGTTACAATGGAAATAAGCCACTGATAACTTGACACAAAAATCCAGGACACACTAACTGTGCTGTGGGGTAACAGTGAAAAAGTGTTCCGTTCACATCTTATCATTGTTGGGACCAGGGACCTCTTTATCAGTAAAACAGTGAACAGAGGGGCAAAAAATTGCTAGGCTGTTATTTGTGTATATGCTGTAACCAAAAATATTATTGACATATGTTGGAGTTTTGTTTCTTAAATCTGTTTCAAGTAGAACCACGCTGAGTGCCTCCAACATTAATTGTCTTAAAACAGTGGAGTCAATATAATGTTGATGGCAAAGCAACATACTCTTGATCCAGATCAATAATATAGTAAAATTGCCCTTTGTACTACATGTCCCTCTTGGAAAATTCCAGGAAAATAAGAGAGAAACTGCTGAACCGGCAATGAACTACACAATAATGTGGTTTACATTGATGTTATCCCACTGTCCTTGAGACACAGTGACCAGTTCAACTGAAGATTGGGGCTGACTGTGCTCTATTAACTAAGTACTCAAACAAGTAAAGCCAAAGGACATCTGATAAAGCAGTATGTCAGTCCTGAGCTCTGACACTCAGAGGTGCTGGCATGCTGGGTTAATTATTTGTAAACTGTTCTGTTGCACCCATGTGAGAAACAGAGATTAAATTACAAGTTATCCTAGAAACTCTTTCAATGCCCAGAACGTTTCCATATTTTACTAAAAGATTCAGAGTTCTTGCCTTAGGATCCAGGCCTGGGAAGTCAGTGGGAGTTGTGGATGCTCCATGCTCCTCAAGTTCAGATCTTAACTTTCCAAAACAGGACCATTAAGTTTCTGTTGGAGTCAGCAATAAAAGGTCAATTACTGGCTCACAGAAGGGCCAACTTATACAGGCACTATGACTATTTGTGTGAATAATAACATCACGGTTTGGAGGTAGTAGGGACCAACCTGAGAAGGGGTTTTGCTGTACACAGAGTTTATCAACACTTCGAAAAACGAACCACAGGCCTGGTCTACACTAGTCTGTTATTTCGGAATTAGACGAGTTAATTTGAAAAAAAAAAAAAAAAGATTCCGTCCACACGACCAAACCGTTTTTTTTTATTTAAAGGGCTCTTTAATCCGATTTCTGTACTCCACCTCAGCAAGTGGAGTAGCGCTTAAATCGAGATTGCAATCCCGGGTTAAAGGTATTGTGGACGCAATTTGATGTTATTGGCCTCCGGGAGCTATCCCAGAATGCTCCCTTGTGACCGCTATGGACAACACTCTCAACTCCGATGCACTAGCCAGGTGGGCAGGAAAAGCCCCGGGAACTTTTGAATTTCATTTCCTGTTTAGGGTGTCCTGATTTTTGGAGCTTTTTCTTACATAGGCATCTATTACCCCCCACCGGAAAAAGCGAACTCGGGACGACATGTTTGCCGAGCTCATGCAGTCCTACTGCACTGATAGGGCCCAGCTGAATGCGTGGAGGCAAACAATTGCGGAGTCCCGTAAAGCATTACAGGAACTCGAAGAGAGGAGGGACGCGTGTGATGAGAGCAGGCAGGACGCTATGGTCAAGCTCATGGGGGAGCAAACTGACATGCTCCGCTGTATGGTGGATCTAATGCGGGCAAGGCAGCAAGACCCCAGACTGCCACTGCAGCCCCTGTATAACCGCCCTCCCTCCTCCCCAAGTTCCATAGCCTCCTCACCCAGACGCCCAAGAACACGAGGGGGGAGGCTATGGGGACCCACACACTCAACCCCAGAGGATCTCCCAAGCAGCAGAAAGCTGGCATATGCAAACTTTTGATTTGGTTTCTGGATTTGTCCTTCCCTCCTCCTCCACCCCCCTAACCCAATACCCCCATCCTCCCCCAGTCTACCTTCTGATTTCTCTCAATGTATTGTGCAACAAATAATAAAGAACAGTTTTTAAACAATTTTGACTTTATTTCCTTTCATATATATAGGGCGCAGGTAACTTCAAGAGAAACAAACACAACTGTCGCACCGTACCCTGGCCAGTCATGAAACTGGCTTTCAAAGCTTCTCTGATGTGCAGCGTGCCCTGCTGTGCTCTTCTAATCGCCCTGTTGTCTGGCTGTGCGAAATTGGCCACCAGGCGAGTTGCCTCAAACTCCCACCCTGCCATAAACGTCTCCCCTTTACTCTCACAGATATTGTGGAGCACACAACAAGCAGCAATTACAATTGGAATATTGGTTGTTCTGAGATCTAACCGAGGCAGTAAACTGCGCCAGTGCGCTTTCAAACATCCAAAAGCACATTCTACCACCATTCTGCACTTGCTCAGCCTATAGTTAAACTGCTCCTTACTACTGTCCAGGGTGCCTGTGTACGGCTTCATGAGCCATGGCATTAAGGGGTAGGCTGGGTCCCCGAGGATAACTATAGGCATTTCAACATCCCCAACAGTAATTTTCTGGTCTGGGAAGAAAGTCCCTTCCTGCAGCTGTTCAAACAGACCAGAGTTCCTGAAGATGCGAGCGTCATGCACCTTTCCCGGCCATCCCACGTTGATGTCGGTGAAACATCCCTTGTGATCCACCAGTGCTTGCAGCACCATGGAAAAGTATCCCTTGCGGTTTATGTACTGGCCGCCCCGGTGTGCCGGGGCCAAGATAGGGATATGCGTTCCGTCTATTGCCCTGCTGCAGTTAGGGAACCCCAGCGCATTAAAGCCATCCACAATGGTCTGCACATTTCCCAAAGTCACTACCCTTGATAGCAGCTGGTCAATGATTGCGTTGGCTACTTGCAGCACAGCAGCCCCTAGAGTAAATTTGCCCACTCCAAACTGATTCCCGACTGACCGGTAGCTGTCGGGCATTACAAGCTTCCACAGTGCTATGGCCACTCGCTTCTCAACTGTGAGGGCTGCTCTCATTTTGGTGTCTTTGCGCTTCAGGGCAGGGGACAGCAAGTCACAAAGTTCCATGAAAGTGGTCCTACACATACGAAAGTTTCGCAGCCACTGGGAATCATCCCAGACCTGCAACATTATGCGGTCCCACCAGTCTGTGCTTGTTTCTCGGGCCCAGAATCGGCGTTCCATGGCATGAACCTGGCCCAATGCCACCATGATCTCCCAATCGCCACATGCTGTGCTTCTAGGAACGTCTGTGTCCATGTCCTCATCAGTATAATAATTGCACTGTCATCGCTTCCTCACCCGGTTTTGCAGGTACTGCACATACTGCTGGATAATGCGCGAGGTATTTACAATGGTCAAAACTGCAGCGGAGATCTGAGAGGGCTCCATGATTGCCGCACTATGGCGCCTGCATGGGTAATCCTGGAAAAAGGGCACGAAATGTAGGCGAGCTGTTCGGTTCAAGATGGCCGATAAAAGGCGGTAAATGGTTGTCTTCTGTAGCTTTCACAGGGTCGGGAAGCTCGCTAGAGCTGCAAGAGCGGGAGAGCAGAGTTTGCGGCAGAAGCGTGAGCAGAGTTGCAGCGGAAGCTGGGCGGCTCAGTTCACGATGGCCGAAAAACGGCGGGGAATTGTTGCCTTCTGTAGCTTCCATGGAAGCCCAGGACAGACAACATGGAAAAATTAGCTAGCAATGCAAGAGCGGGAGAGCAGAGTTTGCAGCGGAAGCTGTGCTGCTCGGTTCACGGTAGCNTTACTCTCACAGATATTGTGGAGCACACAACAAGCAGCAATTACAATTGGAATATTGGTGGTTCTGAGATCTAACCGAGGCAGTAAACTGTGCCAGTGCGCTTTTAAACATCCAAAAGCACATTCTACCACCATTCTGCACTTGCTCAGCCTATAGTTAAACTGCTCCTTACTACTGTCCAGGGTGCCTGTGTACGGCTTCATGAGCCATGGCATTAAGGGGTAGGCTGGGTCCCCGAGCGTCATACACCTTTCCCGGCCATCCCACGTTGATGTCGGTGAAACTTCCCTTGTGATCCACCAGTGCTTGCAGCACCATGGAAAAGTACCCCTTGCGGTTTATGTACTGGCCGCCCTGGTGTGCCGGGGCCAAGATGGGGATATGCGTTCCGTCTATCGCCCCGCCGCAGTTAGGGAACCCCAGCGCATTAAAGCCATCCACAATGGTCTGCACATTTCCCAAAGTCACTACCCTTGATAGCAGCTGGTCAATGATTGCGTTGGCTACTTGCAGCACAGCAGCCCCTAGAGTAGATTTGCCCACTCCAAACTGATTCCCGACTGACCGGTAGCTGTCGGGCATTGCAAGCTTCCACAGTGCTATGGCCACTCGCTTCTCAACTGTGAGGGCTGCTCTCATTTTGGTGTCTTTGGACTTCAGGGCAGGGGACAGCAAGTCACAAAGTTCCATGAAAATGGTCCTACACATATGAAAGTTTTGCAGCCACTGGGAATCATCCCAGACCTGCAACATTATGCGGTCCCACCAGTCTGTGCTTGTTTCCCAGGCCCAGAATCGGCGTTCCACGGCATGAACCTGGCCCAATGCCACCATGATCTCCCAATCGCCACATACCGTGCTTCTAGGAACGTCTGGGTCCATGTCCTCATCAGTATAGTAATTGCACTGTCATCGCTTCCTCGCCCGATTTTGCAGGTACTGCACATACTGCTGGATAATGTGGGAGGTATTTACAATGGTCAAAACTGCAGCGGAGATCTGAGGGGGCTCCATGATTGCCGCACTATGGCGCCTGCATGGGTAATCCTGGAAAAAGGGCGCGAAACGTAGGCAAGCTGTTCGGTTCAAGATGGACGATAAAAGGCGGTAAATGGTTGTCTTCTGTAGCTTTCACAGGGTAGGGAAGCTCGCTAGAGCTGCAAGAGTGGGAGAGCAGAGTTTGTGGCAGAAGCGTGAGCAGAGTTTGCAGCGGAAGCTGGGCGGCTCAGTTCACGATGGCTGAAAAACGGCGGGGAATTGTTGCCGTCTGTAGCTTCCACGGGAGCCCAGCACCGATAACATGGAAAAATTAGCTAGCAATGCAAGAGCGGGAGAGCAGAGTTTGCGGCGGAAGCTGTGCTGCTCGGTTCACGGAAGCCGAAAAAAAGGCGGGAAATGGTTAGATAAAAGAGTAGATAGAAAGACAAGAGGACATGGGAGGTGGATTCATAGTACCAGGAGACAGGCGGTGCACCGTACTGCACTGTCTGCTGGCAGTATGGCGTCTGCCGTAGCTTTCATGGAGGGAGAAGCGAGTGACAGCACACACCCAGAAACACCCGCAAGAATGTTTTTGCCCCATCATGCACTGGGAGCTTAACCCACAATTCCAATGGGCGGCGGGGACTGCGGGAACTGTGGGATAGCTTCCCACAGTGCACCGCTCCGACATTTGATGCTAGCCTCGGTACTGTGGATGCACTCCGCCGAATTCACGTGCTTTAGTGGGGACATACAACACCGAATGTATAAAATCGCTTCCAAAAATTCAAATAGAATAAGTTCAAATTAATTTTGTACTGTAGACGTACCCACAGACACACAAATGTAGAGCTGGAAGAGCCCTCNAAATAGAATAAGTTCGAATTAATTTTGTACTGTAGACGTACCCACAGACACACAAATGTAGAGCTGGAAGAGCCCTCCAGAGTCCCCCACCTGAGGGACTTTCCTTTTTGAAATACAATCTCTTCAAATTAAATATATACATACACGGTGGGTGAGATTCCGTACTGGGCCTCTGAGAGGCACATCACAGAACTCACAGCCCAAGTGGAGGGGGTGACAAAGGTAGTTTGAAGCCACCATCCCAAGTCCTGGGTTGCTGCAGGGGCTGGTGAGGCCCCAGATATAACTTGTTAAGTTATGGCTGCCGCTCTGGGCTGCCTATAGATCACAGTAGTTCCTGGGATCTCCACAGCGCTGCTTGCTGCTGCCCTACCCCACCAAGTGCATGTGCTACGCTGGGGCTTGCAAAGGGTTCTGGCTGTCTTTGCAATGCTTGGCTCAGGGAAATCCTCCCTATGCAACAGTCACTGGTTTTTTGGCCCCTTTATGCTGCTCCAGCCCTTTCATGCAGAATAAAGGGGCCAGAGCAGAGACAATGCTCTCACCCAGTCTGTTTCTCCTGCAAAAATAGATTTTTAATAAAGTAGTCAGTAGCTGGTTGTGACCGGGGTCCCAGTGGGGGCCAGTTATGGTCAATCAATTAGGGTGAACTGCAAAGAATGGGGCAGACAATCCACATAAAGCTGGTGGATATTCCAATACTTGGATTTACCAAGCCAGCATAAAACAGCTTTTTTTTTTTACCTCACTGGTTACTCAGCTCCCTTAAAATGATCCAGCCTCAGGCCTCCATCCAGGTACCCACGTCAAATATGATGAAAATTTCTGTAAATCTTATTTCATCATATGAAAGAAAAGGCTCTATCAATCCCAAAGGATTGGACATATTACCTCCCAGGTTATTGAATATTCCAGATTTTACCCAAATACATGCTACAGCCAATTCTTATTAACTAAACTAAAATTTATTAAAAAACAAAAGAGAGAGAATATGGTTAAAAGATCAATATACATACAGACATGAGTTCAGTTCACTGAGGTTCAGATTCATAGCAGAGATGGTGAGCGTTGTAGTTGCAAAAAGTTCTTTCAGAAATAGTTCATAGGTTATAGTCTAATGTCCAAATCTCATATTCAGGGTGCACCAACATAACTGGGACCTGTCTTGCGACTCAAACTTCCCTTGATGAAGCCTAAGCAGATCTGAGATGACAGAATCAGGACCCAAGGATCTTTTATACAGTTTCATGTCTTTTTACAAGTTGGAATTCCTCATGGAACAAAAGGTAATTACCATGACTTTGAAGGAGGTCCATCACTGGTATTTAGCTATACGAATTAACATAAGGCCATTTGCTTGTTCCTCCACCATTCACAGTACATTTCAAAGAGAGATGTAAACAGAGATATCCTGTGTTTACAATTCATTTAAATGATAGGATGTTCTTTTGACCTCTGAATGATCAGAATACAGCATAGACAAGGATTGTGGCGAGGGAAGAGATAGCTCAATGGTTTGAGCATTGGCTTGCTAAGCTCAGGGTTGTGAGTTCAATCCTTGAGGGGGCCATGTAGGGATGGGGGAAAAAATAGTTGTGGATTAGTCCTGCTTTGAGCAGGGGGTTGGACTAGATGACCTCCTGAGGTCCCTTCCAACCCTGATATTCTATGATTGCATGGTTAACCCTACTCATACATATGTAAAAACACAATTATCTCCTCACATGTCTTTTGCGGGTTATTTATTTTGCAGGATGTTTAACCCTTTCTAGCCATGCATCACACTGGTGTATTGGCAATGTATAAAAATCTCCAGACACAGAGTCAGCATCACCTTTTCTTCCCAGGGTTGTTTGTTTGGTATTATCACTCACTATTTTTTTTTACAGTAGGCACACAGAGACTCCAGTCACACCTGCCAGAATTGTCAAACCTTGCATTCAGCGAAGTGCAGGGTTGTTGCTGAGTTGCTTGCCACAGGAAGTACAGTGACCCAAAAGGGGCAGGAAGGAACTGGGAGATGGTGGAGCCATAACTCCCCTTGCCACACACACCCACCAGCCAGTAGCACTGCTTGGTCATGCTGGGGTGAAGCATGCTGCACCTTCGAGGTGCAATACTGTGTAGGCTCTCTATGGAGTTCTGGGACACCTCTCTGCAGCAAAATCTCTTTGGTGTTTTCCATAGGTTAGTGCAGCTTTGCACGGTCTGCAATGTAGACCTGTGCCTGAATGGCATGATCTGGCTGTGCATTTGGCCGAAGTGTCCTCTCCACTTCCTCAGGGATGAAAACCTTGTGGATTTTCAGCTGGCATTGTGCCACCTCTGCAACAGCATTCCCTGCAACAGCATTCCCTGCAGAAGCCTTTCACAAGGTTATGGATCTGTCTAGAGAACGGGCACACCTGAGCAGGAGAGGCTGGAAGGATACCCATGACCCCGACCCCCATCAATCCCATTAGGCTTTGCAACATAGAATGATAATACAAACCAAGTCAACATTGACTTTGCTATGGAACCTAACTAAGGAGGGACTTCAGGGGTTGTAGCCAGAAGGTATCACTTGGCATCGCAGCTAGACTGGTGCTGTGCACTAGGGAGTCAAATTGGGTAAGGGGCAGTGGGCCCCAGTGTCATTGCAGAGGCACTGAGCTGCAGAGGATTGCACAGATTGTGGGAGGATCCCTGGGTTTCCAATACGTAAATAACGGCTGCAGTATATTTGGTGAGAACACTGCAGGGAAAACTAATGTGCAGAGTCAGAATAATCCAGTTGAAACTGCATTTGAGGCTGGGTGTGGTTTTCCTGGCTAGAGTACAATCAGCCAGTCACCACAATGAAGTCTTTCTTATAGCCTGTTACTCACACAAAGAATCAGTTATTACTTATCAGCTACAGATAAGCTGGTAATTACCATACTACTTCCAGAGAAAAGTTGCAGACCAAAGGTCCGTGAAGGCTCAATGAGTATGGTGCAGAACTCAGGCCTGGTCTACACTACAAAGTTAGGCCAATATAAGCAGTCTTGCGTCAACCTAGTTGTCCATGGGTCTCCATTTAAAATTGTCTCCAAACCATGTAAATGCCTTGTTATGCCAACATAGTAACACCACCTCCCTGAGGGCGTTGAGCCAGGGTCAATGTACATAGGTTGACGCAGCGCAAATGTAGACATTGTGTTACCTATATGGACCCTAACAGTCTTCCAGCTGCTGTCCCACAATGCCCGACACACACTGCTTTGGACACAATTGTTAATTTCACTGGCCAGGGGTCACATAGACTGGAAGCCTCCCCTCCCTGACTTTAAAACCTTGAAAAAATTTTAAATGGCTTTTCCTGGTTGTCCAGCTGAGCGAGCCCACCTAGCTGCTCTCCATTGTTGTGTGCAACTGCCCAGCTGACTATGCTGGCTACATGCTCCAGACTGCCCAGCTGACTGCCCAGCTGCCCAGACGCCCAGCTGACTATGCTGGCTACATGCTGGCTACATGCGCAGATTGCCTGGAACAGACAGGAGATATTGGATCTCCTGGGCCTGTGGGGAGAAGAGGCTGGGCAGGCACAGCTCCAAACCTGCCAGAGAAACATCAACATCTATGCGCAGATTGCTCAGAGATGCTGGAGAAGAGGTACGACAGTGACCAGCAGCAGTGCCACGTGAAAACCAAGGAGCTGTGACAGGCGTACCAGAAGGTCATGGAGGCCAACAATCGCTTGGGTGCAGAGCTGCAGACTTGTCAGGTTTACAAAGTGCCATCCTTGGTGGAGACCCACCATGACCCCTGCACACCACTGTGGATTCTTCCGAGGAGCCTGAGTCACAGGCTCCTTCTGTGAACAGTGACGAGGAGAAGGTGGATGAGGAAGAGGACAGACAATTGGCAGGTCCAGCTGTACTGCGAACCAGGACCTGTTTTTGACTCCACCACAGTCGGGCCAATCCTTGCAGTCGAGCACAGGCGAGCGTGAAGCAGGGGAAGGAAACTTGGGTAAGTGTGTAAATACAGTTCCTATAACAACTCATGGCACCTCCATCTTAACAGGACACAGCTATAAAATTTCCATTAAGTTACTTGTACTAGAAGAGGTAGAGGAACAACAAAGAGGTAGAGTTGTTACCTGCTTTTCATTCCCCTCTAGAGTTAGGTGGGGGAGGGGATATACAAAGCAGTTTGTTTATATACACAGGGATGTCCCTTCAATCCTCCTGAGAGATCTCAATGCAGGTACTCTGCAATCTTTTCCTGAATGTTCCTAGGGAGGGAAGCCTTTTTTCTTCCTCTGTGGTAGGACACTTTCCCGCACAATTCGACGATCACTTCGGCAGGCACTATTGCCTTAAACAGGCTAGCGACATACAGGCCCAGGTGATTTCGGGACGCCAGCTGCAGCTGGGCTCTCTCTGCCTTTGTTACCCTCAGGAGTGAGATGTCAGCTAAAACCCACTGTCTGTGGAAAATGTCACCAGTATTCAGTGCCAGTGCCCTGTACTCATTGTTTCATGCAACTGAGTATTTTCCTCACTCCTGGCAGGTCATACTCACCACTGCTGGTGCAGTTAGTGGCATCATGAACAAGAACTCTGAAGCAGAAGTGCCAATAAGTATGTCTTGTTTAACTCTTTTCGGGAGCAAGGAAAGGGGAGAGTTCTGAATCGGAAGTTTTGCTTTCTGTCCATACTATACTGACATTGTTACCTCTGTGTGTTTCATCTATAGCTGCAGCCACTGTGGCCTTGAGGGGTACCTCCTCCACTTCAGCAGAACGACTGATCCCGATAACTAGGAGGAAAAAGAGGACGTGGGAGGACATATTCTGTGAGGCCCTGCAAGCCATTGCTGCATCAGACCTCAAACGGAGGGCCTGGATGGTGAATACTGCAGACTGTATGGAGAAGGAAAGACTGGAGAGGAGAAAGTCCAGGAGTCCCAGCAAGAAAGGGAGAGGGAAATGCACCAGGACATAATGGAGCTTCTCTGTCAGCAAACACAGATGCTACAGACTCTTGTGGACCTCCAGGTTCAACAATCTTGGGTTTGACTGCTATTGAAGTCTGTGGAGTAGTGCAGCGTAGTGCCTCCCTACATCCCCGACTCAGCACTCCCCATTGCTTCAGGGCCAGCACACCTACCCTGCTACTCCACACCGGGACAACCACAGCTTCACATATACATCAGCCATGGCTCTCACAGGTCCGTGTGTGTAGGCACAGTGGACATCAATGTGCCTTTCCCTTGTTTAGTTATTAAGATTCCGAAATTCTGACATTATAATGCATTTGCTACTATGTTCTTCAGATTGTTTGTTTGGTGTTTCTGTAACTGAATAAAAAACTCTTATTTTGAAAGTGACTCATCTTTATTACTTTACAGCACATGGCATACCGTGCCCGCTGGCAGTGAACATAATGGTCTTGTACACTCACAATCCACAGGATGAGTGGCAAACAGTATACTCGTCAGAAATGTACAGCAAGCACGGGCAGGGATATATGCACAGCTGTGCAGCGAGTAATACATGATTCCTAACAGGCCCCCAAACTGCAGCACCAGATTGAACACAGTACACCACAGCACATTGCTGTGGCTGGCTGTTAAAGTGCTCTTTTGAAGCCTCCCTAAGTCATATAGCTCCTTGCTGAGCTCATCTGATAGCCCGTGTGTCTGGCTGTTCAAACTCAGCAGACAGCCACTTCACCTCTGCCCTCCATCCTGGGGCAAGTTCTCTCCCTTTCTTCACAAGTATTATGCAGGACAGAACAGGTAGCTATAACCATGGGGATATTTTTTGCACTGATATCCAATCTGTTGAGTAAACAACGCCAGCATCCTTTCAATGTACCAAAAGCACTTTCAACTGTCATTCTGCCCTTGCTGAGCTCATAGTTGAATCTCTCCTGGGTGCTGTCAAGGTGACCAGTGTATGGCTTCATGAGCCAGGTAGGCAGGATCACTACTGGCATTTCAACATCACTAATGGGAATCTGCTGGTCAAGAAAGATAGTCCCTGCTTGTAGCTTTCTGAACAGTCCTGTGTTCTTAAAGATGCACACATCATGCACCTTCCCTGACCAGCCAACTTTGATGTCAGTGAAGCATCCCTGGTGATCAACCAGTGCTTGCATAACAATGAAAAAGTAGCCCATTCTGTGGCAAGGTGTCCTGGGGCCAAAATAGCGATGTGCCTGCCATCTATTGCTCCACTACAGTTTGGAAACCCCATAGCTGCAAAGCTATCCACTATGTGCTGCACATTGCAGAGAGTCACTGTTCTGTGTAGCAGGAGAATATTAGTGGCCCTGCACACTTGCATGACTATGGCCCCCACACTGGATTTTTCCAATTCCAAAATGATTTCCTGCTTTGAAGTGTAAACATGGCCTTCAGAGTGCTCCTAATGCTCACACATCTTTAGTGCTGCTACAAAATAGCGGGAAGCGCCTTCGGGATAAGGCATGCAAAGAAGCACATCAGGTATCCCCAGTTCATATCTGGAATGTCCATAATCTGCACAGCCAGAACATATTGCTTTTCACTGTAATTTCTATTTCATTGTTATGTACCATAAATCTTGTTCAGTAGAAAGAGAGCACAAAGAAATCCCACTGCATATGCATCATAATACTAATACTTTGCAATTATACAAAGTCCCTTTTATCCAAGTCTACAACAATTAATGATGATAAAGCCTCCCCTCACCTCTGTTATGCTTCATTATGTCCATTTTGTAGGTGAGTAAACTAAGGCCCAGAGAGTGTCGCCACTAAAGATACCCCCTCCAAAATGGAGGCAACCACAGTTAGACATCACTTTTGAAAATTTGCCCATAAATGACTTGCCCAAGGTCACTGAAGCAGTCAGCTACAGAGACAGCAGGCTTGATTCACCACAATGATTTAGTTGGGATTAGGTCCTGCTTTGAGCAGGGGGTTGGACTAGATGACCTCCTGAGGTCCCTTCCAACCCTGATATTCTATGATTCTATGATTCTAATATTATGCCAGCTTCACATTGGTGTAACTCCACAGAAGTCAATGGCGTTACAGTGGAAGAAAGCTGAAGCAATGCAGTTGTGAAACAGGCCTGGGAACAACAGGACCCAGAAGTGCTGACTAGAGCTGTTTTCTTTTCCCTGTGGAAATTTTTGACTTTTCGTCAAAAACTGAATACCATCCCTCACCCCTCCCATTTTTCAGTGGCATAAAACAAACAAACAAAAAATAGTTTTTTGGCCAAAAATGTTTCAGTTTTCAGATTTTTGGTTTTCTGATGAACATTTTAGAAGAAAGCAGACACTTTCTGTGAACAAAATTCATTTAGTCAAAAATCCAATTTTTTGTTAAAAAAAAAAAGTTTTGACAAAAAACATTTGACCAACCCTAGTGCTGACTCCCAGTCCTCTGTTCCAAACAGTCACTTACAGCCTCTCCTTTATGTACCACTCAAATATCTATGTAACTCAAGTAGGATTTTCTAGTGGCATATGGTTAGAAAGCACTAATAGCATGATTCAGCAGAAGGAGAACAGCAAAATAATTTAACTAGGATTGGAATAGTGTTTTCTTGCACTGAGTTCTAATTAGTGCCACTTTGTGAAACTCCTGATTGATTTATATCTCTGAAGCAAGCAAATAAACTGAATGCAGCCTTTTCTCCTAATAACCTCCAATAATGAGGTTTTGCCATTACATCTTCTGCTAAGGAACAGAGACATTATTATATAGAATATAACTTAAACTGTAAAAGAAGCGATATTTATCAGTCAAAAGGTGTTCAGGTGCCCTTTGGTANTCTCCTCCTGACCCCGGCCCTGTCCCCTCCATCCCCAGCGATGCCATTGCCGCTCCTGAAGCCGTCTCCTTCCCTTCCCGGGAGGATGACCCCCAGGGAGCGGCCTCTGTGTTTCCCTGTCCCGACCCGTTAGNTCCGCCAACGAATTGCTGATGAAGAGCCAGATGTGCCGCCCCTCTCCGTTGGCCACCCCAAGCACCTGCTTGCTGAGCTGGTGCCTGGAGCCGGCCCTGATCTGTAGGATGTCTCAAAAGAGAGGCATTATTTGGGACCCATTCCCCCAAACCCTTTTGAATACTAAAGCTCTATTGGCTTCAGTGGCATGGCTAGTATGAATAAGGACTAGTACTGGTGAGTCCTGCCATTGAGCCTGAGCCCGGCATCATCGGGGATCCCCTTCCTCCCCCCCAGACCCCTGAGCCCGATCTTGTGGGGCCACCACCCGCCTGTCCAGCTCCTGGGGCCCGGGATCCCGCCTTTGTCCCTCTCCCCGACTCTCCTCCTGACCCCGGCCCTGTCCCCTCCATCCCCAGCGATGCCATTGCCGCTCCTGAAGCCGTCTCCTTCCCTTCCCGGGAGGATGACCCCCAGGGAGCGGCCTCTGTGTTTCCCTGTCCCGACCCGTTAGGGGCTGCTATCCTCCCTCCGCCGCTCCCCATTGATCCGGGGTCTGAGGCGGACTATGTGGCGCTGGCCCATCGGGCGCCACGTCGAGGGTCCGCCCCTTTAAAAAAAGAACAAAAAAACAAACAAACAAAAATAGTACTGGTTAGTATGACTGGACCCTTGGTTTTCACTGAGATCCATCTTTAGGAATCATTCCTGCAGCCTGTACTCACATGAGTCACTTGAGTGGTCCCAGTGAACACGAGCAGGCTGTTTGTGTCAGCATTGCAGGACACGGCCTTTAATTTCTACATCAGTCTCCAATAATTTGTGTGTCTGGTGTGTACTTCACAAGAGCCTCAGGATGTCAAACTATTCAAAATATCAGGAAATTGGACCAATTAAGAGAAGCAGCAAACATATTTCCTTTGTCTTGTTTTAAATATTGACGCAGCTGAGAATCACAAGGAACTCACAAGAGAATTCCCAGTCTGGTGACTGAGGTGCAAGCTCAGATGGCTAGCCCTAAAATTACATAGAAGTTGGCAGCTAAATCCAAATTACCACACAGAATTCTCCTGCTCCATATTGTTTTCTGCCTCTGGCCTCCCAACCTCATGATTATTTGTGGTCAATTATCTTCCAAACAAGAAGTTGAGATTTCTAAATTCTCTGTTAAACTGCTGAATGCTCCTGCTGTTGATTAGTGCTCATTAAGTAAGTAAATATTGCAAACGTTTGAAAACTGGTCAGAAATACATTCAGATCGATAAGGCATCAAATGTAAAAGAGAGTCAAACAGCAGGTAAAAGATGGTCAGACAACTTGGTGACTGCAAATTCTTGGAACTAGCCTGAGGAAACCTGGGTGAGGTTGCACTCATTTTAAATGTATAACCAACACCCCTATATCTCACCTTAAAACAATTAAACACTTTTTCTCTAGACTTGCTTCTGCTTTCTTTTTCTGTCTGGAAACAAATTGATGATTTAAAATTAGGGAGTCTATGCCCCAATTCTGCTCCCATCAAGGTCTCCCATTAACTTCAACAAGGGCAGAATTAAGATCTTGATTTTCAGAGGTTCTGATTTGGAGCATTTTAGCACCACTCTGTGAGGATCAAAGATACAACCAATTTTGCAGTGCACAACAAATGTTGCACAAATGTGTTGAAAATGTGCTTAGGCACCTGACTCAGCCAGTCTGAGCTTTAATTTCTGGCTACTGGCAATGCAGGTAGCCAGCTCAAGCTTAAACCAGAGTTCTTGCTATCCCATCAATTTCTTCAGTAGCATTTTCTTCATTTTAGCCCTGAAAAAGGGGCTATACAAGCCAGGAAACACAAAGGTATACAGATAGTTCTTTGGAGCACAACTGCCTGAAATAAACTCTTAGGAGAAACAGTCCACGTGAAAGAAAACAATTTTTTTTTTTATTTAAAGATCAGTGAACAGAGCTAAGCTTCTGCAGGTTATTTCCTGTGGCATGGCAAAGTAAGGAGTTCAAATGCAAAATGGAGTTTCAACAGCAATCACAATAAGATCGACATGAACATTCAGTCACCTTAACTCAGCTGTCCTCTTTGGTTTTGGGTATTGCAAATACAATTGCGTCAGAGTACCCAGTAACACTATAATTACCCTCCAACATGGTTAAAGTAGGGTTTCATTTTCTAATGTAGACAGGGCATAACTATGTTTATCAGATGTGCTACAGCCTTAATATGTCTTGGATATACACTGGGGCCCTTCAGTCAGTCTTCCAAACTCTGGTGGACATGTTATGGCTTCAGCACAACTATTTAAACACCCCTGTCTACACTGGAAAACAGAACCATGCTTTAACCATTCTCTTATCATGATTGCAGTGTAGATGAAGCTTTAGAGAGGGAATCACCATTGCAGGTAGTGAAATTGGACACAGATGCTTTGGGGTTGAGACCACAACCCTGACCTGCCTGAGTTTTGACTTTTGCATTAGGAAATCCTCAAAAAAAGCTGTCTCTTAGGCACCCCCATTGAGAAATTGTTTTTAGATGGGCTGGAGGGATGTTTTTGACACATAAGTGATGTTTTCACACACCTCATACAGACCCAAGTCTTTGAAAATTCTTCCCTCATAAGGAAGTCTCCCCATAGTGGAAATGTTAGAGAAAGTCATAACTTCCTAGGACTGTTTGAATGTTTAATATAAAGAACCAGTTTTCTTTTGTGATCAATTTTGTTCTAAATCTGTGATACAAGTACATTTAGGACAGAAAACATAAAGTGTTGTTATGGTCAGAAGAATGCTGTAAAAAATGGTAATTTTGGATCTTCATGGCATATCTGCTTTCTTTACCAACAAGAAGTAGTTTGTACTGAGAAGCCCAAATCATTATGGCAGAACAAACAATTTTATTGGCCTCTGTCATTCACGGACACAATTTTCAACTAAATTCTCCCTGAAGAATTTTTATTGCTTGTGATAATTAGGGACCTATCAAATTCACAGTCCATTGTGGTCAATTTCATGGTCATAGGATTTTAAAGATCGTTAATTTCATGATTTCAGCTACTTAAATCTGAAATTTCATGGTGTTGTAATTTTAGAGGTCCTGACCCAAAAAGGAGTTGTGTGTGTGTGTGTGGGGGGTCACAAGGTTATTGTAGGAGGGGTTGCAGTACTGCTACCCTGACTTCTGTGCTGCTACTGGTGGCGACGCTGCCTTCAGAGCTGGGCAGCTGGAGAGCGGTGGATGCTGTCTGGGATCCCAGCTCTGAAGTCAGTGCAGAAGTAAGGATGGTAATACTGTGACCCCACCTAAAATAACCTTGCGACTCCCCTGCAACTCCCTTTTGGGACAGGACCCCCATTTGAGAAACACTGGTCTCCCCCCATGAAATCTGTATAGTATAGGGTAAAAGACTAGATTTCACAGAGGTGGGGAGACCAGATTTCACAGTCTGTGACGCATTTTTCATGGCTGTGAATTTGGTAGGGCCCTAGTGATAATGTGAGGGAGAAGGAAAAGAGCTTGATTTTTCAGAGATCCCAGAGTGAATTTGCAGAGCTGGCAGACAGAAAAGCCATCCTTTCCCCTTGTAATCCGAGCAAACTGGAATCTGAAAGTGACTGAGTGAATATATATGGATCCCCATGCTGTCATTTCCCCCAAGCTGCTTTTCCATATAGAACCTCACTCTAAGAAGATCGGATGTGCTCTTAATATTGGCATGATATGTTTGTGTTTGACAGCAAAATTCAAACTGTATTAAGTGCTTATCCCTAAAAACATATTTGAAGTTTGGCAAACTTGAACTCCTCCCTCCTGTGCTCTGGGGATGGTCTACCAGAGTAGAGTTCACTTAGTCATTTTCCTATACACGCTATTGCCATGGGATAGGCCCAGAGAGCATAAGATGTTTGAGTCCTGACACAACATCAAAACACTGAAAATGCAGACATCTAATAGCTTTCTGCCAAGCCAAATTTGGGATTCATGGGTCAGACGTAAATGTGGGTGGTTCAGGCAGGCTCAAATTTCTGCCTGAGCTGTTCACCCAGCCCTAATTGCCTTCTGCAGTTTCAGTAACCCTGAGAAAAAGGGTTGCTAAAGTCATACTAAGACTGCATGAATTTTCTGAGCCACACTACTATAGTAGCAGCAAGTTGTTATATCAGCATTTAGGCTGCATGAAGTATCCACAGAGTACTGGGGAAGGGCGAAGATTCAATAATTATTACCACCACATTCAGAGTTTACTTCTAAGGTGCTCATGGTCCCCTTGTGCATGTGCATTATGATACACTCTTTAATTGTGTGATCTCATGCTATATTTCCCAGGGGACCCCTGCCTCATTCGGTGCATAGGATGGATGCACAAGAGGGCAGAATTAAGGTTACATGGGCAACCGTAAATCTAGCTATGACGTTACACCCCATATTCTTTATGGAAATATGCTTATGATATGAATATGGTATAACTAAGATATACTTTATGCATGATGGGTCTTGTAAGATATCATTGCAAAGGTTATAATTTACTGAATGTGTTTATCCAATTGGCATGCATGTATCATTTTTGTACCTGAATCTTGGCCTATTGACCATGTCTCTGTATTTCAAATGTGCTACGTTGGATGAGGCCAAACAATGTTAGTGGCTTATTGAGAAAATGCACCCAAGCACAAGGATTACTCCAGGAACTGTGTGCAATTTAAACCTCTGTGTCTGCAGCGGGGTGTGGCCCTACCTCTGTGTGTGTGCTGCAAGAGCCTAATTCAGCAAAGCAGGGAGAGGGAACCCAGGCTGGTAGAGCAGGAGAGGCTCAGTGATATCCCAGTACATCAGGTGGCATCCTAGAAGGGGGGTCCAACCGTCACACTAGCATTTCCTAACCTTTGAATGCTTGAGTTTGCAACCTAAATAACATTCTGTTGTATGTAACGAATGAGGGAGCAGGTGAGAGCTTAGGGCTCTATCTATCTTAATCCTAACCCTCTCTAATAACTGCCTTGGGATTGTGGGAACTCCCTTGGTAAAGAGTGCCCCTGGGCGAGCATGATGAATGAAGAAAATCTTACAGTCAAACGTGTGGGAGTGCCTAAATATATTTCATATGGCATTGTCTGTCAGAAGGGATAAATCTGAATGCAAAACACAGCAGGTAGTTATTTGACCTTGAGGGTGGAGTATTTTCCAACAGAAAATACCAGGTATATTTACAAGCAGTCAGAATGCTCAGATTCTGCAATAATGCCATCTGGTCTTCTGTTGTTGGTTTTTTTTAAGATATGGGTTTATTATAATAGTTCTGAAAATTAACATGTCAGGAAACATTTTACTTGGAGGGATGTGTCTAGCACCTGTCTCCAGAAGATGAGCTGAAGAACTATATTGTGGTCCTGACCCACTGGCTCTCATGAAAAAAAAATCATGCTGTACTATTTGCAAGGTAAATCTCGGAGTGCAGTGTAGTGTGTTGCAATCTGGTTCCCCCAAACAACTGCTGCCTCTTTTGAAAGAGTGGTTCCTTTTAAATCCTATCATAAATCTTTTGATCTCCTGTGTTCAGGGGTCTTTTCCTGTCCTGGTCAAAACCAGTTTTGCAGGTTGGCTGGAGAAGGAGGCAAAATCTTTAAAGCTAATAGTCCTGTCATTGTCACTTAACTGCTCTCAACTGTTTGCTGAGAGGTGGCTATCTTGAGCTATTCTTGTCCTTCTTAACTATTTTTTGAGACAGTCCCTGTTGTGTTAAGCCAATATCTTCATACAGTGAACGTTCCAGTGATCAGGTCAACATACACTGTTCATAAATTATTGCAAAGCAGCTCCATCATGGTCCTTTTTCTCTTTTTCTCAGCCTTGTTTCCTTTACGCATTCAGCAGCGGTGAGACGTGGATGTATGGCGTAATCACCTGTACCTTATCCCAATTCAAACACTGTTCTTCATAGTCTGTTGCTGTTGCTGGACTGCCAGATTCCAAAGTGATTTAGCTGTTTTTAACATTTTTTAAAAGGACACTTTTGTAATAACATTTTGTAGACTTGGGATATAGTCAGACAAAAGCACGCTTTAAAAAATGAATGATATCGTTACTGCCGGCTTCTAACTCAATAGTGACGTGACTATTTCTTGGAGTGGAAGATTTTGACTAGTAACATAAAATCTAAATTCATTCAGAGCAGTATGAGTTTGTGTTAAGGAGTCAGCAGGGGTCCAAGGAGCTGCCCTCTCTCTCTGATGGTGGGGGTACCTAGTGGCAAGAGTCCAAGGCTCCGCCCTCTCTCCGGTGCCAGTCCCACACAATGGCAGAAGTCCAAATACCTCTGTAACTAGTGGCAGTATTGCCTAATGGCTAGAGTCCCAGTAGGCCACTTTCCCTAGAGGCAGTCGCATACAATGGCTCAAGTCCCAGAAGGCCACTGTAGCCAGTGGTAGTATTGCTCAATGCCTCAAGTCCCAGTAGGCCGCTATAGCTAGCAGCAGTATTGCCCAAGAACTAGAGAGTCTCAGTAGGCTGCTTTCCTAGCGGCAGTCCCACACAATGGCTAGAGTCCCAGTAGCCTCTGTGGCCAGCGGCAGTATCGCTCAATGGCTAGAGTCCCAGTAGGCCACTTTCCCTAGTGCCAAGATCACCAAGTGGTGAGTGCGGGGGAGGGTTGGAGGGGAAGCCAGGCCCACCCTACTCCACTGGGTTTCGACCCACAGCCCTTCAAAACCAGTTACCTTGTTATGGGGCTCAGGTCTCCATATTCCCAAGCGCATTCCCTGGGTCGCTTTCTACCCTTTCCTCCACCTCTGATATCTCCTCTGCTTGTTGTGGCTCATCGTTTCCTTGGGTCCCTATGACCGGCTCGCTGCACTTGGCGCAGCTCCGATACCCGCCTCAGTGGTCTCTCAGCAGGATTCTGCAGCACACGTCCACGCTCCTCCTCAGCCTGCCTGGACTGAGCTGATCTGCTTCCTTTTATATGTTCCCTCCACTGGGGGCATACCCAGCAAGGGTGAGGGGGCATGGCCTCTTGAGCCCAAAGCAGTTTGTTAACCCCGGCGCTGCCAGTGCGGGGTTGATACACCCCGTCACAGTTTATTGATGAGTTTAGGGTGGCTGCTAGTGTGCAAAGACCACTGCCTAGCATGCAGATCAATACTGTCTCACTGTTTCCTTGTATTCCCCCTACCTGGATGTATCCACTGCTGTCTCTTGTTTTATATTTAGATTGTAAGCCCACTGGGGCAAGGACCATCTTTTTGGTCTGTGTTTGTACAGCGCCTAGCACAATTGGGTCCTGGCCCATGACTGGGGCTCCTCAGTGCTACAGTAGTACAAATAAATAATACTAATACAGGTAGTTCCCTATCCCAATGACATCTCTCTCACAAATTGAAGACACCATCGTTTGGGATAATGGATCCATCATCGTACTAGCTGATGCCGGTGAAAATTGGTTTATGAGACTGTGCTGGACTTGGAGGGCATCAAGTCAACTATAGATTTTGCTGAAGCAAAGAACCTTTCACAAATATGACAACAGAGCTTTTGTAAATCGATTAACTATGGGCGTGGGAAGATTAAGTACAACGTGCAAAGACAGGTAAAACCAGTTGGTCTGCGTCTACAGTACATTCTGAACCATATCGTTTCTCTGCAGAGTGAGAGATAGGCTCAAGAGTCAGTTTATTGCAGCAGCTATTTTCGGTGTGCGCTGACATGCGGAAGCCTAACATCGGAGTGTAACCCTTGCCCCCAACGGCCCTAGCCTAAATTTTTCAAAATCATAGAATGGTTTAGAAACCAAGGGGCTTGTTGAAACTTACAGTGCTGCAGCAGCGCAGACAAGCCCCTCACCTCTTAAGTCTCTTATCAATCACCAAGCTACAACTTAGGGGTAACATTTTCTAGTGCGAGCTGGAATGAAATCCTTTGAAACTGCTCTGGAGCAAGGTAAGATTGCATGGAATCCCATAACACCTCACATTTAGAAGCACAAGGCTAATTATTCTATATATGTCTACACCATCCATCATCATGGTGTCTGGGCACTCAGGATGCAAGGCAACGGTTCACTATCAAAATATTTCTCAGGCAGTATCAACAACTTGGGGACAGACTTTCTAGCACACCTTCTTCAGAATCTACTTTCAATAGCAAAGGAACCCATGCGTTATCTTGTGGCCAGCCCACCTTCATCATAGCGAGGGTAGCAGAGTGTTATGGTATTCTGGCCTGGAGGCATAACAAGCGAACTAGTTCTGTGTGAGGTTCTTTCACCTGATGTCCTTAAATATCGTTATTTCATTCCATACCATACCACGGTACCTCTCTCCATTTCTTTTGCTCAGTGCCCAGAATTTACCAAGTACCAGATGCAACGTCAGCATCACTCATTTATTGTCTGTGGTACCTAGTCACTGTGGTTGCTTCAGGCAAAGCTGGTTGCCTTTAATCCTACAATCAACTACATTAAGTTTCACAGGGTGGGGTTAACATCTCCCATTTGAAGCTAGAGAAAAAGGAGAGCAATGGCAATCTATCTTTCTGGTTTACGATATACTGTGTATTATCAAGGGAAGGTCTACAATTTCTAAACTGATTGATTTTCATAGTAAAATTTTGGAGAATTAAGGATTATAATGCCTTTCTCTCTGAGCAATATAAACCAGTGGGAGGAGCTGAGGGCCAGATCCTCAAAGATATTTAGGCACCTAACTCCTACTGAAATCAATAGGAGTTAGGCATCAAAGATATTTAGATGATCGTGGCCTAAAGCCTTTACTAATCCTGTAAGAATTTACATGACCACTCAGCACAACAGTTTGCATTTGCAGAAAAATAAGCGGGAAAGATGTGGACTCCACTGATTAATTTCCAGATGTTGGGACCTTTAATAGAAATATTAAAGTGGCTTTGGGGTTAGCTCTTGAAAGCAATCTGTTGATTAAAGCAGCCCAAAACGATTGCATAGACATGTTTAGCCTTCATCTTTATCTCAGTTGTCCTTGACATTTGGCTGATGCTGTTCATTCATCGGCTAAACGAGACTCTTAACAAGTTCTTTAAGAGATTTGGATTCTTCTTGAAGTGGGATTTATGTCTGATTCTCTGATTAATGAGATGGTTAAAAGAAGGGCGACAGCTGTCCCAAACCTGCTTCACTGTGGCTATTGGAGCTGTAATATGAGAATTATAATGAGGGGGTGGAGAAGGGAGGAATGAAAGGAAATACAGGCGGGTGATGGTGTTGGAGAAATCAAGAACTTGGCAAAATATAATAAATGAGATACGGCGAGCCCTTTGAAGCTACTAATTTTAAGACTCCTTTGAAGGGACACTGACAAGTTGTTTTAGTCTCAACATTTTCATTCTTTAAAGAAAGGATTTTACAAAGCCTCATAGCAACGGAAATGTTTTTGATTCAGTTAAAACAAAAGTCAGTGGAAACATTCAAAACTGTAAACATTAACCTGGGGTATTGTGAACCCAAACACAGCCGCTTTATTCCAGTGACTGAGAACCAGAAGGAGAAACTGATTGAAATCAAAATGAAACTGAGCATTCTAGTTTCACTATCCAAGCTGAGTTACTGCTCCAGTTAGCTAGAACAAGTGCTTTTATGGTCTCCCTAATGTCCGTTGGGCCATGATCAACCTGAAACCCCAACCACTGAGCTGGGTTATGTTCAGCTGGAAAATACCCCACCACACCCAGGCCACAATTAACTCATAGATTTTCTTTTTCTCATCCCCTCACACCTAAAATGGTCCATTACACCCTTTCAGCTCCCTGCTTCATGCCAGGGAATTTTTAAAATAATGTAGAAATTATACACAGCTATTTCATCTGGAGTACAATGGGGACCAGTTAAAAATTCAATTCAATGGCAAAAATCTACTTTAATGCAGAGTTAAGGTTTCTTGGTTGTATGTCATCCTTTTGCAGGATGTTGAGTTGGGTGAGAGTGAATGGATTGTAAAAAGAGGTAAAGCACTCGTACATTTCAGCAACTATGAGGAACCAGACTAAAGGTATGTCTGTTGATGGGGGCATACTGAACAGTGCTGAAAGCGGGCAGAGTTAAGGTTGCATGGGCAACCTTAACTGTGCATTTCCTGGTTTTCAGAAGTTTGAGTCTTGGTCAACTCAGAATTCTGCAAGGGGACGACATCCCACCAAATAAGCTTAACTCTGCATTAACATTTTTTTTGGTCATTGAATTTCCCGCTTTTTTAAAGAGAAAAACAGATATTGTTGGTAGGATTTAGTAATCATTCAGGCAGTTGTACATAGGTCTTACTATTTGCATACCAAGCCAGTCAGCATCTCCTCCGATGAGCTGGCTCCACCATCCCTGCTACAGCACATCTCCCTTGCCATACCCCTGACCCATTCACTGCATTCCCCCCGCCTTTTCCCCATTACTGCGCCCTGGCACCATCCCCTGCAAGCAGGGGACTCATCTCCCTGAAGCCCTTACTTCCTGGTATATAAATGTATCTATTACCACTTCTTTCTCCCTCCTGTAACCCAAGTCACATGCAGTGCCTGGAGCGAAGGACAATTATGTTACAGTGGATTGGTGTTTCAGAATGGTTGGAGGGTGGAGTTTGTGGTAGGGCCAGTGAGAGAAATCACAGACAGCATTTCTGTTCCAAATGACTGACAGTTTTATGTTTGAGAGAAAGATCCTCTGACCCCTGTCCAATGTACCCCATCTACAAGAAACAGGGGATGTCAGAGGTTGTAATGTTTCTATGCCATACGGTACACGTTTTCCAGTCAGCCACGAACCCTCCAATTTCCTGATTAATGTTTTTCCAACACTTATTAATAGCTTTCATACGATCACTGTAGCAATTAGTCAGCTGCTCAGCCAAATCAAAGAAAGCTATTGCAGCTCCCGGACACAAATCTCTGATGCCATCCAAATCTGCTCTCATACACTCTGAGATGCACAGCAGGAATAAGGCCCAGATTATTTCTGCCTGTGTGAATCACCACAATGTCCAGTAGATCACAAACTTTAAGTCACCAGTTAGACACTGTAGTGTGGGCAAAATTATGATCCCAACACAGGCCGCCTCTCTCCACCCAAATCAGCCTGTTGTCAGCAATCCCCATGTCATGGTATACTCCTTGCTCTCCCACAAATTTCTGCAACCTTGTGATCCAGAAATCGCCCAGAACCGACACACTGGCAGTGCACACATTTCATTTTCTTGAGTGGTCAAGGTACCTGCGCTGTCAGTTCCAACCCTGTGCATTATGTATCTTTGGAAACATCACATTAATCTGCCCTATCAGGAAGCAGCCACTTGTCCCTTTCTCCCCATCCCCCCAGAGGCTAGTAAAATACAGATTTTTCTCAAACAACCAATCAAAGGCTTCTTTACTACCCATCCTCATTTCCCAACCCCCTCTATGATTGCAACCCCTGTCCCTGTCTTTATCCCCCATCCCCACCTCTCCACACACACAGTCCTATGTCTCCAGCTCCCCCTCACCCAATAGGACAACAATTTTGGTTAGACTGGCTGCTGACTATTCTGCTGTGTTCACAGTAAGCCTCCCCCTAAAATAAAAACATGTTATATTATGAGAGAGGCAATGTGTAGCAAGCAGAATGAGTTAGCAAATCTTTATTGCACAAAGGTTCCGACTAGAGACATCAGCGGCAATAGCATCAGCACATTCCCTGCTTGTACTACCCACCCCTCCCACTCATCCTCATTTATCCCTCTCCCCATAACCCCCGTCTCCTTGCTGCAGTCCCCGACCCATTTCTCCGCCACCTAATATCCCTCCCTTCCCAGGAAGCAGTCAGACGTCTGATTTGTTTTCCCCAAAGACTATTTTAAGTAGGGGCTTGTGATTAATTTATCCTTCGTTATGTTAACTGAAGGGTGAATTCAGAGCCAGTGAACTCACAGAGGTCTGTGATTCACTCAGTCATTATTTAGTACCTCTCAGTTTAATAGAACAAGGCAGCAGAAGGAAGATGTTTTTTGGGGGGACCTGTAACTCAGAAACCCCTTGGTCAAATGACCCCAAATTTAGATCACTAATGCTGCTCCATGCCCCCACCCCCAAATGACACACACCAAATTTCCTACCAATCTGAGGAACTGTATAGATTTTAGAGCATTTACAAGAGTCAAGTTTTACAGCATAGCAAATAGTGGGAATGGAAACCTTCTGACTGTTTTTCTGTATTGATGCATGTACACTGTAAAAAAATGTACATTTTCTTAAACACCACTCTCAGTTTGGGTTCTTCAAAGATTTAGTGGGTGCCATGCACTACCTTGAGTAAAACGTGACAGAGACCAACTACCTGAGGAGGGGTTCCAAAGCGGATGGAGCCAGGCTCTTCTCAGTGGTGGCAGATGACAGAACAAAGAGCAATGGTCTCAATGGTGGGGGAGGTCTAGGTTGGCTATCAGGAAACACTATTTCACTAGGAGGGTGGTGAAGCACTGGAATGGGTTACCTAGGAAGGTGGTGGAATCTCCATCCTTAGAGGTTTTTAAGGCCCGGCTTGACAAAGCCCTGGCTGGGATGATTTAGTTGGGGATTGGTCCTGCTTTGAGCAGGGGATTGGACTAGATGACCTCCTGAGGTCTCTTCCAACCCTAATCTTCTATGATTCATTTTGATCCACATCACATGAATAGTTTGATCTCTAGCTCTGTGCAAAAAAACAATCCCCACTGCCCCCGAACCCACCTAAAAACTTTCTGAAAAATTGCTATTTTTTCCAGGGCTTTTATCTCTGGAACCCCTGGCTCAGATGATCCAAAATTTAATTAATTAACCCTATCCTTCACCCACCTGAGGACATCAAATTTTAAAGGAAGCATGTCAATTTTAGATGACTTAGAAAGATTGATTTTTAAACAGAAGTTGTGATGTACCCTGAACAACAGTGGTGCTACTGCTCACTGTAATGGTGTCAAGAGCTGCCATACAATGATACCTGAGATAGTACAATTTCTACTTTACATTCAGAACAGGAAACAGCTGAGTATGATTTGTATTACAATAGAGGCCAGAGGCTCCAACGGAGATTCGATCCTATTGTGCTGGGCATTATTTTTCCAACCTGGTTTGGTCATCCCTGACGTGTTGCTTTATTAGTGCGCTTACATTCAGCAAAATAATGTAGAATTTTGCTTCCTGAATTTTGCTCAAGCTTTGGTGTGGAGGTCAGTTAAGTTACTGACTTTTTTCCCCACTTCCATTTCTGGCCATGAAGAAAGCAGAAGTGCTAGTAATATGACAAGAAAATCTGTTTTCACGAGATTTCCAGCTCATTTATTTCAGAATTAAAGACTTAATTTTCTTATCCAAACCTGAACTCCTATTTTTGGTTTCTCAACTGCAATAGAGATAGTTGCTTTTTGTATTACATGGTACCTGCATCCATCCACTAGTTTTCCCACTAAAGATCACATACTCCATAGTGTCAGAAGCATGCTGAGATTCCCATTTATGGGGATGAACAAGATTTACAAGTAGAATCACACCACCATGTTATATTTTATAGCATCTTGCATTAGAGGACCTCAAAGCATTTTACAAGCATTAATTCATAAATCCTCACAAAAGCCCGACAAGACAGGTAAGTATTACCCCCAATTTACAGACTGGAACACCAAGGCACATCTAAGCTGACTCACTCAAGTTCACGGACAGTCCATAGCAGAGGCAGAACAGAACCTGATTACTAGTCCTGTGCTTTAACCATGAGATCCCAGTTCCTCTTTACTACTGCAGTGCTTTTAGTCTCTTGGTTGGGAGGGTGCTCATGTTCAGAAGTCTCGGTGTCTGTGGGGCGTTCCTGTGATTTCTCTAAATTATATTTAATATTGACACGTCAAATGATTAACCAATTCCTCTTCTTCCTTATATGCCTGGCTATTTTAGGGCAGTCTTAGGGGCATATCGCTAGGAATAATGGGATAAAACTAAGGACATGAGAGCTTAGGATAACTAACAGGCAGGGCCGGCGCAACCCATTAGGCGACCTAGGCGGTCGCCTAGGGTGCTACTATTAGGGGGCACCGGCGCCCCGGTCATCAGCGGAATTTTGGGGGCGGGACCTTCCGCCGCCGCTGTTGGGGGCGGCATTTCAGGGGCGGGACCTTCCGCCGCCTAGGGTGCCAAAAAGGCTGGCGGCGCTCCTGCTAACAGGTTAATTTTGTAACCATGATATTAAAGCCCTTTAACCTGAATAATTTAAAAGTAGATTGGGTAAAGCACTGGGAGACATTAGAGGAAAGAATTCAAATTTATGATACTGAATTAGTAACTCTTCTGCTATCTGCAGATGGAAAAAACGTTTGCTATCAGTGTGTGAAGGAAATGAACAGATTGCTTCCCCCCCTGGAATTTGATTCACCGAGAATAAACCTATAAAAGTGCAAAGTACACATAAAGGGGTAGGGAAAACACTAGCTTAAATATATTGATTGCTATAAAAAGACTTTGTTCTCTTTGTTGTGTCACTGACTTGCCCACTTAGCAGAAAAGTGCTGTGCAATAGCACTGCACTATACCAGCTAACTCTACGCAGAAAGTCACACCCTTGGGTTACCTTGTTTGCTTCTGTAAGTGAGCCTTGCTTAAGGATCAAAAGATCCTTCCTCCTGCACAAGGTCAGAATGAATGGGTTTTGTTGGCAGGATTTAAATATGTGTGTGTGGTGGCGGGGGGGGAGGTATCCCTCCCTGTAAACTGGTAGCTGAGTGAAGAGCAGCTACTCAGCTTTGTCTCTGCCACTACTACATCTATGCTAGTAGGTAGGCCCCCTGTACACCCATCTGTGGAGAATTTAAGTCTATGAATTCATGTGGTACTAAATTCAATGGCCACTTCCTAAATTCTCTTCTACTCTATCACTGAGAGATGCTCAGCAAAGCAGAGCTCTGCCGCAAATGGGGTGTGTGGAGTCGCCTTGTTTTGCAAAGGGATGGCTTGGTGCAACAGAAATAAGTTTATTCTTAGGGCTGCAGGCTGGGAACTGGCTGCTTTATTTTACTGCACCACAGTAGAGTCAGGAGGAAAACTCCCACTAACTAAACAGGAAGGGAGAGTTGGAACATAGCCCCAACCCATAATACTCTGAGAAACCCAGTTAAGCCACTTTACTACTTTCATTCCCTTACTTTACAGCCCATACGTGGTCTTTTAAATGGGGCTCTTCTCTTTCTCTCTCTCACAGAGTACAACTCTCCTCAACAGCCAGGGCTGCCTACAGGGGCTGAGACCCATTTCCCTCAGTCTACTGGTCCAGCATTTCTGTAGATACCGCCTCCCCCCCCCCCAGGCATTCCTGGCAAAACTGAGTCCTCTCCTGACCTTGACTCTTTCAGATGGTCATTACCCAAGGACAAAGAGTGTGGTGCTTGCACGTTACTTTGCAGCGAGTACGTCTGGGCGGGGCTCCTGGGGAAGCCAGAGGGCCCTGCACCCCAACTCTGCAGTCAGATGTGACTCTCAGCCAGCCGGTAAAACAGAAGGTTTATTAGTTGACAGGAACACAGCGTAGGACAGAACTTGTTAGCACAGAAATCAGTGACTTTCAGCCAAGTCCATCTTGGGGAGTCCTGGACCAGGAGCCCTGGACACCCCCCTTCCATTTCCTCCAAGCAGACTGCCAGCTTCCAGCGACCTGACCTCCAACCCCCCATTGCTCCTCCTCCTTGTCTTTGTCTCGCTTCCCGGGCAAAGGGTCACCTGGTCGCATCCCCCTCCTGGGTCTCAGGTTACGAAGGGCACCGGTCATAGCATATGTGCAGGCGACTGGAGCAGCCTCACCTGCCCCAGAGGTCTCAGCCAAAGTCACACACCCCTATTCCCACCACTGAGGTATTGGTGCAGCACACAGGGAAACTGAGGCACACACGGTATTCATGCAAAACAGTAAAACTCACATATGCTCAACAGTAAGACTCACATACAACATAACAAGGGAAAATCCCCACTTCGTCACAGTCAGCAATCGCCTTTGAATTCGCTCATTACTGATACCACAAACCAATCTGTCCCGCAGCATATCCTCTAGGACGTTTTCAAAGGAGCAATATTCAGTTAATCTTTTTAGCTCTGACACATACCCAGCTAGTTTCACCCTGCCTCCTCATTCTACTATGAAACTGGAAACATTCTACAACGATGCTTGGCTTTGATGGGTAATGCTCTGTTAGGATCATCTGCAGACCTTCCAAATTTTTATCCCCTGGTTTCTGAGGTTGTAACAAATGCTGTAAGAGGGAGTAGGTTTTACTGCCATGGGCACTGAGGAAAATAGCTTTCCGGCTGTCCTTATCTTGAATCTCATTTGCAAGGAAACAGTGGCCTGATTTTTCAATTTATTGCTGCCAAGCCTCATTTTCTGTACTTATCTCCTCAATTTTCCCATTATACTCCGAGTAACCCAGTTAGTTCCTTGATGACCACTTTACTACACCAGGCATGAGCTGCCATGACCTGTCCCCACTTGCAGCACAGCGGTAGTGTGTCTCAATCTGGGCAATGGGGAGGTGTGTGAATTCAGGCTGTTGGTCTCTGTCCTACAACCCAAGGGACAGGGAAATCTGAGTTCTTTGGGCAAGCTGAGATAACCCCTGAGACACACAGACATCCAGACTCAGGGTGATTGAAGAAACAGAAGAAGAAATCCCTCAGCTTTCATAAGTTGCTTTCTAGGACACACGACCAGGCTAAACACTTCTAAATGTTGCAAGGGCTGGAGCTCTTGTAGTCTCCGGGCTCATTATGGTTCTAACTCTTCTCCCCCGCTGAGCTTTGCAGTGGTTGGGTTTAACTTAATATATACCTTATCATTTCTACTCCAAATTGGAAAAAAAAAATCATATACACATAGTCTAATTAAGGTATTTTGGCTATGATAAATAATTGTGGATGGCTGCAACTGAACTCTGATTGGCAAGGGGGAGAGAGAGAGAGAGAGAGAGAGAGAGAGCCCTGCCCCTTACTTACCAGCCATGACAGCAGAGAGAGGAAGTTAGATGGGTGGAACAAGGAAAAGAATGAACCACTCTCTGGCAGTGAATCCATTTCAATGTCCCATGGTCCCAGCACAGCACTATTAACTACTAATTATTTCTGCTAAAAGAGAATGGAGGTTCTTCTGGTTAATGCATCAGCCCAAGATTTAGGAGATCAGGATTCAATTCCCAGCTCTGCCACAGACTCCCTGGATGACCTTAGGTAAATCACTTAATCTCTCTGTGACTCAGTTACCCCTCTGTAAAATGTGGGGTAATAATGTTTCCCAGCTTCATAGGAACATACTGAGGATGATTTTATTAATGTTTATGAGATGCTCAGATACTACCGGTGAGATCAGCCCAATAGGAAACACCTCTGCAAGGCTAGTGAGAACCTCAGGAATGCCAAGTGTTTGCGCAGATCATTACTGCATCTGCAAGGAATGCGTAACAGGCAGTCTATTATAAACAGATTAATACAGGAGTTCTTTGGTATAACCAGAAACAGCTAAATTGCATCACTACATGATCCTTTTACAGCAATTCTGTTTCCCCATACCAAGATCTAATAACAAAAATGGACTTGCCCTCTTTAAGGTAGAGAAGGCTTGAAAGCAGGACGTTTTCACTCAGAACCAATATTTCCATTAACAGCAATACAATCCAAAGGCAAATTTTCCATTTGAGCAAGTGCTTTATTATTTCTCCAGTTAACAGTTTTTCCCCCTTGGAGTCCAGTTGAAATGTTTTTGATTTCATATAAACGAAGAAGCTCAGCTGTAATATGTAGGCTTGGCAGGATTTGATTTTTATCAATTAAAATGTTCTGTTGCACAAAATTATGGGTTTTAAGCGTTTTCCCAGTTGCTGGACATTTGGGTGGGTCAGACAGCACTTACTTAACGACAGTAGATACTGAGATTCAAAAAGTTACAGCTACCTAAATGGAGCCCCAGCCCTGCGAATGCCGGCATTACAACACGATTTGCACACATTAAGATGGGGCTCTAGTAAGTTCTCAAGCAGCATTTTTCTTACTTTGCCTGTCTGTACATTTTGATTATTATCGATGGAAATATTTTTTCCTTGTTTTGTACATGTATGTTGGTAAATGTCGATTTCACCATTTACCGATAAAAATCGAATCCTCCCAAGCCTAATAATAAGGTGTGTCCCTAGATTTCTTCCCAAACATCCCTATTTATCATTGTCAAATGCTGGCAGCTCTGACTTTTCCTGCTTACAACGGCAAAATACATTTTGAACACTCATGAATTAAAGGGACACGGTCAACATAAAAAAAAAAAATCATCTGTACCTGCTATAACTAGCACCATAATTAATTCAATCGGACGTCAAGAGGAGCAGAGTTAGGTCAATCTTGAGCACTTTTGAAAGTCTCCCTCTCAATCCTTAGATTTTCTTCTCTGTTTCGGTGATACTTGTGTTGGTTTTCATTCTTCACTTTCACCCTTTATGCTCTTTGTACCCTTTTTTGCATTTCACTCATTTCAGGGCAGTACAACACTGTTCAGTGCCACTTCCCGGTGTTCATTCATTAGTACAATGCAGCGGGGTTTGGTTTCACAACACCAGAGAGAAATATTCGGATTTTAAATACCTGTTTTCAATCGCATTTAAAAAATGAAAACATTTTTACATACATGAGGCTGTATTCTTGTCTTCCCCTTGCAGTTTATTTTAGCAATATCTATATTTGGGTATAGAACTTGTTGCAAATGTCCCTTGAGAATCAAACTATTTTAAGAACCTCCCACTTGATGCATTTGATGTTAGTTATTCAAAGCAAAGAAAAAGCCTCAACTAATATATGAAAATGATCTAGGGTAGGAAAATAATGTTTGTTAAACTTCGTGGGACACATTCTGCATTGGATGCACATATGTGGCTCCCACAGAAGTCAAAGACAGCTATGTACATCTGAGAGCAGAATTTAGCTCCCTAGTATCCAGAGATACATTTGCATATGCTGCTGTGCTGTGGTTCGTTTGGTTATAGCTTTAGGTAAG
Source organism: Platysternon megacephalum (assembly GCA_003942145.1). Classification (NCBI taxonomy): domain Eukaryota; kingdom Metazoa; phylum Chordata; order Testudines; family Platysternidae; genus Platysternon; species Platysternon megacephalum. Next base: position 656,284 of record QXTE01000225.1, read on the forward strand.
GTAAGATCTGAAACTTTGGTAAGGAACTGTTAAAATGAATGGGTACAATTCTTGGCCCATTAAGTCTTTGCTCCCAGTCCCCCTGGCATAAAGCAGACTCTGCTGAGGATTTCCATAATATGGAGGAATCCTTTGGTGGATCAGGGCTACGGTAATAGCTCCTGTGCCAGAGGCTGGTAGTGAAGGTGCTGTGAGGGTGATGGCTGGGCTAAAGAGGGTTATAAATAGGTAGGGCCAGATTCTCAGCTAGCATAAAATTAGCATAGCTCCAACGCCGTCAATGGAGTGCCATCGATTTATGCTAGTTGATAATCTGGCCTAGAGTGTTTTATACATTAAAGATCAGCTGCTGGCTCAAAGAAAGCTTGAAAAACTTATTAAGAGAGAGTTCTTTTTTACAGAGGGCATTGCATGTTTTCTGTATTTTAGCCTACTTCCCCTCCTCCAGGTAGAGGATCATGTCATAAACCCCAAGTCTTCTATTTAGAATTTCATCTCCTGCTGTTACCTATTCCCACAGCTGAAGTCACAGTCCTCTGATTGTCATATTGCAATTAACTGCTGTGGAGATACTATAATTTTGCCGATGGATAATTTATGTCTGCAAGTGAAACCGTATAAAGCGGGATCAGATGAACTCCTAAGCAACAATGTCCCTAATCTCCCACTTATATCCTTAGTAATAAAGATAAGGGAGCAATCACCACTCTTGTTACCATTTATAGCAGAGGGGTGCAAACTACGGCCTGCGGGCCACATCCGGCCCACAGGACCCTTCCCTCTGGCCCCCGAGCTCCTGCCAGGGAGCGGGATCAGGACAGGCTTGCGGAGAAGCCAGCCCAACTTCCCAGCTGCGCGGTGAGTGGGGCGGAGGCTAGCGCCTGGCCCCTCCCCTTCTGCTCCCTCCCTCCCTGCCTGCCTCGCAGTCACAGTTCCCCCAGCGCCTGGGCAGCGTGGCTGCAGCTCCAGCCGGGCGGCATGGCTATAGCGCCACCAGGACCGGTGCTCCAGGGCGGCGCGGTCAGGGGGCGGGGAGCAGGGGGAGTTCCGGGAGGGGGGAGAGGAGCAGGGACGGTTGCATGGGGGCGGTCAAGGGGCCTGGGCCCTACTGCCGGGGACAGGGGCAGAGCAAGCCAGGGCCCCCCTCCACCCCCAGCATGCTTGACCCCTGTCCCCAGCCGCCAAGCCCGGACAGGGAGCGAGCCCTGCCCGACTGCCAGGGAGCGCAGCCAAACGAGCAGGGGAAACACACAGGGAAAGGACTGAGCTCCCCTTTCCCCCACCCCACAGGTAACATGGGGCGGGGAGAGCACGGAGGGTTGGATAGGGGGCGGTCAGGGGGCAGAGAGCAGGGGTGTTTGGATAGGATGCGGGAGTCCCGGGGGGCAGTCAGGGTTGCGGAGCGGGGGGGTTGGATAGGGGTGGGAGTTCCAGGGGGCTGGATAGGGGGCGGGGGCCAGTCCATGCCTTGCTGTTTGGGGAGGCATAGCCTCCCCCAGCCTTCCCTACCTGGCCCCAGGAGCGCCGCCAGCTTTTTTGCTGCCCTAGGCGGCGGAAGGTCCTGCCCCCGAAATGCCGTCCCCAACAGAGGCGGCGGAAGGTCCCGCCCCTGAAATGCCACCCCCGACAGAGGCGGCTGAAGATCCGGCCACCGCGGTCGCCGCCCCCCAAATGTTAGCGCCCTAGGCAACCGCCTAGGTCGCCTAATGGGTTGCGCTGGCCCTGCCCAGCCCTGATTTATAGCTATCAACAGAATTGTTTTTATATGGAATGTTTCTCAAACTTGTCCATGAATCAACATCAGTTCTCTAACCCAATTAGCAATGAATGACACATTCTAGTTTAGCCCAAAGTACCTGATGCTGATTACTCCTGTGGGAATTCTGCACCAAAAAATTAGGCGCACAATATTTTAAAATTCTGCAAATTTTATTTCTCAAAATAACTCTATATAATCATGCCAGTTTCAATTATTTTGGTAATTTATTTCAAAATACCTGTCAGCGAGTATGTCTAACAATACCCACACAAAATTCCCCCAAGAGCAGAGGAACCCCCACGACAACCCAGTTCCTGTTTCTCCCCTCCCAAAGCCCAGCCGGGGGGCCAGACATTCATGCCCCCTTCCCCTCAGAGGCCAGCCATGGGGCCCTCCATGGCCCAGACACTCACCCCCCTACCCTCCTAGACAGGGCCGGGTCTAGGCATCAGCGCTCCAAGCATGTGCTTGGGGCGGCACTTTCCAAGGGGCGGCACTCCGGAGGTGAGCTGCGGTGGTGGGGGGCGCGGGGAGGGCCGCAGGAAATAACCCTGGGGGTGGGAGGGAAAGCAGAGGAACCGCCCCCCACCGCTGCAGCTCACCTCCGCTCCGCCAGCTCCCCTGAGCGCGCCGCCGCCGCTCCGCTTCTTCCCCCTCCCTCCCAGGCTTGCCGCAAAACAACAGATTCGCGCAGCAAGCCTGGGAGGGAGGGAGAGAAGCGGAGCGGCGGCGGCACGCTCAGGGGAGCAGGCGGAGCGGAGGTGAGCTGCGGCGGTGGGGGGTGCGGGGAGGGCCGCAGGAAGTAACCCTGGGGGGGAGCAGAGGAACCGCTCCCCCCAGCTCACCTCCGCTCCACCTCCTCCCCTGAGCGCGCCACCGCTCCGCTTCTCCCCCCTCCCTCCCAGGCAAGTTGGGGAGGGGCGGGGGGGGGGGGGGGGGGGGGGGGAAAATTTTTTTGTTGGGGGGGGAAAAAAATGGGGGCCCGCCCCTCCCCCACTTGGGTGGGGGGGGGGGGGGCTCCAAGTTTTTTGCCGCCCCAAGCAAAAAAATTTCGCACGCCGCCCCCGCCCCTCCCCCACTTGGGTGGGGGGGGGGGGGGGTTCCCCGCCCCCCCCCCGCCTCCCCCCCCCCCCTCCGCGCGCCCCCCCCCCCCGCTCCACCCCCCCCCCCCAGCTTGCGGGGGGGGGGGGGAGCGGGGGTGGGCGGGGGGGGGAGCAGCGGACCCGCCCCCCCCAGCTCCCCTCCGCTCCACCCCCTCCCCTTAGCGCGGCACTGCTCCGCCTCTCCCCCCTCCCTCCCAGGCTTGGTGGGGAGCGGCGGCGGCGGGCGGCAAATTTTTGTTGGGGGGGCAAAAAACTGGGGGCCGCCCCCCCCCCCAGGCCCCATGGGGAGGGGCTGGGGGGCTCTCTCGTTCCCACGCTGCGCCCCCGCACGTGCCCCGCGGGCTCGGCCCCAATCGCTGCAGCCGGGGCAGGCAGGGGGCGGAGCTGCCCTCCTCCCCTGAGCGCGCCGCCGCCGCGCCGCTCCTCCCCCCTCCCTCCCAGGCAAGTGGGGGGGGGGGGGGCAGGGGGGGGGGGGGGGGAGCAGAGGAACCGCTCCCCCCCACCCCCCAGCTCACCTCTGCTCCACCTCCTCCCCTGAGCGCGCCACTGCTCCGCTTCTCCCCCCTCCCTCCCAGGCAAGTTGGGGAGGGGCGGGGGCGGCGTGCGAAATTTTTTTGCTTGGGGCGGCAAAAAACTTGGAGCCAGCCCTGCTCCTAGAGCCCAGGGATCCAGAGGGAGAAACAGCCTGATGCTTGGTCCCGGGCTTCCACGGACTTTCCTGCATGCTGCCACCTCCTTCCTTCAGGGCATGCTGGGAACTGCAGCTGCTGGGAACTCTCCAGTTCCTTCCCCATGGCCTCATTTTCTATTTGCGAGCTGGGCTCTGATGGGTCCTGGGGCCCCTAGTGGCAGCCAACATCTTTGCAGCCCTTTTTTGTGTGGAAAAAGGGAAATTCTGCGCACACAACATTAATTTCTGCAAAACTCTGCATTGCGCAGTGGCACAGAATTCCCCCAGGAGTAACTTGATGGCACTTTTTAAAACTCCTTCTGGGACACAGCCAAAAATACTGGCAGCAGTGAAAGGGAAGTGGGGAGGAAAGTGGGCCGAAGCTGCATTACTGCTTGTCAATTTTGCTGTTGCTGCTGAGATCTCAAAGCAAAAGAGACTGGTGAGCCATTGAACACATGAGTATAAGAAATAGAAAAACAAAAACTAAAATAAAACAAAGACAAACACCCCCCTCTATAAAAAAAACCCTTCTAACTTTCTGGGTGCTTTTAAAAATGCACATGATAAAACAACTTTTTGTATATTCTGTTCCATTTCACACAGTGTGGAGATAAATTCCATGTTTAAAAAGTAGCCTATAAAGAATGTGTTGCAGGTCAGAATTTCAAACCTCTCTGTATAAACACCTACTGTTTGAAACACTGACTAGTATAGTAAGCTTAAAAAAATGTGCACTAGGAAACCCTAACAATACCATCTTTGGCAATTGATATTTTGAAGTACACTGAGAACAGTGTGATATAGGGTAAAGGCAGAAGACTATCATACAAAATCAGTCTGTTTTTACAGATACTTGACAGTTCATGGTGGCCAGGCTGATATTGAGTAGGTAATTATACAAATCCACACACAGTCTCTATATATTTGTAGCCTGCCTTAGTCTTTGAGTGAGTTGTACGCTCTTGTTGTCCGGGCATTGACGAAATCTATCTTCTTAAATTGAGCCTTTGGAATGAAACAAAAAGATCTAATTATAGTTAATGACAATTCTGAAAACAAAGGGAATGCACAGGACAAAAGCCAACTGCCAGCCAGAGACAAAGCATATGAAATGTTACTGTAAAAGGATGATCTCAGATTTTATTTGATCTTATCTGGTCAAGTAATTCCTCTTGCTGCTTTGTCAGCCTAATTTTTCAAAAGTGAGCAGTGATTTTGGGTGCCTCAATTTTTCATTGCCCTATCTAAGACACCTTAAAAGGGTTTGATTTTCAAAAGGACAGTGCTCAGCAGCTTCTGAAAACCAGGCCCCTTTAAAGGAGTCTCAATTTGGGCACAAAAAAGTGCCCCTAGTGATTTTTGAAAATTCAGGCCATCAGCTTTTATCTTAACTCTATGACACTGTCATGAATTTGTGGTTGTACACAATGGAGACTAATGCTAAAGGTGATTCACAGTTACAGCATCTTACTTTACAACCTAGATTTCTGGTTTGCGTATATATAGCTGTGTATGCAGTACTGGTAAAAGAACGTTCTGTATGCTGTGGTGTAATGCTATTTTTTTATTATGAAAACTTGAGCTCCAATTTTGCATTTGGTCTACTTTAGCTTTGCTTTTTGCTACTGTGATGGGAGGCACAATGTGCAGTAGACTTGCTTGCCAGACCTCAGATGAGATGCCAATACTTTTAAGTCTGCCTGGAGAGCTATGACAAATTAAACCAACTTATATCTACGGTTGACCGATGCTCTAATTTCAGACAGGAAAGAACATGCAGCGCCAACTCAAAGATCTGCTCGCATCAGTGGAGGACAAACTCCTGTGGACTGCGTTGTGACATCACAGCTGATCTTTCAGCACCACTTTGCTATGGTAACTTATGCACTTATGAGTGTACTGGTCCTTTATACAAATGGATGATCAGCATTTCCAGGGAGCTGAAAGTTACAGTCTTATAGATTTTGGAAGCATCAGTGGGAAAGAAAGTCTAATATTCTAAGTATATTCAGGAGTCCTTTGCTGCATCTGCCTCCTTGTCCACTTGATCACAGACCCTGAACCAAGCTCAACAGACTATTCTCTAGCTCATCCAGAGTTTCCACAAGTACGCATTGGCTTGACCTGGTTTCCTCTCCGCTCTGTGATTGTGGGTCAGCATTGCAGACAATAACTCATGTGGTGGAGGAGTGCCCAACTGAGCATCTGGAGGGTGGTTTACAATGCTGAGCCCTCCTTGATACAGAGGCTTTCCTTTGATTACAGACCCTGGACATTGAACTCTGTATGCATACAAGAGAAGAAGGCTGTTTTTGACAGGATTACTTGGACCAACTCCAGTGAACTACACTGTATTTCTGACTAATTCATAAACCTATTTCATGAGTGATCTTACACAACATATCTCTTTTCTCAAGAATGGAACTAGATAATAAAAAAAAAACAAAGCTTGGAAAGCTGGGTTCTTTTAATTTACCGAGAATTTTAGAAGGTGAAAGTTCTAAACAGCAGGAAAAAAAGAATGAGGAAAGTTTTAAGAAATTCAGGGAAGAGGCACCCAACTCATCAACCAGATTTAAGTGATCCCCCTTGTGGGCTGAAAAAAGCAACTGCGTAGGCTTCAAGTGGAAAGACGAGAGCTGGTTTGCTGGCCAATTCTGTTTTGACCATTTTCTGTTTGTTTAATTTGGTTAATGCTCCTTCCCCTGCCATTCCCTTTTGTTTGAATAGGAGTAAGGCTGTGTCTACACTAGCACTTCTGTCGGTAAAACTTATGTCACTCAGGGGCATGAAAAAAATCACACCCCTGACCGACATGAGTTACACCGACAGAAGTGCTGGTGAGGACAGCGCTATGTCGGCAGGAGACGCTCTCCCGCCAATATAGCTACCGCCCTCGTTGGGGGTGGTTTAATTATGCTGATGGGAAATCTTCCGTCAGCACAGAGCGGCTACGTGGGTAACCTTAGAGCGGCGCAGCTGCAGTGGTACAGCTGTGCTGCTGTAAGCTCTCTAGGCCTTGTCTACACTACATAGTTTTGTCGGCAAAATGCAGCTTTTGGCGACAAAACAGTGGAGGTGTACACACTACAATGCTATTTTTGTCGGCAAAACTCTCCTGTTTTGCCGACAAAATAAAACCACCTCAACGAGAGGCATAGAGATTTTTGCGGCAAAGTTAAAGCAACAATGCATCAGTGTAGATGCTGCCATTTATGTCAACATAATTGGCCTCCCCCAGTATCCCACAATTCCCACCATGACCACTCTGCTCATTGTTTTGAACTCAGCTGCCCTGCATTCCAGCTACACAGGCATACGCCCCTCCCCTTTCAAAGCTCCGGGAAGTTCTGACAACTGAGCATGCCGCTCCGCTCCAGCAGCAACCAGAAAATAATTAATGTGGAATCCTGCTCTCTCCTGCACTAGGAACACAGCGGCAAGCAGGCTGCTGCTGCAGAGGGGGCTGATGTGTGTGGGGGTGTCCTCCTCCCCCTGATTTAGGACTGGTTACTTCTGGCTGCTGTCTGAATTTAAACAGACAGTATATTAACCCACTCACTCTCGCCCAACACACACGCGGTCTCTGTCTCTCCCCCGCCACCCCCCTCTCTGTCACACACTCTGCCCCCCTTCCATTCCCCACACTTCAGTTGAGAAGCAGCTGGTAATCTAGTAGGATGCCCATGGAATGATGGGATTGAGAAACCTGCATCATGTGACGCTGTACCTGCCCCTTGAGACATTGCAAACCCTTCCCAAAGCACCCTGCAGCCAGCTGCACAGTGGGATAGTTACCCACAGTACTCTGCTCTCTGTGTCGATGCAAGAGCTGCTAGTGTGGATGCGCTCTGCTGACACAAGGAGCATAATGTGGACATGCAACAGTGGTTTAATTAAAGTGGGGGCTGTATGTCGGCGTAACTTTTGTCGACAAAACTCTTTAGTGTAGACAAGGCCCTAGCATAGACATAGCCTAAGACCTGGGCTTTAAATAAACAAACAAAAAAACCCAGAACAAAACTGCCTTGATGGCGGTGCCCTGCCTTTGTTTTTGTTGATGTCTTATTCCCTTCCTGTCAAATTAGTTCAGCAGGTGCTGGATTCACACCTGCTGATGTATAGCCCACCACCAGGACTACAACAACAAGCAACAGCATCTACATCAACTCTAGCAGCACATAGGAAGCCCAAACCAGAGACTATTTGAGTATCCAAGGGGGGGGTCACCAGATGTTCTACACGTGTTCTGTACTGGGCCGGCTTCAGCTTTTTCGCCGCCCCAAGTGGCGAAGAGGGAAAAAAAAAAAAAGTTGCCATCGGCAGCACTTCAGCAGCAGCTCTACTGCACCGCTTCATTCTTCGGTGGCAATTTGGCGGCTGGTCCTTCCCTCCGAGAGGTACTGGGGGACCCGCCGCTGAATTGCCGCCGAAGACCCGGACGTGCCGCCCCCTTCCATGGGCCGCCCCAAGCACCAGCTTGCTCTGCTGGTGCCTGGAGCCGGCCCTGGTTCTGTACACAGGACATTGCATTCCATGAATTGCACAAAGAAACCCCCAAAGCACTTTAATCTGAAGGCAGATTCAATGTCTGCACTAACCCAGATCTTACCTTTTTGTAGGCACTGTGGAGATCAGTATGTGACCACAAGGAGTACAGGAGGACTGAGGCAGCTTTGCTAGCTTTGCTGAGCATATTACTGCAATTTGTAAAAATAAATATAAAACATTTAAAATACCAATTCGTGAACACAATGTGTATTCAGACTTAAAAACATGATTGTTTATGATCAGTTCCTCCTTCATTTCCCTGACAAGAGTTGAGTTCATTCTCTCAGGTCCCCCAATACAGCTCATGACATCCCTACCACCTAAAGTAGCGTAGGGAACACACCTCCTTGCTTTAGCTATTAGTGATGATATTCCCAACAGAGTAGTCTGAACTCTCCACCTCTAAGGGGTATTCATTAAGGGTGAAAGACACTGCAGCACAGTGGGCCCATCGAAGGCCCTCTGTCCTAGTTAAACCCAATATTAAGGGTTAAAGTGGGGCTTTAGTTTATGGATGGTCCTGTGTAGGCCCCCTACACTGAGGTGAATTTCACCCTTATGAGAGAAGGGCTGGCACAAAGAGAATTATTTATATAAAAGACCTAATCCTTCAACAGATGAATTTCCTATAATATAGGGTATGTCTACACTGCTCGCTCCTTACAGTGACTGAGAGAGAACATATGTTGCACGCCCCCCTTGTACAGGTATAAAAAGCAGTGTAGATAGTGAGACACTGCTTCGGCAAGTAGAGTAAAGATACGCCTGAACCCTGTGGGTATGTACCTTACTTACACAGCTCTCTCTATGCTCTAGCAGTGCCTCCCCTGTCTACACTACTATTTTTACCAGCATAGTGTCCCACAGCCTCCCTGCTGCCAGAGCCTTTCCCCGCTGCGTTTTCCCTGCCAGAGCCTTTCACTGCCACATGTAGCCGTACACACTGCACATGTACACAGCCTGCTTTTCACTGCTGTGTGTATCTACACATGCCCTACATGACGCCACCAGTGGTGTGCAGTGTAGACAAAGCCATAGCATATTACTAAGGCTATGATTTAGTCATGAGTAATTTCAGTAAAAGTCATGGACAGGTCACGGGCAATAAACAAAAAGCCACAGCCCTTAACCTGTCCATGACTTGTATTATAAATACCCCTGACTAAATCTTTGGTGCTCTAGGGGGCTCCAGGTGCTCGGAGGAGGGGGGTGCTCCGGTGGAAAACTGCTGCTGCTTTGGCACACCACCGCTGTTGCTGGGGGGGTTGGCCCGGGGCCCTGCCACTGATGGGGGGGCAGCCTGGGACCCCGCAGCTGCTGCTGGGTGGGGTGGGGTGGGGGGGGCGGTCCGAGGCTCTGCTGCTGCTTCTTGGGGGGAAGAGGGTGGCCCAGGGCCTCACTGCTGCTGCTCTGGAACGGGAGGGGGGGGGGGGGGCGGGGGGGGCNGGGGCACAACAGCTGGTGGTGGTGGTGGGGTGGCAATGCTGGTCCCGGACCATTGCTCCGGGGTAGCGCCCGGGACCAGTTGCCTGGTGCAGCCGGCGCAGCGGCCGATGTGGCTGGCCCCAGGGCCGCCTGCACTGCTCAGGCAGCCCTGGGGTCAGCCGCACTGGCCGCTGCAGAAGTCATGGAGGTCCCAGAAAGTCACGGAATCTGTGACTTCTGTGACCTCCATGAGAGACTCGCAGCCTTACCTATCACCTTTTGAGGAGCCATTTAAAAAGACAGGGTAGAGCAGTTATTAAAAAGGGCTTCATTGTTTTACCCAATGTGTTTGATGAGAGCCACACTACAATTATTATTTAGGCTGTCTATTCCTTTAAGTTATATTCTTTCCAATGGATGCTGCTGCTCTTTTATCTTGGGGGGAACTTTAAAATGGCTTACCTGTCACTCATGCTGATGGCCATTATCTTTGGCAGGCCATCTGTGTTTAGGAGAAGCCGGGCATTCTGGGAGCTGTTCTGGGTCAAGTTGTACAAGGTGTAGCAGACAGAAGCTGTGGTCTCATTGGTAACCTCTGACCCTTGGACAGAGTCAGGAAGTAGGGAGACCAAATCTGATAAGACGTTTCTGGCTAGAGGATGAAAGGGAAACAAAGACTTCAATTACAAATGTATCATATAGTTTGCTTTGTATATACAACACACTAATACCAGGTTTACTCCACCTATGTTACTGGGTGTCTGCTAACAGATGGGCTGTCCCTTCATAAGAAAGTTCATGATGGTATTTTATAGCCAATTGTGGGTATAATGATGTCTAGCTATAAATATTGTTAGGCTGATATTTCTTCCCTACAGTGTATTTTGCAGCCCCCCAGTCTGAGGCAGATTAACATATATTATATTTTACTCCAACCCATCCAAGCTGGGGACACTTCACTAACTTTCAATTAATTCATGTAACTGTTATAAAATATTTTTGCACTAACTGTGCAAGGTGTGATGAATATAGCATAAATGTTAGCGTAGCAATTCTGAACTGTGAGGTATATACATTATGGGCCTGATTTCAGTAGCTCATGTGCTTTCTGAACTCCAGTTCAAGGCCCTGATTTAAGAAAGAATTTAAGATTGTGCATAAACCAATCCTCATTCAGGAAAGCACCTAAGCATGGGCTGAACATTAAATGTGCTTACAGTTACGCATGTGCTTAAGAACCCTTTCAGAAAAATGACGCTTGAGACCAAAGCCTAACTTGAAACCAAATCAGTGAGAGTTCTGGATACTCAGCACTTCTCAAGAGATGCACAGAAATATGCAGCATGAATCCCTACAACAAAATATACTGAAGTTATTGGGTTAAATGCTGCACTGGGCTGCACTGGTAAAGTGGGTAAGGAGCCTCCTGTGTTCGTGTCTCTAATCATGTCTATTACGGTAGTGCCTCAGTTATTCACAGTGACTGAGAATGGGGCCCCACTGTGCTAGGCAATGAGCAAACACAGAGTAGTAGATGGTCCCTGCCTGAAAAGCTTCCGATCTAAATAGACAAGAGACACAGGATGGGGTAGAACACACAAGTAGCGTGAACAACGGCCTGATTCTACACACACTTGCATAGATTTTACACAGTGTAATTCTACCGTGTCGCTCGTATAGCCGCGTTATGAGAGCTCTCCCATCGACATAATAAAACCAGCTCAACAAGCGGCAGTAGCTATGTCTCCCGCCGACATAGCGCTGTGCACACTACCACTTTTGCCGGCAAACTTACAACACTCAGGGGTGTGTTTTTTCACACTCCTGAGCGACAAAAGTTTTGCCAATGTAAGTGCTAGTGTAGACATGGCCTTACACTAGTGCCAGTGGGAAGAGGCCGCAATGAGAAGATCTGCCAGCATACAGTCACCTTGACAGCTAGTGGCTACACTCAAAGGACCAAATATAGGGATTAATTACGTCATGGTAAACTTGTGAGAGTGTGAATTACTTTAAACGCAAAACTATCTTCCCTCTCCAAAATTGGACTGATTTAAGTTCTTTCATTTAATCTTTTCTGAAAAGATATGATGAGAAATACATAATACTGTTAAACAGAGAGAATCTGAGCCTATGGTCCTCACTTGGGCAAAACCTATAATTTTAGTCAATGGGACCTTTACCTGAAAAAAGACTGCAAGCATTTGGCCCTAGATCTGTTAAATCCACTAATCCAATCTTTTCTTTTTTAAAAAAAAAGAAAGAAAGAAGGAAAACTGAAAATAGAGAAGAGAGAGAGATAAAATCTGAAAGAAAATATTAGTCCTTTGCTCACCTATTTCACTCTGCAGAGAGGCATTATGAGATAAGTTCCTGAGCAATGAGACGGCTGTCCTCCTTATACTTGGATTGCTTACATGCAACATGAATCGAATACTCTGAAGGCCATTTGCCTTCTGGACAACAGTATGAGCTGCTGAAAATGGCATCTGTCATAAGGCACACAACTTTAATGAGCAATTGTTATGACTCTACTGCTGTATAAACAACCATCATATTAAGTTATCTCATTTTTTGAAAAGCGCAGGCAATGCAGTTACGAGTTTCCCTATAGATCATTTTCAGGAACGTTTGAGATATTAGCCCAGATTCTGAACTATGTGGAAGCTTGGACAGAAGAGATGGGTGATGCAATAGCAGTTTTAAATCCCTTTTGTACCACCTGATTCTGGGATTGTTTGGCCAGTCGGTGGCGTACACTAGAAAAGTGATGACACTTTAAAAATACCTTGGCTGTGGGTGTGCCAGAGGGAGTTCTCTGCTCTTTGAGGAAATTCATAGAGAAATAATTATAATATTAGAAGAAAAAATGTTTTACATCATTATTATATACACCCATGCCTTCATCTCTGTCCCAATGAATTAGCTTGTTACATAAAAGGAGACACATACAGAGAAGGAACAGCCCCTTAATGTGCCAAACAGAAAGTATTCACAATTCTGAGCCTGCTCCCCCATGTCCATATTCTTAGATTCTTTCTTACTGATCATTCTGTGAACTTGCAACTTCACAATGGGGGTCTGAGCTCAAAGCTGTAAACATCTCACATTGCGGCCCTAATCTCCACATTTCTAAATTAAAGAAAAAAGAAACAAGAAACAGGATGACTTACTGGTCCACTGCCTGCTGTGAGGTTCTGGAGAGCTCCCAAAGATGCTTCTTGAGTGTAGTTTCTTGTACTTTTTGCTATTAAGGAGAGATATATCCTAATAAGTGTGGAATGCCAGAGTAATTCTACACCTTTGGGACTGCTCTTTTCCTCGGGTAGCAGAGTATCTTGTTGCTTCTAAACATGTAAAGAGATCAAACCTTTAGAACTGGAGAACTTATATGACCCAGCGCATCACAATCTAAAGCAGGCATTCTGTAACTGTAACCTGATTTTGCTTTTCTTTTTACTAATGTCATTCAGGAGTAACCCCACCAACTGAAGTCAACAGAATTAAATCAATGTAAAACTATTATAAGATCAGAATCAAGTTCATTGCTTGGCTCTTCATATCCCCAGATATAACATACTACAGTATGTTGTGAACTCAAACAATGGTTTATAAAAGATAAGTATTTAAAAATATTGTGACATCAGACATTGTAATACTAACAGCAGTGGGTCACAAACCTACAAGCTTCTAGTGAAGTGTCATTCATTTGAAATGAGTTTGGTTGGCTCACCCTGCCAGAGAAGTTATTAACCCTGAAGGACCCCAGGTCTATTGCAACTGTTGTTAGATCACCATTTGCCACCAGCCACACTAGAACGGCCTAACAATTCAAAGTATAATAAATTCACACATTACCACTTTTGCTTTCCTGCTGCGTGTTCCAAAGCACCCCAAGCTTTTATCATTGGTAGGAGTATTTTTTCTTTCTATATAGATGTTCTGGGCATAACTGCTAGGCAGCTCTGACTCTAGCTGGTAGGAGAGGTTGTGAAGAATGCACACGCAGTTCTCTGTGGCCTAAAATAATGAAGAATTAAATATCATTATAGCTCTCAGCATGTGTCGAAGAGACAATACAGACATGGGAGGAATGTTTGATTCAGGATCTTACATGGCCAACCTTTGGGTTTCTGGTCGCCTAAAGAAGAACTAGACAATAGTGATTAGGCCACCAGAAACCACAGGTGCTTTTGAAAACCCCACTAAGTACCCATCTACATCTTTAGGCTTCTAAATACATTAAAAAATCTAGCTCTAAATAATTTTTTAAAATATGGGGCATTTTATTATATTCACTTAGGCATTTTTTAAAATTTTACTCTCTACCTATGTATGTTATCCTCATAGGACACAATGATAAATCCCCCTATGAAAAGTGTCTTATCTGACATTTCATCTCTGCTAAGTGAAAATGTGATAGTTCCTTCACAATCATTTCTGTATACAGTAAGAACCTCAGAGTTACGGACACCTCGGGAATGGAGGTTGTCCGTAACTCTGAAATGTCTATAATTCTGAACAAGACGTTACAGACTTCAGCCAGAGGTGGGGGGAGGTTGGGGCTGCAGGTGCAGGGTAGGTCAGGGCTCCAGGCAGCGTGAGGAGGGTCAGGGCTTCGGACCCTTGGGAGCACCGGGGCTCAGGGCTTGAGATCTGGGGGGAGTGCTGGGGCTAGGGGCGTCAGCCCCGTGGTTCCACTCCCAGCTTCTGCCCCAGGGGTGTGGGTGCTAGGGCTTGGGGCTCCCCACGGCTCCACTCCCGGTTTCAGATGCCGGGGCGGGGGGGGGGCACCCTGAGCCCCAGCACCCCCTGCAGGGCTGAAGCTGGGAAAGGAGCCAGGGGGCTGAAGCTCTGAGTCCCAGAACTCCCCCCAGATCTAAAGCCCTGAACCCTGGTGCTCCCCTGCTGTGACATTCTGTACCTCGGGGGAACACCCAGCACCCCCATGGTCATCCTTATAAAATGATTGTGTGGTTTCCAATGCAAAGTTTGTCATGTCGGGTGTCTTCGGAAGGCTTGTGATGCACTGAGCATTGTTGTCATAGGCTATGTCTACACTACCGCGGTAAGTCGACGTACCTTAGGCTGAGTTACCGCGGGGTCTACCCCAAGGGGCTTCGACGGGAAAAACTCTCCCGTCAACTTACCTTACTCGTCTCGTCGGGGTAGAGTACAGGGGTTGACTGGAGAGTGATCTGCTGTAGATTTGGTGGGTCTTCACTAGACCCGCTAAATCGACCACCGGTGGATCGATCTCAAGAGCATCGATCCCGGCTGTAGTGTAGACCTGCCCATAGTGATGTTATAGTAATTGTTGTTATAGGTTGTAATTGCATGTATATAGTTATGAGGCTGAAAATGTGTCCTCATGGCCTAAAACAAGCCCAAGAAAAAACTCTCCAAGAGCAGAGGGGCAGTTCACACCTCATCAGGGCATGTATGGGACAAACCCAGCCCAGCCTCCCAGGAACAAAGGACACTGGCCTAGGCAGCAATGAAGGATTTGTTGGACTCTCGAGTGAGTCACCCCCCTTCCTTTGGTCAGTTTGGGACTACGATGAGGTAATGCTTACCTGACTCTGAAGTGGGGGGCAAAGCCAAGAGGGAAGAAAGAACACGATAAAAGGGAGAGACGTTTGCCATGCTCTTCCTCTCTCTTCCACCTCCATCTACAGACACCACACCAAGCGACTGAAGCATTGATCAAAGGGGAGAGCCTGGCTGAAGAGCAACCAGCCAGCCTGTGGTGAGAAGCATCTAAGTTTCTAAGGGCATTGAAAGTGTTAAGATCAGCTTAGAATGCATTTAGCTTTTCTTTCATTTGACCAAATCTGACTTGTTATGCTTCGACTTATAATCACTTAAAATCTATCTTTGTAGTTAATAAATTTGTTTGTTTATTCTACCTGAAGCAGCATTTGGTTTCAAGAGTGTCTGAGACTCCCCTTGGGATAACAAGCCTAATGCATATCAATTTCTTTGTTAAATTGATGAACTCATATAAGCTTCCAGCGTCCAGCGGGCATAACTGGACATTGCAAGATGGAGGTTCCTAGGGTCGTGTCTGGGACTGGAGCTATTGGCTAGTGTCAGTCGGTTGCACAATCCAAGGAGCAGCTTACATGCCAGAGGCTGTGCGTGAACAGCCCAGGAGTGGGGGTTCTCACAGCAGAGCAGGGTAAGCCTGGCTCCCAGAGTCAAGGATTGGAGTGACCTAGCAGATCACCGGTCCAGATAACACCAGAGGGGAATGTCACATCTGCCCAGAACCCTGACCTCCCTGGAGCTCCAGCCCTAACCTCGCTCCCCCAAGCTGAAGCCTTGAGCCCCAGGGCTAAAGCCCCGAGGCAGTGAAGTATTTGCTTTTTTGTGTGCGCGCTTCTCCACTGCTGCCTGATTACTTCCGATTCCACAGGGTGTCCGGTTGACCGGTCAGTCCGGAACTCTGGTGTTCATATCTTTGAAGTTCTACCATATCTCTATGAATTGAATGGTTTGGTTGTTTTCCCCTCTCAATTAGTCCTGCTGCAGAATCCTTTCATTTTGAAGAGGTACCTTGTCATCAGGCTGGTAGTCTGCAGTGGTTCCTTGGATGTAATACACAAGAGAATCAATTAATCCGTCACATTCTCTCATCTTTTTCCTTCCTTCTGGGCCAGCAGAACTCATGTTTCTGTCCAGAAAGGAATACATTGGTAAGAAGAGATTTATATTGGTCACTTTCCTGTCTTCCTGCATCCACTGGCTAAATAGTAGAAAAGATACTGAAGTTGTGGGGCCATGACTTGACTCCTCTGCTGGGTGGCACCAGATGTTGAGTAATCAAAAAGTCATCAAGTAACAAAAGACTCTGCTAATTAAGGTTTTCATCTTAAAACCCTGGAAGTACTCCCAGACAATATAACATACTGTAGAAGGATAGGTGAATCTATTTGTATAGAATAAGACCAGTATTAAACCTTCACCCAGAAGCTGGACTAACACTTTTTAAAGTTCAAACAAGTTGGATAGACTTTTTCAATTATTTAATTTCCATGTGCCACTGAGATTTCTAGTTCAGCTCAGGACTGTAAATGGATGTGTCAAAATATCACTGGAAAGATTATTTTAAGATTTCTGCCACAGTATGGCAAACCCCAGGTCTGCATAAGCATCCATACTTTGGGGCAGTTATCCAAACCAATTCAATCCTCCAAACCACGATCACTCATCTATAGTTACACGTGATAAGAAGTTCTGCAACCTTTGTACATTAGTTATAAAACGTAGGTGTTGAATAATGGAAGACGACTCCCTTCTCCATACTCTGCATTCTAAATACTTATTCCCCAATTCCACAAATTGCCATAAAACAAGTTCATACTTCTTCAGCTCACTGTAATTTGAAGTCTTAGTTATGAGGCCAAATTCAAGTAGCCTTTCTATAGATTTTTTTAAAATCCTACCATATAGCACTTAATAGAGAACTATATTCCAGCAACAGAATTTATTAGACTGATTTAAAAAACCTATAGAATTTAATAGGGGATTCTATAGATTATTTGAACCCTATTGGCTTCACTCCTACTATATTCTCATTTCTATGTGTTTGTACAACACTAGTACAAACGGGTACCAACTTGGTTGGTGTCTAGATGTAAATAATGTAAATAATATTAGGACTTTTCCATAGGGTTGCCAGGAATTAGTAGTTCCTTTGGAGCTGAACTCCAATTGGGAGTTTGTTCTTCAAATTCACTTTTAAAGTTAATTTTCATATTGTATTTCCTCTTTCCCCAGCCTCTATCTCTACTTCCTAATGGCTGAAAGCAGAGACCAGAGGCGGTGGTGGAGTCATATTCTGTTCTTTTTTGGGTTTATTTCGGTGGCCTAGACATTATCAGAGTCCGTGTCCCAGCTACTGTACTGGGACAGTGAACAAGTATATATTTCCCTCCCTTTTTGTGACTGCCCTTCATCTCGCTTGGTGAGCAAACGAGAACCAGAGATTAATTCTGCTGCAGAAGCAACTTCCAAAACTTAGTGAGTGTTGAAGGGAAGCCCACAGCTCCTGTGAGTGTAAGGAGAGCTCAGCCCAGGAGGGAAAAAGGCCCAGAGCTTCTTTACGGCAGCAGTGATAGGAATGTGGCATGAGGGAACAGGAAGTGGGCTTTCTTTGGAAGCGACAGCAGCAGTCTTGCCTCACCTCTTGGAGTGAGGAGTTAGGAGATGAGCCACTTTTGCTGCTGCTGCATGCAAAAGGTAAGCATGAGAGGAAACTTTTGCTAGATCCAGGGCCGGCGCAACCTATTAGGCGACCTAGGCGGTCGCCTAGGGCACTAAGATTTGGGGGGCGCCGGCTCTTTAAATAGTCGCGGGAGCCCTGGGGAAGCGGCGGGGCTCCAGTGGCTATTTAAAGGACCGGGGCGGCAGAGGCAGCTGGAGCCCCAGCCCTTTAAATAGCCCCCAGAGCCCTCCGCTACCCCAGGGCTCTGGGGGCTATTTAAAGGGCTGGGGCTCCCCTGCTTCTACCGCCCCGGCCCTTTAAATAGCTGCGGGAGCCCTGGGGAAGCGGCGGGGCTCCCGCGGCTATTTAAAGGACGGGGTGGCAGAGGCAGCTGGGTGGGGGGGGGGCGCAAGGTGGAAGTTTCGCCTAGGGCGCGAAACTTCCTTGCACCGGCCCTGGCTAGATCCATTGGGAAAGGCTCCCATCTCTCCCCTATAGTCCCCACAGCGATGCTATGAAGAACTGATAGACTGGTCAGTGGCAAAGCACCTCTTCCTTGCTCACCTCATCTCCTCGACCGCCTGGTGAGTTTGTGGGCCTATCTCCTCATCAGCTATAAATATTTAATTCCCCTTTGCTTCCACAGGTGAAAGAGAGGTGGGGGGATATTTACACTCACCTGGTTTAGTGTTCTAATATAGGATCCTAGCCCTGATTCCCTGTTTACTTCAAGACCCCTTTATATAAAAGGGGCTTAAAGGCAGCAAGTAGGTGTCTCCACCCCAGGGAATGCCCTCTGTGTAAGGGGCTTTGCTCAGAGATGTACAGCTGACAGGGCAACTTTACACTGGCCTCCCTTGCTATCCCTAGACAAAGGTACCCCGTATTGTTCCGAGTATAGGCCGCTCCTGATTATAAGCCGCACCCTTAAAGTTTGGTGATATTTTAAAAAAAATTAAATTTTTAACTTTTTGTAACAAAGAAAATATACACATTAGTAGAACAGTAAAACAGTATTTTATTTAATGAATAGGAAGACATGTACCAGTATTTTTAACACTTTTAACACTTTTGGTAGTCCTGCTTCTCTCTCCCCACGCCCCGCTCCCCCTGGCCGCCTCCCTCTCCCTCCCCCCAACTAGACCAGGCGTGCACTCTGTAGCACAGGGAGTCCCCCGGCACCCTGGGTCTGGCCGCCCTGTAGGGTTTTTTGTTTGTTTTTTTCCCCCTGCTTTGCCAGCCGCGCTGTTGTCCCCCTCGTCCCCCTCTTTGCCGCTCCAGCCGTGTTTTTTTTTTCTCCCCCCTGCTTTACCGCTCTGGCTGTGCTGCAGGGTTTTTTTCTTCCCTGCTTTGCCGTTCCAGCCACACCGGTTTTTTGTCCCCCCCCCCCCGCTTTACCGCTCCGGCCGTGCTGCCGGGTTTTTTTTTTAACACCTGCTTTCCCGCTTCAGCTGCGCCGTTTTTGTTCCCCCCGCCACCGCCGCCGCTTTACTGCTCCCGCTGCACCTAGTTTTTTTGTTGTTCTTTTCCCCCCGCTTTGCAGTTTCATCGTCCCCCCCCCTCCCCCCCTCTAGCCGCGCTGTGTTTTTTATTTTTTTCCCTGCTTTGCCGCTCTGGGATTTAAAGGGCTCTGGGCTCCCCGCCGCCGCGGCAGCCCAGAGCCTTTTGATTCCCGGCCGCGGCTGGGGATCCCGATTATAGGCCGCACCCCTAGTTTAAAGACTTAAATTAGGGGAAAAAAGTGCGGCCTATACTCGGGACAATACGGTAATTTACCGAGGGAGTGGAGAGGTAGGGAACATGGCCAGAGCATACTATGCTCTGGCTATTCTCTCCTTTCCATGGCCCATAGAAGGCTACTGGCAGTTGGAGTCTAAGTTAGGCGAGCCCAGAGGGCTCCTGAAGAGTCCCAGAATATAGGAGGTGCAAAGGCAGCTTAAAGCCACCTTTCCCTCTCTCCCCCATTCCAGCGCAGAGTGACACTGAATCTGTGCTGCACGATTTCTTCTGCCTCACAGATCAATAGGGAACAACGGTCTGCCCCAGCTTTCAGTCAGAAGATCTGTGGTTTGTGAGACAATCTTAACATGAACTATAAAAGTGATTTAAAAACCCAAAACTCCCACTTGAAGCTGAGCCCCGAATGAACTACCAATTTATGGAGAGAGCAATGAGGCCAATAACTTTAAGATACATTTATTTCTATAACGGAATGTGAGCTGAATTTCAGAATAATGGCATCATAAATCTAAGTTTCACTATTTAGGCCTCAGGCAGTTCTGCTGGGGAGGGGCCTGCATACTGCACCACATTTCAGGTTCTTTGTTGGAAAAGAATATAAAATGCAGTCTGATATCACAGTTCATCACAAAGTAGCAAAATTTCCCTTTAAATGAGTCACTCACAATAAATTCATCAAAAAAGTTTTACACAACCAGGTGGCAAATTACGATGGTTTAAAATTTTATTAATGCCATAAAGCTGATGAGCTACCACTTTAAAAGTTCCCTATTATTTATGCACTGTAAAACAGATGTGGTGTTTTATCTGCTGCCAATGCAATTCTCGTGCTTTTTTGCCTCTGGTGGTATTCATACAGTTTAAACAAGGATACACTATAACTGCAGTTTGCTTTTGGGTCACGCTTTGTTGTTAGTATGCATAATTCTGAGTTCATTCGTTCCCTTGTGAAATGATACTGAGTAGAATTAATGCACTTGGAAATCAAGCTTATTCACATGGTGTCCATGGGTGTTGCTTTGCAATTTTAATTTTCTTCAGACACAACACACTTGAAACAACTCATCCCTTTTGCCAGTTTATGGTTATGTCTACAGAGAGGGTGTGTGTGGGTGTGTGTGTAAAAAACAGCCTTGCTTGTGCATATCAAAAATAGTTTTACTAGCGTATAAGAGCTAAAAATATCATGAATGATAAGTACGGAATTTCCATTACTGGCAAAGACACACTAGCTGATATGGAATTGCACTATGCCACAGCACACTAGTTTAAAATCACTGCACAAAGAGCATCCTCATGTATGAATTTTTGACAGCAGCAACCATAGTGCTTGGATGCTTAATACTGTCAGATCTTACAAAGGGCTAGAGTGCAGCCTTACAATTGCGATGGGCCAGGGCTGGCACATGGCTGCACTGCCTAAGGAGCAGAACCGAGAAGAAATTACGATTCAGAGGCACAACTCCTCTGACCTTCCTTTGCTCTAGGGAGAAGTAAGTTATTTCATCCCTTCCTTTACTCTCCACTGTGTGCGCGTGTGTATGGCCATACCTCCTCCTATTCCCTACCACAATTTGAGCAGGGGAGTAACAGGGTGGAGGGAAGACATACTCCCCTGTACATGACCAAATAAGGGCTGTGACCATTTGGCCCTAAGCAGGGTCAGGCCAGGTCAGAATGTGGATGAGAGTCCTTCAGGGAGCACCACGAGGACAGCAGATGCTGTGAATCAGTAGGTGGTGCTTTTCGTTCTGAGGCTGTACTGAATCAATGCTGCCGGCAGCCCTCTCTTTTGGATGAGGTTTTGATCACCCGTGGCCAGTAAAAATCTCATGGCACTTATTCACATAGGGGTGCTAGTCCTGGTGACCTGGCTAAACCTGAGTACACACTAGTCTGGGTAATTCTGCCCACCTAAATTCCTCATTTAATGTCTACACAATATGCTTATTTCCTTCATTCCATCTTAAACTCTCGCACAGTGTTATGTCCTGTTGCTCAAGCAATCCTTTAGTTATCTCATAAGGGTGTTTCTAGAGACCCAACTAATTCTTTGTAAAATATGTTTGGATCCTGAGATGAGGGGTGCATATTAGGGCAAATGATTACTATAAAGTAAAACGAGAAAAGATTTTGAAAGAAAATAATATTTTACAGAACTACTAATATTAAGGTTGAACTGAAGCTGAGGGGAGGCCCCTCCAGCACTGAGACATATTGGCGGGGCATTGTGGGACTGCTTATACTGTACTTTGAGGGCCTGTGCATCAGCTGTTCTGCTGATAATTACAGGACTTTTGTACTCCTTCTACCAAAATGAAAGTCACTGAAATTTTATTTTAAAAAGTGAACGGAAAAACTGTGTGTGTGAAGGCCAGAGATCAGTGCCTTGCCTTCCTGTGTCACTGGACAATGGGCACTCCTAACGTCTCAGGAAGTTCAGGGAGCTGCATTCCCTTCATGCCTTACACAGTTTTGAAGTACGAAAGCAGCCAGGGCTAAGAATTCAGGGATGTATTTAGTAACCGACTAAGGTGCTGGGCTGCATGCTGCTGAGCTGGAAAGAACAGGGAGGAAATGAATGGGTTGTGAAGCTGGGTGGAGACCAGAAAAGATAGGGACAGATTCAGAGAATGGAGATAATGTAAAAAGATCCTGCTGCAACAGGGGTCAAAGAGGTGTAATATCGTTACTAATGTATATTACAGTAGCACCTACAGGCTCCAACTGAGATCAAGGCCCCAGTCTGCTGAGCACTGTACAACCACATTTTGAGAGACTAAGTGACTCTTCCAAGGTGTCACAGGAATTCTGAGTCACAACTGGGAACTAAATCCAGATCTCCTAAGCCCTAGGTCAGTTCCTTAACCAAAAGACCATCCATCCTTTCAAAGAATTGGGATGCATTTTGCTGTGGGACATTCCAGTTATAAAGCGACCCACAGGAATGATTTTAAAAAGCCAGGACTCCTCTGCTGAAATAAGAAAGATTGGCGGCTGTGGTATGCTGAGCACTAGCTCCTACATCCTAGGTCTGTGTTGTTTTAAATGAAGAATGAATTGGTATGGAGAAGGAGAAGTGGACAGTGAAGGGGGAATGAACATTCCCGAGACTAGTAAGGGCAGCACACAGCTCTGATAAGGAAGCAGCCTTCCTGCTCCGCAGTTAAGGAGCTCTGCCTCTCGCCTGCTTTGTGTAAATCTGTTTCTGCAGCAGCTCGGGCAGAACAATCATCTTCTGTGCAGTGCGAGGCATTTATCTCCTGTTATTCATGAAGAACCCTTCTGAACAGGTAGTTCATGCCAAAAGGGAGATCACATTCTCATCGGTGTTCAAAGTACAGCAAAGAAACACAGGAACAGCTGTGCTAAGAACAGGGGCTTGTTTTTTATTTTAAAGGCAGAGCCATGCCAGCCATACACTGACATATCCAAGACCATATATTCAGTGTGTAGTGGCTACCATAAAATTTCAGGCTGTGAGGCTACCCAACCCATCTAGTTCCATTGAGGGAATGAATGAAGTCAAAGCAGAGCAGAGTGCAGTACTTTCAGATCAAGAGAAAAGACATGCAACATTACCTTTAAAACCCACAACACTTTCCCTGGGTTCAGTGCCAGGTCTGCAGCATTCCTTTGACTAGCTCATTAAATAGTAAAGCCAATTTTATCTATTTGCCTGGTTGTTAGGCAACACACCCTTTCTTTTGATTTACCTAACTCTGCATGTTCAGGAAACAATGCCAAAGTTTCAGATACAAACAATGCCATTTTGTCAGAAGCTCAGTGTCTGGCAGACACTGAAACATGCCTGATTGTTTTCTAATGTTTAGCTTTATGACCGGCAGTATATGCAAAAGGGAGCAAACAATTGGAGGGGGATCACAAATAGAGTAGAAAGGGATTTTGAAATTCTTCTAAAAATCACAATCCACTATCACTCATATCACATGCACCGGGTAAATATTGCCAATATTTTAACACTCTAAAGCAAAATATATGAAAATCAGTTCAACCTTCATCCTCCTCCCACCCCAGTCCCCGCTCATGGACCTGATCCTGGGCTCAAGATTGGGCTTCTATGTTTCTGCTGAAATAATTGACCAAGATCATATACACACTGGACCAGAGGTGCTGAGCATTTTCCTGTGTTCATTGCAATGTTTTAGCTATTTGCAATGTTATCAGCTGTTGAAGGTGAATCTTGAATTTAGGACTTATCTTGTAAGTAAAGAAGGAATAAATTTTTAAAATATTTCAATGTAAATTTCTTAAAACATTTTTCGTACTTATTTTTTGGCCTGCATTTATCTTCGGCAGCTATTCATTTGGTATCATGAAGATATCATGAAGAGTGTGTTAATTTTTTGAAAAGCAGCTTTGCAGTTCACCTTTAACACGAGAAATATGCCACGTATAATTTTTAAACTTCAAAGTACAGCTTTCATGCTGCAATACAGGCTGCAGGCTACAGACTAACAACATGAGCAACAAACATGTCAGTTATTACAAAGGAAAGGACTAATTACAGATTTATATTCTGGCAATGTATATACATTAAAACAAATTATTTGCCAGCATAGCACCTTCTGTGCCCTGTTTTTCACTGCATGACTTTTCTGTAGCATTCCTTTGGATTTCAGTGATCCTTTGAGCCAGATTCATAGAATCATAGAATCATAGAATCTCAGGGTTGGAAGGGACCTCAGGAGGTCATCTAGTCCAACCCCCTGCTCAAAGCAGGACCAAACCCAACTAAATCAGCCCAGCCAGGGCTTTGTCAAGCCTGACCTTAAAAANGCTTTTCTGTAGCATTCCTTTGGATTTCAGTGATCCTTTGAGCCAGATTCTCCCATATTTAATACAGACACACAGCAGGGGTAATTCCACTGTAATATATAGGACTACAACAATGTTGAAGTGTGAGAGAAAAAAAATCAAGAACATTTCTCTTTATCCTTTATTGAAAATGGACAATTTTATAAGGCTTGGCTTGGAAAGGATCCTAAATCTTATCAGAATCTTCCCCCCCCCCTAAGAACTGGGTTATACAACCTGGCAGGTCAGCCTTATTTGTGAGTTGCCCAGTACTTCTTGATCTCATTTTGGTCAGAAATACGTCTTCTCATGGCATTTCATTACACAAAAGTGGGAAGGGCAGAAGAGTGCAAACAAAAAGAATTTTTAAAGAAGTTAATCAAAATTCTTCTGATTCTCTGAACAGGTTTTGTAATTCCACTGAACGCCGTGGAGCTAGCCCAACGACGAGTTTGGCTCAATGTCCATTTTTATTTGATCCAAAACAGTTCACATTGGAATTCTTTATCCTTTAGTAAGCAAATATCAAGGTTTGTAAAGTTGCCACAATAAGCTTTGTAAGACTAGTTCCTGGCCAGCACTGGGAATAATTCTGTGCCTCTGCATCCTGGCTGACTTTGAAGTGGCTGTTCTGGGCTATATATGTAAGCAAATAACTAATCAAGCCCAAGATGAAGATGCCCGTTGTAAAGGGGCACAGCTAACAGGCATATCTCTTTGAATACACAAAGCTTGGGCACGTTTATAGATGCCAGGATTATCTTTTTAGTTCCATGTACGCGCTACCCCATAGTAGACATTAACTAGGACACAAAAGTTTATACCAAGTAGTTAATGTTTGTCTCGGTTTGGTTTTATAATCCCTCAAATAAAATGTCTTGCCTTTTACATTGGTTTATTATCTGTTAGAACTGAAGTTAATCAGTAGTTAGGATATCTGTGGCCTTGTAGGAACAGAATCTTCATTGTTGAACATGTGTCTGGCATAACCAACACTGCGTGTGTGCTGTAAAACCATGATGTTTGACAAGGGAGAATGGCTTATGCAATACCTTTAGCACAGCAGCAGTGGTTTCTGCAATATATATACACACAACTACTCCACTAAAGGAGATCTGTATGCCAAAACCAAAGAGAATTTGTTAACAAAACACACATCTGCAAGCTGAAACAGGACAGCTTCTCAGGCTAGAAGTTTCACATTCAGCTCTACGGACTTCCCTGAGGCATGTCCAAAACTACAGCCAGGTTACTTTTCTCATATAATTGACTTATAATTAATTGCAATAGTTGATCTACTATACATCTTCTTGGACTTGTTAGCAAAAACAAAAATCTCCTGTGCTCACACTTGTGTTTAGCTCTTGCAAGTGTAGTGCACCTGACTGAAGTCCAGGGCTGGCTCCAGGCACCAGCAAAGGAAGCAGGTGCTTGGGGTGGCCAATGGGAAGGGGCGGCACGTCTGGGTCTTCGGCGGCAATTTGGCGGCGGGTCCCTCAGTCCCCTCGGAGTGAAGGGCCCGCCACCGAATTATGAAGCGGCGCGGTAGAGCTGCCACTGAAGTGCCACCAATCGCGGCTTTCTCTCTCTCCCCCCCCCCCTGCTTCGCCACTTGGGGCGGCAAAAAAGCTGGAGCCGGCCCTGCTGAAGTCATAATGTGGTGCAGAGTCCAGTGGCTTCTCAACATAAGAAAGTTGCACTGGTTTAACTAAAGGTTTGATTTTATAACCAACTTATTTAAACTGATGCAAAAAGCTGTGTGGACACTCGTACTTTGGTTTAAGAGTGGCTTTTGCCAGTTAGTCTGATTAGAAGCTGATTTAAGCTAACTAAACTGAAATAAGTTTAAACAGAAATAAGCGTCCACCTAGCCTTTTGCAATGGTTTAACTAAATCAGTTATAGAGCTATCAACATAGAAAAGTTGCCATGGTATAAAGTCGTAGGGCTATGGCCTGGGAGTCCAGAGACCCTGGTTCTCTTCCCAGCTCCGCTCCTCACCTTCTATGTGATGTTGGGCAACTCTCTTCTTCTCAACTGTGTCTCCCCTGTCACCCTTTGTCTGTTTTGTCTATTCAGTCTGTAAGGTCCTCAGGCCAGTGACTATCCCTTACTATGGGTTTGCACAATAGAACCTCAGTCTCAGTTGGGGACTAGAGGTGCTTCCATAATATAAATGTTAGTATGTTTTATATGCTGAATGAGTAGAAATAAAAATAGCCATTCCATTGGTGAGCATGTTCAGGTTTCAGGGGCAGATCCAATGCCCAGCGAAGTTAATGAGCATTCAGTGGGTACTGTTCAGATCCAAAGGGAGGAAGGGGTATTGCAGCTACCTAGCCTTTCGTTAAAAAAAAAAAAAAAATGCAGTGCCCACCACTTCTGTGTCATTCCCAGAAAACTAGAAGTTGCCTTTATAAAACTGTCTCAAAGTTTTTAGGACAACACTGTCATGCTGCTGATGCTGCCAAATCAAAACTGTAACTTGAGGAGGTAAATAATTAAAGTGGATTTGGCAGGTAAAATGTAGAGACTTCCTTTCACTGCTGATAGAAATGAGTCTTGTGATTAAGATAGTGGCCTGGGAATCAAGAAGTCTAGGGTCAACTCCTGGCTCTTCTGTTGTCTTCCTGTGTGACCACAGGCATGTCACATTACTTAATCTCTGTGCCTCAGACTCCCCTTCTGTAAAGTGGAGATCGTATTTCCCTACCTCATGGGATGCTGTGAAGATATATTCAGTAATGTTTGTGCCGTCCTCGGATATCATGGGGAGGGGCTCCAAAGAAGAGCTGACAAATTAAATAAATTCTCTAATGACCACCTCATAGTATCCCAAGGGAAATCTACAAAGCAGCAATCTGATTATTTCCAATTAAAGACAAAGGAACATTTCTTTAAAGTCTCTACCACTGAGATGTGTCTCAGTGTATCACATATCAGATTTAAAGAAAAACATACCCTGCAGACAAAGGACAGAGGGGAATACAACTGTGTTCACTGACTGTCCAGTTTTAATCTCCAGTTCTGACACACCTTAGGCTTTCCATGGATTCATTTTGCATCTCATCCATGCTCTCAATAACAAGTAAAAAGCCAGTGGCACAACACTTATCAGTGAATAAGAAAGTGAATACATGTTTGGTATAAAATTACTATAACTGAATAGTGTCTGTTTTACAATTCCAGGGTGAATAGTTTGTAAATTACTCATCTGGTTATTCAATGATCCTGACTCCTTAAAGTCCATGGAAAGACCCTTTTTACTTAGTGCTGGATCAGAACCTAAATGCCTTTTTGCTGAGTTCACAAATTAAATTGTTACCTACGGTGATTCTTTTCAGTGGGCTAGGTGTGTGGGGACCTCTGGAATCCAGTCTCACTCAAGCAGATGCAGTACAGCAGCATGGGATAGAAATATTTTGGCCAGCTCGAGGACCATAAATAATGCAGCTGTGTATCTGACGTCCTTCCCCTCGCTACATCACAGCTTCACAGCACTGTTATAACAGCTGGGAAGGCAGAGGAGCAAATTCTGCATGAGATTGATCCCAGTGTCACAGACTCACCACAGAAGCACTTGAATTGCTCATGTACCTGGAACCTCCTCTCCAGAGGCTGCACAAGCCATTGTTTTACAATATGCTCAGCTTCATTAATTATAAATGTGACCACATTGCTGAAGTCTCTTGCCTGTGAGCTGTCAGTGAACCCAGAATTTCAGAAAATATCCCCACTATAGTGAAATCAATATAACATGCAGCCTTCTGCCTTGTTTGACAATATCTTAAGAAATCACCCCAAAGTAGCTATACATGTACACAATACAGCTCTGCGTCACCTTTATTAGAAGGCCATGTTCTAATCAAGGAATTGATATATCAGTCACTTGAATGCTTAAGACAGGTTTCTTTGTACGTACGTACGTACTGAGGATACTTACTATAATTTGTAAGTACTTTCCATAACAATGTTTCATTCTAGCACAATAAAAAAATAACTAAACAAAAACTTATTGGTTTAACGATTATTCTCCACGCGCATCACTGAGCATTGCGATATTACTTTTTAAATAATAATGCTTCATTTATTGCAATCCTAAACCCACCCAGCTGTCCAGAGGTACTGACAAATACCCAAAGCTGAGTGAGAGTATGTTAAGTATTTAGGGTGTGTATGGGAGGGAGAGAGCAAAAGGGCAGACATGTTTTTGTGAGACTGCCAAAGGACCAGCTACTAGGTATTTGAATGAGAACTTTAATTTTGTTCCGTATAATTGATAGGAACAGTAAACAGGCATTGATTCTGCAAGTGATCTGACAGCTGGGTCAGAGGCAGTACTTTTGTGGATGAGGTACATGTGCTCTGACATCTCTTCCCTGTGGAGACGACCACTACCTTTCATCATCCACAGTTTAGACCAGTAGGTGAGAGAGCTTTGCTGCAACAGCCCCTCAGTTTGGAAAGTCACTCTTGCTGGATACCCCTCTACACTTTACAAAACTGACTGGAAAAGTATATATATTTTTTTAAATGACTGTCTTCCCTTGTATTGGACTAAATGACTCTCCCCTCCCCTGCACAGACTTTGTAATGGTGCGATTTTTTAAAAAGACCTTTAATATTATAATGTATATTTAGGGCCCAATCCTGCAAGCCACAGCAACAGTTCCTGCTCACATGAGCCTTCCCCTTGATTTCAATGCGACTATTTGCAGGAATAAGGCTTGCATAACTGGGTCCTTGGAAAGGGTTGTAGGAACTTTATAAATAAAGCTGTTTTTATGATACTGAACAGCAGCTGTTCAGTTCAGATACGCACTAGGTTGGCATTTCAAAATCCGACCTACACGTCAGCCTGAAAACAAGGCATTCCCCTCTGTGCTTGGAAGCATGTAAAGTTCAAAAAGAGTGTTCAACCCAGCTTTATCATCAGTAGCATTTAGGGTATTTGTAGATGGAGAACTCACCTCAGGCATCCTGTGGCATTGTAGAAGATATCAGGGTCAGATACAATACTCGATTTTGGGTAATCTCTATCTGGCCAACCAGAGTAGGGGATAAGAATGGTCTCTGTCAGTGGCTCCAGGGTGTCTCTGATCAGCAGGGTCTTCAGCTGGTCATTGGAGGACAAGTTCCACAGCAAACCTACAATAGCCAAAATAAATTAGAATGGCAACAAGAACTCAATTTACAAGGTCTAATCCAAAACCCACTGTAATTAATGACGCACATTGACTTCAGTGGGCTTTGGATCAGAAGTGAAAATTTGATAACTTTTTAAAAGAAGACTCAATCCCCGCTATCCTCAGTTATATTAGACCTAAAGCATCAATATGATGGAACCGATATCACGAATTCCCAGTGTTGGCAGGCTGAGAAGCATGGCAGTGTATCATGCACAGAAGGAAAGGCACAGTGATGCATAAGCTTTCGTGGGTGAATACCCACTTCGTCAGATGCATGTGGGTATTCACCCACAAAAGCTTATGCTCCAATACGTCTGTCAGTCTATAAAGGTGTCACAGGACTCTCTCGCTTTTTACAGAACCAGACTAACAGGGCTACCCCTCTGATACTGATTTATGGTATTTTACAAGACACGTAGGCGTCCTGGTCATCCACTGCGCCCTGCCCTATCTCCAGCCGTCTTGACTTCTGTCCTGCCACTGGATACAGATAGGAATTGGGAAGAGAGAGTGAGGCTGACGTCACGCAACTCTCCCTCACTTTAATCCAATTCACGCGCAAGTCTCGACATCATCTCATATTACATTAAAATGAGTTGTTGAGGTCGTCATCGATAACGATGGATGAACATCATGGTATTTTACTGCATATGTTTAAATTTAAACAGGAATTTTAACTGAGCAAGTCAGATGTTTAATTGTTCATGTAATACTGGTTTACTGGACAAGTATTGCACTGTTGATCTTACTATGCTTACAAGCCATAGCTTTTAATACTGAAAGTATTCACAAAGGACTTAAAACAATTTTAATTGAAGCCCGCAAGCTAAGGTTTTGTCCTTAAATACAACTGTCTTTTTCCTTTGAAAGGAAAACTCTATAGTATCAACCAAGTATAGAAGAACTTCTCCCCTATGCAGCAGTGACCAATTAATGAAAAGCAATGCCAAAAAATCAGGAGACAGGCAGCTAGTGAGGAACAATGATCAAAGAACTCCATTTGGCATTTACTGTACCTGCACAAGCAGGTAAGAAGTGCCCAGGGGCCTACAATGGTAACAGAAGTGACTGCATGTTTCTGAGTTTCCGCTCAGAGTTGATGAGTTTTTTTATTCACTTTCCTTGCTCTCTCGCAAGATATACATTTTAGCTACCATAAAAAATGGTGGTTTTTTTGGTTTTTTTTTTAAAAAGAGTTCCATAATGTAACTAAACACACAGATCCAATGAGTGAGAGCTCCCTTCCCCCACCATGGAGCTACTGTAACATAGTATACGCACTATGTCAAAGGATAAAGACGGAAGGATCTGAACCACATGGTGGGGTTCCAAAGCCCAGAAGGGAACAATGAGTAGGTGTTCTAGGTAACTAGATAACAGGTAACTACTCATTCACGTATTTACTCTCAAGGGAAATGGAGAAGAAAAGGGAGCGAAGGTACTGAGAATGTGATTAGTCTGTTTTCTGTATATAGATAAAGGAACTGCCGGTGTAAATTGGCATAGCTCATGATATCAACAGAGCTATGAAGTACTAGGTCCATTCATGTCACCTGAGAAACTTATCCTCAGTCTCCTAACATCTGCACTCACAACTCCCATGGACTTCAAAGGGTGGACTATAGCAAGCATATGGCCCTTTGAATGTACTGCCTTTCATTTTCTAGGAGCAGCAGTGGAAGCTGTAGCCTGATATTGCAAAGAGAACTACCTGTCTGGAACATGTGGGTCTGTGAATAGGTACCACTGTATAATTATGACTGTCATTGCATTTTTTTACCATTGGCAGGTACTCAAAGAAAGCTAGATATACGCAGTTTGACAAGAAAATCCCAAACTGAAGATGGAGGTGGGTGTGACACAGGAGATGATATAAGACAGTAAGTTTTCTTTTTGGAGGGTGGGGCCGTTAAGGGGCCCTCCAGAAATCTCACCTTTTCTTACTTTTATTTTCTTTCTAGAGGCAGTATACCTTTGGGGTCATGCAGGTGTGGGCATTTTGAAGTTCTGCTTGGTACCCCTTGGTGGAGGTCACAATGGGATGCTCTGAATCAGCAAATCCCCTGACCACCTTTGTCATACCCACTCCCCTCCCTCCTTCCTGGTCAGTGGGTGGAATTTTAGCTCACTAACAATACTTCACTATAGAATATTTTGCACATCACCATCATACATTGCAGACACCAAGATGAGAGATTCCTCTTACCAAGCTTCTTTCACATTTAACAGCAGAATTCCTCACAGGAGTGAAAAACAGTAATGTCTGGAATTCTGTTATCTTCCAGCCAGCCAAAGGAACACTTAGGAAGGTGCGCTGTATACTGTGTATGTTCACAGTCTACATAGCTAGTTTTAACTAGCTAGGATAGTGCAGGGGGAAAACTAACAGACTAAGGCAAGAATTTTAAAGGTACTTTTCTGAGTGAAATATGTAAACTGCTGCTCTGAACTACAAAGAGAACGATTGTTTTTCCAGCTCGCTGCTCTGACTTTCATAAACCTCATCCTCTAAAAAAGCAGCACAGTGCAGGGCTGATGTTCCTCTCAGCAGCTCATGGATAATGTCTCCTTTATAAGACCTAGATACAACATGTGTTTTAATTACAATAATTGCCAACAGTGGGGGAAAAAAACCACTCAAATTTTGGGAATGCTGCCACACCTGTGTATTATGAGAACTCTCTTCTAGGAAAAATGAAACACTAACAAACAAACAAACAAACAATCAGTGCAGTAAATAGGAAGTAAAATGGAGGGCCCAAGTAGAATATGTTGTTAACTGGCTTATGTAAAACAAAATTCATGTAACAAAACAACATACATCAATTTGTCACAGGAACATAGGTGTTATATAAAAATGAGAAAAAAAATAAAAGCACCTCGAACAGAAGACTCACAGCTGCCAAAATATTTAAAATGTTGCTGATACTGCAAACACTCCCACACATGCTTAATTTTACCCATGTGAGCAATCCCACTGAGACTATAGGCATGAATCAAGTTACTCACATGCAAAAATGTTTGCAGGATCAGGCCGTTTACCTTCAGATATGCTACACAGTATGCTAGTAAAAACAATGAGGAGTCCTTGTGGCACCTTAGAGACTAACATTTATTTGGGCATAAGCTTTTGTGGACTAAAACCCACTTCATCGGAGTGATGCATCTGATGAAGTGGGTTTTAGCCCACGAAAGCTTATGCCCAAATAAATGTGTTAGTCTCTAAGGTGCCACAAGGACTCCTCATTGTTTTTGCTGATACAGACGAACACGGATACCACTCTGAAACCTGTCAGTATGCTAGTAGTGGCATATGTTTCTTCCCTTAGAGAGTTGATTCGTGCAAGATGGGAGGGTTTTCCTTTTAAATTATTATTTCTTTCTATGACAGCTCAGCCTGTCTGTGCTGTAATCCTGCCTGCAGGAGAAATTTTCTTTCATTTCTTAGATGAATGTTGCACAATAACAAGATCAAGAGGTTAGACACTCCCCTGCAGGCTTACCTGGCTCACCTTCAAAAGCTGATTTTTCTTGTTCTGGGTGTTCTACTTTCTGTTCCCCGCTGAACTCTCTACATAATCAACAAATATGCTGTTTGATGCAGACACGGCGGTGAAATGAGGACAGACCCATGCATGGAATTAAGTAGTAGGCCGCAACTTTAACTTTTGCACACGGGAGGGTTGCTACCCGCCCATCACCCAGACTCTCCTGTAGCAGGCATTTAATTGGCTCCAGTGCAGAGGTTACATGGCTCCTTACCATATAACCCATAACATGGGGTAGGCTCTCCTCAGCCTACCCCCCCAGGACTCGGCTCTCTCAGAGTCCTAGCACCCTCCCAACTGCGAGGGGCATAGGCGCCGACTCAGTGGGTGCTCCAGGGCTGGAGCACTCACAGGAAATAAATGGGGGTGCTGATCACCCACCAGCAGCCCCCCTACCAGAACCTCCCTCTCCCCCCCAGCGGCTCCTGCACGGCGGCGGGCCCCACTGATCAGCACCTCCCCCTCCCTCCCAGTGCCTACCGCGGATCAGCTGCTTTGCGGTGTCAGGAGGCACTGGGGGGGGTGAGGAGGGAGGGCGCAGCATGCTCGGGGGAGGCACTGAGTGGGACGGGAAGAGGTGGGGTGGGAAGAAGCAGGGCAGGGGTGGGGTCTTGGGGGAAAGGGTGGAGTGGGGGTAGGGCCTGGGCAGAGCTGCGGGGGGTGGGGAAGAGAGTCCCTTGTCCCCGGCAGATTAGAAACTCGGCATCTATGGCGAGGGGGACAGAGGGTGCCAGGGCCGGCTATAGGTTTTTTGCCGCCCCAAGCAAAAACAAACAAACAAACAAAAAACCTCCGAGAGTGCAACTGCCGAAGCAAAAAAAAAAACAAAAACAAAAACAAAAAACTTCTGAGAGCGCCCGGAATGCCGCCCCTGAAATTGTGCTGCCCCAAGCTTTGTTTGCTGGTGCCTAGAGCCGGACCTGGAGGGTGCAGTGCAGCAGGGTGGAGACCTCAGCCCGCGATGGCCACAAAATCTGACCCTAGCCCACAAGGTCTCACCCTATCACATGAGCCCAAGGCCCATCACCAAAATCCCAGGTCTTTCACTTCTGGGAACCAGTCATTTATCCCGACTGCAAGCTGCGACAAATTAACAACTCAACCCAAGTACCTGAGTTAGGTACTAAGTGCATTCCTACTTAACCCACTGTAGTTTGAAGGTGCCGAGAGGAAGGCAAATAACTCTCTGATTCATGGCCAATTGGTCCCATGAGAGGAAAAAATTCCTTCCTGGCCCCCAAATGGGCAATTGGCTAGGCCAGCAGCAGCTGTCATGCCGGGTTCCCATTCCTAGTTCAGGGTGGGTGTGGTGGGGCTGCTGGAATGGAGCCAAAAGAGGCTCCACATAGCCCCTGCGCCGGGTTAAAACCTGGGAGCTAGTGAATGCTTCCCACCACTGGCCAATGGGTGGCAGAGGCTCTCAGGAGAGGAAGGGCTACCTAGTGTCCCTCAACGAGTGTCTCCTCCTTTGCTGCTGGGACTTGGTCCCCTCGCCACAGGTCCCATCAAGTTCCCCCACCCATTGAGGCAGGTGGGTGGCATTTCTCTCAGCTCCTCCACTCTCCCAACCAGACATACTCTTCTCCTACAAGTAATTTGCAACTTCCTTCCCTGCCTAAAAAGAATCCAATTCAAATATCTTAATTGGCTTGCATGTTAAACTGGGGGCAAATCTAAGTTTTTCCTTTCTTTAGTAGTTACAATGCAATTATGAAGCTAACAACTCCATGACTTCCAGTGTGACTCTAAGGAAGTCACTTCACCTTTCTGTGACTAGGCCGGAGATCCACAGAAAATGCCACAGGGAACTCTGCAGTTGTTTGCCACATCTGGATAAAACACACTGGTTCAAGGGGGGGAGGGATAGCTCAGTGGTTTGAGCATTGGTCTGCTAAACCCAGGGTTGAGAGTTCAATCTTTGAGGGGGCCACTTAGGGATCTCGGGCAAAAATCTGTCTGGGGGATTGGTCCTGCTTTGAGCAGGGGGTTGGACTAGATGACCTCCTGAGGTCACTTCCAACCCTGATATTCTATGATACTTCCAATCCTCAGTATTAGTATCACAGCCAGTCAGGTTGGTGTGCTGACATGGCTTCCTCTGCTGGGGTTCACAGAGTACGTGGCAGAAGTTAGCGCTTGCTGTAAGCAGCATACATCACCACAATGTTTCACAGCATAATTTACATCTTTCATTAAGGGGTACAGCACACATAGTATGATTGTTCCCAGCCCCATTTCCCTACCTTATGTGTCAGTCCATGCCACCCATTTGCAGTTTGCTACTTGTTACCTGGTCTAGGATTATATGGATTAATTAGAGAAGCCTATTAACACTCTGTAGTTTGGGAGTTATTACGAGAGCCCCACTGTGCACAAGGGAGATAATTACCCTTAGGAAAGGTGTTCTGTCTCAGACTTTAAAGCCAGAAGAGACCATCACGATCATCTAGTCTGACCTCCTGCACATTGCAAGCCACAGAACCACACCCTCCCACTCCTGTAATAGACCCATAACCTCTGGCTGAGGTTACTGAGTCCTCAAATCATGGTTTAAAGACTTCAAGTTACAGAGAATCCCCCATTTACTCTAGTTTAAACCTGCAAGCAACCCATGCCCCAAGCTGCAGAGGAAGACGAAACCCCCCCCAGGGTCTTGCCAATCTTACCTGGGGAAAAATTCCTTCCCAGCCCTAAATATGGCGATCAGTTAAACCCTGAGCATGTTGGCAAGACCCACCAGCCAGACACCTGGAGAAGAATTCTCTGTAGTAACTCGGAGCCCTCCCCATCTAGTGTCCCATCACCAGTCATTGGGGATATTTGCTAATAGCAGGCACAGATCTGCCACATGCCATCGTAGGCAGTCTCATCATAACATCCCCTCCATACACTTATCAAGCTCAGTCTTGATGCCAGTTAGGTTTTTTGCCCCCACAGCTCCCCTTGGAAGGCTGTTCCAGAACTTCACTCCTCTGATGGTTAGACACCTTCACCTAATTTCAAGCCTAAACTTGTTGATGGCCAGTTTATAGCCATTTGTTTGTGTCCACATTGGCGCTTAGCTTAAATAACCGCCCCCCCCGGTATTTATCTCTCTGATGTATTTATAGAGCACCATCATATCTCCCCTCAGCCTGCTTTTGGTTAGGCTAAACAAGCCAAGCTCCTGGAATCTCCTCTCATAATGTACGTTTTCCATTCCTCGGATCATCCTAGTAGCCCTTCTCGGCACCTGCTCCAGTATGAATTCATCTTTCTTAAACATGGGAGACCAGAACTCATACAGTATTCCAGATGAGGTCTCACCAGTGCCTTGTATAATGGTACTAACACTTCCCTGTCACTACTGGAAATACCGTACCTGATGCATCCTAGGACCGCATTAGCCTTTTTCACGGCTGCATCACATTGGTGGCTCATAGTCATCCTGTGATCAACCAATACACCCAATCTTTCTTCTCCTCTGTCACTTCCAACTGATATGTCCTCAGGTTATAGAAAAAAATTCTTGTTGTTAGTCCCTAAATTCATGACCTTACACTTTGCAGTATTAAATTTCATCTCATTTCTATATCTCCAGTTTTCAAGGTCCTCCAGATCTTCTTGTATGATATTCAAGGGAAGGGCAGGCATTAACAGGACCGAAGACCCTGGTGAGGGCAGACCTCTTTGCTACCCCAGAAGGGGATCTTTCATTTTAGACTGTGTGACTTGGCTGGAGGGCTGTGCCACTGAAGACCCACCTAGTAAGGTCAACAACCAACAGGGGGCACCTGGGGAAGGAGAGCTTGCAGCATCACACCCAGCTGACAAGAGGCACTCACGAGCGTCCCCGTCACACCTTGCTATCCTTGTAATATTTTTATTAGTACAGTTAGCAAAAGTACAAACACTCCAACCCAGCAAAGTAGATAGAGATAATACAAGACAGTCACTACGTCTAGTGTCTGATACTCCATACATTCACACCATCCCTGGCAGAGACCCTAAAACTGGTGAGACAGGCAGTCTAATAGTGGTTATCCTATCCCTGGCATTATAAGATCTCAATGGCTTAGGCCGTAGTCAGCCCTGATATACAGTTCTGTGGCCACCATGAATATTCATAAGGATGCCTGGCCTCCTCTGTGCATATCTAAACTGCCTACCGTGATAACGTTGGGGTGCTGTCTTCTGACAGGTTAGTACATTAATTACTTTAATCTTATTAGCATATATGTCAATTGGTTGCCATGGCACTTTTCATGCTGAACATCTACTGATGTTCTTATCTTAAAATATCTAAACTAGCATCAACTGATATTTTGCGGTTACCTTTCAGCTGTCTAGTCGTAGTTGTTTATCTTATGATACCTTGTGACTTAGGGTCACTTCTGCTAAGGCTTTATAGGCCTTATGCTAAGCTATTGTCTTACAGACTTGGGCCTGTACAGTCTTAATTTATATCTATATTTTACCTTATATCTATGCCTTACCTAGCCAATACCTATAGGCTACATACTCCAGAGGCATATAGTTGGAGTCACTCTTCTTTAGGGGAACTCCGTTGCCCTGTGTTGTGTGTGTGAGTGACAGACAGACAGACAGACGAGGTGGAGGTAGTCTCCCAGCATATTAGGAACTGAGAGATAAATTTTAGTCTTGTCAGAACTGGCTTAGTTTTAGCCAATTAAATCTACATTAACAGTCCTGCCACTAACTAATCAGTGACCTTGAAGTTGAGCTTCTAAGGTCGGGATGCACTGCTCTCATGTATATGAAAATTAGATAATCTTTCTGTCATTTGGTGGAGAATAAATATCACACACAGAATTTTTGACCAAAGACTTCTTGACCCTCTTCACAGAGGGAATAGCTAACCAATACTCTTTAAAGGCTAGCAGTTTCCTCAAGTTTACATTCTCTCTCTCAGATACAGAACTCTGGTGCTGTGCTTCCTATGTGCTTCCTTCCTGCCCTGGTCTTATACAGAGATTAAACATCATTAAGAAAAAAATCATAGGCTCTAGGCTATGAGAGACTCTAGGATAGGAGTCTCTCACTTTCACAGGAGTTAAGTCTGGCACTGCCAAGCTCCAAAACTTTCCTGAACTATGACAGGTTAACAAGACATTCACATAGCTCTGACGGCAGGATAATTATAGGAATAAATGGGGATTTTTCCCATTGACTAATTTGCAGTCATAAATTAACGAGTAATTAATATAAGATAGTGTGAAAAACAGACTGGGTTGTCATGTTAAAAGGTGGGACCCTCTGGCATGGGATTCTACACCAAGACCCCCCCCCCCTTTAAAGTATATTGTCACTGTGATTACGTTACACAGTCATGATGATATTCCATTAGCCCTCAGAGGAGGCCAATGGTGTTCACAGTTGAAGTCACAAAACTAGCGGGTGAACCTCAAACTGGAAGCATCACCCACTCAATGAAATTGATGTGAGAAGGCTTCCCCATCTGGGTTCAGAATAAAGCAGTCTATGGGAGCTGAGAACATCTGAGAACATCCTGCTTTATGCAAACTGCCACACACTGTGTATTAGTGCTTAAACATTTTCCAGACAGATATTCTCCAACTCATTAATATCAACACTCATGTTCAGTGGTAGCTGTAACTGCAGCATTGCTGAATCTGAATTTTATATTGAGAAGTTAAAACAGAGTAATAGTCACAAATATCTTGGCCTACACTACCACTTCTCCTGCCTTTGCCCTAGCACTAGTGCAGCTCCTTTGATGGCAGGAATGATGGAACTACCAGTATCCACATGGCACAGGCATTTTTACCACCAGGTCTTCTCACGCTGGGATTGGACCAATGGTGATGGAAAGAGTGAACATTCCCAGTGTAAATGCACCACTATACACAGAGAGAACATGCTGCATATGAAAAGACCTGAAGGACCTGATTTTGCAGTTGCTGCATGTAAGGAACTCTCATGCATTTTAATGGTGCCGTGGCTGCACTGCGGGGCCAAGACAGGTGATAACATGAGGATTCATTTCCAGTCCTTAGGAAGCACAATATTTCAAACACTTAAAAAGACATCTTCAAGTGCTATTAATTTAATAGCTTTTCAATTCAATTCAATATTTTTACTTTCCTCTTGTTTGAGAGTAAAAATATCTTAACATAAAATCCCTTCCATCTCCCCATTTTGTCTTTCTCCATTTGTGAAAGAACACAGACAAGTTTTTCCTTCGCGCATTAAAGAACATTAACATGGCTCCCTGTTTGCTTATTTTCTAGTTTGTACACAACTGCCATAGAGAAGTATCGGGGAGAGCATTTGTCCATTGACTGGGTGCTGCAGAGCCAACAGGCAGCGCTCACAGAATGATCTTTTTCTCTGTGTGAAATGGTGACTTAAATTTTCTCACAAACTGGAGTCAAGCTGTCAGGAGGTCAGGGCAGAGCTGCAGGGGGCCAGAGCTACTGCAGAGATACAGGGCGTCGGTACCAGGGGCCCTCTGTCCCTAGTGGATTTCTCAGAGCAGCGTGAGTCTGAAAGGGCCCCCGACTTTCTTCTCCAGAGTTGTAGGCCATTGTGCCCCTCCAATATAAGGCGTGAGAAGATTAGAGAAGGGAAATTGCAGTTTCCTGGCCCCTATGTGGCTATTACTCCCTAGGAGAACAAACTGGCCTTGAATCAAGACTTTAGGGTTTGGCTGAGGACAGGAGCCCTATCTAGTTGACAATGTCCCTTTAAATCCTTGTTCCTCTCCCAGTTATGTTTGCCCCATCAATCATCCAGCTAAATAAACAAACACATATTACAGCAAGCCTGTGCACTATGTAGAGCACTGCAAACTTGCATTCAAATACTCTGCAAGTATTACCTGTTATCTGCTTTTTAGTTTCCACATCCTTGGTTTGTCTGAGTACACGGAGCAGGACTGGGATCCCGTTCCGCTCACACACTTCTAGTTTGTTGTCATTGTCCTCATACACCAAGTTCCTCAAAGCTCCACATGCCACCCGCTGAACGTCCTCATTCTGCGTTTTCAGAAGCTGTAGAAGCTTGGGAATGCCACCAAGTAAATAAACCTGGGAAAGGAAACCAAAGAGAAGTGTTTTCATTGTTTAGCTACGGGGAAAAAAATGCCTTCTCAAATATAGCTTCTGTGAGCTTTTTCATTTGCTTAGGTCTAACAGTGGGCTGAATGATTTGAAGCTCTAATTGTTAATAGTTAGGGCAGTGAACCGGCCATGACTGTAACTAGAGCTGAGTGAATAACTGAGTTTTTGGTTCAGTGGCGAAACTGAAAAGTCTGGAAAAAAATTGGTTAGTTTTGAACGGAAAGTAATTTTTTTCAGGTTTTCCTATTGAAATGAAAAACCAAACTTTTTTTGTTTGGATCTAATGAAATGACATTTCAAAACCAAATAGGTCATTTAGAAAAGAAATGTCAAAACACTGTTTTGAAAATGTTTTTGGCTTTTTAAAATTTCCCTCCCCCTCATTTTGTATCTAGCCTAAATTATTCGTCAAATGTGATCCAGATTCCTGAATGGTTTCAGTTACCCCCCAAATTGCATTTTTCAAATGTGCTATTCCTCTCCCCCAAATAAAAGAGTTTGCTCAGCTCTAATTATAAATTTTGGTATGGAACCCATTATCTTAGGGCTTCTGCATAAGTCACACAGTCAAAATCCACAGCTTAGGGAGGTAGCATAGTTTAAAGCGTGGGGCTGGAATTAAAGAGAGCAGTGTTCCGTTCTCAAATATGCCACAGTCTTGTGCAACCTCATGTAAGTCATTTAACCTCTTTCTGCCTTAGCTTCTACATCTATAAAATGGGGATGATGATAATTCTGCACCTCACAGGGTTGTCCTTAGATTTAATGCAATAATATTTGTAAAGTGCTTTGAGCTTTGTGGATGGAAGGTGCTACAGAAGTTCAAAATTATTATTTCCCCATGCTAGCCAGCCTGCAGCTTTCCTTGTTGTCCCCTGCTGCATGGGCTGAAGGCATAATAAATAACCTATTTTACTTACTAGGCACTTCTTAGCAGTAGCACACTATACAAGAATTTAATAAAAACATAAAACAAAGCCTCAGAGTACACACAATTATAAATTAAATAAATAAATCTAGACAATTCTTAACTCACTGCAGTACCTATAGAAGAGATCTCTTCAATCTCTTTTTAGAAGACCAGATAGTGAGGATCTGACCCAAAAAGAATGCAAAATAAAAAGCATTTTATATCACAGCAGCAGCAGGGAAATAAAATATTTTTCAGGGATTATATGCTGTGGCAACTCTCAGTATCCCAGTTATCCCAAGATGTGTTGTAAATGAGTTTTGGCTTCTTTATGCAGTATGTCTTGCAGTCAAGCAGTTAGGAATGGTTTAATCCAATATCCCATAATGCAATAGGGTCTTCTGGACAAACTCATCCTTGTGTAGCAAGGATTGTACATACAAGACTTAGAAACATGATATAACTATTATGGGTAGCATAGAGCCGTATGATAAAAAGAATTTAATCTAACTGGCAGCTGCTGAGATCAGGAAGAAATGAAATGCAACAAAGCCTCCTGTTATCTTCATGCCCTGGCAAAGTACTCTGCATGCCTGCCTTTGCTTTGACTCAGCTGCATAAAAGGTAAAATTTCCTGCTAATACACTACTGACTTGGTTCCTTATGCTTTCAGCACTCTGATTCTCATAGAGTGAACTAGAGAAATAGCCATCTCTCAAGAGAAGTAGAGCACAAACACTGAAGGACTATTTGCTTACTGCTACAAAACTGACATGTCCTTTTGACATTGCTTTCTTAGTTTTGTTGTTTTTCTTTAAACATTTTTACTGGCTCTCTTTTTGTAATTGTCAGTGACTCTAGAGCTCATGAAAGCTACTGGCCTATTTATATCCACCAAACAACAGACGGCCATGCTCTCAGATGAAGAAGGGGCCGCAGGACCTAACAGATTACAGGGGACAAAGAATAAAAATAGCAGACAGGTGCAGGTGGAAGGGTTAAAACAAGGGAACCTGAAAGGGACACCAAGTAGAGAACCCCAGACTACATCCACTGCTTTGAGAAGGAATCCAAGGAGTCCGTGGACACCATCCAGAGGAACTCTACCTGGATGCGTGAATGGACCAGGGAAAGGTAAAAGGCCCCACAGTCAAGCTTCCAGACCTGGAGGCTGAACTCTTTTGTTAACCCACACAAGTACAACACAAGAAGCAGCAATAAAAGCTTCCTTCATGATGCCACACAAATGCTCCTCAAGCTCTGGTCTGCTGGGACTGTCCTTCACAACCCATTTTGAGACTCTCTGCCAAGACTGGAAATAAGGGTGCTAGTTATGACGGTAGTTTTTAAAATGCAGACATTGGTCCAGCAGAAAGTAGATTAAGACCACCAAACAAGTGAACAAGGTTTGGTCTCTGCTAACCTAGATTTTATTTAGGGTTTCTGATTTTTGTTTTTAACTGATAAACACTCCCCACTACCAAAAAAAAATAAATCAGTGTTTGTCTAATAAACACTGAAAATGGTAGCTTGCAGCTAAGGCTTGTCTACACAGAGCCGTAATGCAGACTATAGGGGGTGTGATTTCTAAAGCTCACTAGCGTGTGCTGGTGTACACTAGGGTTCCTGAGTGTGCATTGATATAGTGCTGTTTGAAACAGAACTACATTAAAAGCATAATCGGCACATTACAAAGATTATTCTTCACAGTATATACAGGGTTCTGTTTTTGGGGGGTTTATTAATTTCATTTGTTGATTTATTTTTTTGCAATTTGTGAGTTGTATGTAGATCTCCAAAAACTGGGGTTTTTTGAGGCTCTCTCTGGGTATAAACTGTAAAGAGTAATGTATACTTAATATTACATGTTATAATGTATATATATGTATATACAGTAGTATATACCGTAATGACTAATCTCTTTGTAATGTTCCCTAGTGTGCTTTAACATTGTTCTGCTTCAAACAGTACTACGTTAAAGCACAGCAAGGAATGTTTAGTGCACATCAGCAGGGTCTGTACAAGCCAATTAATGCGCAACATGTTAGTGTGCTTGAGAAATCACACCCCTGTAGTCTGTATTACTGCTCTGTGTAGACAAGCCCTTAGATCCAAGTAACCATTTCTCGTGTTTTTTTCCAGTGTTGATTGGATAAATACAGAATTTTTTTTAAATCAGGGGCATTTTATCAGTTAAAATCTAAAATCCGAAGCCCTAAGTATATACTACCATAATGTAATATGCATTATTTATTACAATATACACAAGGAGAAAACCCAGAAACATGCTGATTTTTTCACATCTACATAAAACTCTAACTGCTAAAAATAAACCCAGAAAATTGAATGAATAAACTCAGAAAAACAGAAGCCTAAGTGTATTTGAGCTGGGACCTAAGTAGGAAAATGCTCTGTAGCAAGTACCCAACACAGTAAGCCATATAATCCCTTCAACATCTGGCATTTAATGAAACAAACAAGTAATAATCCATACATACATAAGATTAGTATACAGAACAGAACATGTTCCCAGAAAAAGACTACATTAAAATGGAGTTAAGGTTGAGAGTACATATCAGTAACTTAGGGTAGACTACATTACAAGGTTGTTGTAATTATCTCAAAACCAAGGAAACCCAGGAAATTCACACTTGGAGATTAAATTTAAAGGAAATCCAAACATGTTATGGTTTGGTAATGCACAGTTTAGGGCACCCAATCAACCTTAACTTTGCCCTGTACTGACACTATAAAAGGGGTGAAAAGTCAAATGTGTCTTTGAAACTCATTTAATCTAAGCAGGGTCCACAAACACTAACAAGCTTTAAACATTATTGTATTACTCTTGCATTGTTGTCATTTCAGAGCAGAATTAAGATTTCTGCAGAAGGAGAAACTTTCAGTTATGAAGCATAATGGGGGGAAAATAAGTATTAATCTGAAAAAAATTCAACGTAGCTTATGAGTTTTAATTATATGAGAAGATTGCTGGGTCTGCGACAGGGCAGAATTAAGGTGGTCCAGGAATTTCCTTGTTTATTTTTCAATTAAAAAAATTCACACATGAACCCTAAACCAGAAACTCAAAGGGTGTTGGCCCTGTAATATTTCTAGTGATTTGAAGATATAAAAAAGGTTGATATTTTATATGAAGATAATAATTTTAACTTTTATGACCAGATTCTTTGACACACTCTTGACTGCTCTGCCCCAATCTGGAGCAGCAAATAGCAGCCAAAGCATATGGGGCTAGTTAAAATAGGTTTACGGCTGCTTTATTTAGCTAGAGCAATGCAAACCAGCCAGAGTGTACATCCTGTTTCCCCCTCTCTCTGATCCTCCAAATTCCCCCTGCCTCTTCCACTCCCCCTGCACCACAAACCTCCACCCATCCAATTTCTCTCTCCCTCCTTCACCTTTGTGCATTATCCTGCATGTACATATCTGCTTACTTCTGCCTCCTGCACCCCCTTCATTTCTCTGTGCAGGCACATATGCATGCGCACACATTACTTTCCCCCCTCCTCCCAGCCTACCAGTTGCGTACATTTGATGCAAAGGGCAGCTTTTGAAAAGATGGTTAGGATTAATGGCAATTTTTTGCCATTATTTTCCATAACTGAAAGTTTGTCACAAAGAACTGCCCCTTTCAAAATGGCTACCA
The DNA here is from genome assembly GCA_003942145.1 of Platysternon megacephalum. Taxonomy (NCBI): domain Eukaryota; kingdom Metazoa; phylum Chordata; order Testudines; family Platysternidae; genus Platysternon; species Platysternon megacephalum. The sequence continues at coordinate 700,954 of QXTE01000225.1, forward strand.
CCTCCCCTTGTTCTCAATGGGACTGAGGACACAGCTGTCTTCAGGGAAAACTCCCATGGTGGCCCCCTATGCTGTGCAGAGGTAGAGACACTCAGAACCACTGAGAACAATGAAAGAGAGAGAGAAGATACCTTTCTTAAAATGGCCACCAACTGAGGTCAGCAGCAATGTGAGTCCCACTGAGACCAACTGGATAAAGCAGCCATTTTGAAAGAGGGAGGTTCTTCGTGGTATTCTCTGTAGGCCATTTTAACCTTTCAGTCTCTGCTGAAGGAGAAACTTTCAATTATAAAGAATAATGGGGGGGGGGGGGGGGGGGGGGAAATAACCATTGATCCTTATCCATCCATTCAAAATATCCCAATATTTCAGTGAGTTTTAACTTAATGGGACGCTTGAAGAGTCTGTGTTATTGTGTTACTGAGTATTTTTGGGGAAATGAAAAAACAAGTTTGATACTAGATACTCACTTTCTTTAAAGGACCCATTTTTAATTCGTTTTAATTCCTAAACAAATTAATAGATTTACTTGTAAATTCTCAGAAAATTCATTCTGTATTAAAAGAGTAATTGCAGTAATTTTGGGGCGGATACACTGTATTTCTCTTATATAATAAAGAGATTGATTCTCTGCTTTAAGTGCAAAACTCAACTCAGCCTTACCTATGGAGTTACTACAGACACCTCCACAGTTACACAAGATCATAGTAATAAATAAAGCACTACATAGCATCCAGTATAGCATGAAAACTGATCACACAAAATACTCAGTATCTGGGTTCCAAATGTCATAAAACATGGACTAGAAGGAATGGCGTGCATACAGTCTACATTTCCCCCCCCCCCCCCCCCAACTGTGGGACACTATATTCCTGATAAAGCTGCTGATCCAAGGATAGAAGAATTTGTTAGGGGAGCATTCAGCAGTCCACCATGATCAGCATTTTTACTGTATGACTGTATGAAGTGGTTTCACAATCAGAGATAAAAATGCTTATATTATAAGTAAATGTTTCTATTTAACACAGTTTTCTATTTAATTCAGCCTTTATGTAAAATAACCTAATAGGGCTCTGTAAAATAAAGAAATCTGTGTCACTTATCTATTTGCTATTCCAATGGTTAAAAGTCTAGTAAGAGTGATTAAACATTACTATACAAAGCAGACAAACCCAGCACATGTAATAGTCTATACAATGACTTCACAAGGCAGCATGCTGAGCAGTAACAAGAACTATGTTATAACTACTGTTTCTACTTTGTATGTCTTGGGAGGGTGTACAAACATTTGGGTTATTTAGGAGGAAGGTGGGCTTTACTACATTTTGTATTTTTTTCAGGCTTTCGTTCCATTAAAAACAGCAAGACCACCTTCCTAAATATAGGCTTTCCTACACTATCAAGATTTGAGATCACCCAGTATAATTCTTACTACAATCCCTTGCTGAGGGTTTTGCCTTAATAAAGATTTGTTAGACCCATTTGCTGAGCAAGTGAATCTCAATCCAACACAAACACTACTCCTAAACCCTGAAAAAGTACTGTACAAATTTAGGTCTTAACTTTGCAGCTCAGGTCCATATCACCTCAACAGGATACAGTCACAAAAAGCTTAGTTTTCAAACTTGGGTGATCAAACTTAGATGCCCCAATTTGTATTTAGGCACACAAATACCTGTTTTAGTCATCAAAGTACTGGTTTAGGTATCTAAAACGGACATTTAGTTGCTAAATGTAGATTTTGACCAAGATCCTTTTTAAAAATCATGTCTAAAGTGAGGCTTTTAAGTTCATATTTAGGCGCTCCTGGGAGCTGCTGGGTGCTCAATAGTTTTGAAAATGAAGCCACTATTTAGATGCCTTAATATGAATTTAGGAGCCTAACTCTGGGCACATATCTTTTAAAAAATATTGGAATTAGTGGTCCATAATTGATCATTTTCTTCTCAAATGAGGAATCACACGACTCACTTTACTATATTTACATGCAATTTGCTGAGCTAGATTCAGCAGGTTATGTGGGGTTTTTATTTTATATTTATATGCCCAACCCTCAGATATTGTAGTGCTAAATAACCGGGTAACTGATTTCTCAACTTAAATGAGAAAAAGCAAAATTATTTAAGGGTCTTTCACATTATCCCACAGTGTATACTCCTGTCCAAACACCACAGCACATTTTAATTTCCACTGGCACAATGAAGGTACCCGATTTTCTTTCTACCGAGGTATTTATCAGGCTGTCATCTCCACTGTAACTGAACATCTATTTTAATGAAATTGTCCCTAATTTTTAAAAAAATGGAGAAGGGAGAAGAGAAACAGAAAATACATATTAATTGTATGGTAAGCACAACTGCTTGTAAATACTAAATAGAGGGCCAGATTTTTTCCCAGTGTAAATTGGAGCTACTTCATTGACATCAATGGTGCTGGAGTAAATTGCAGCAGCAGAGAGTCTGGCTTAGAATGTTATTTATTGTTTCCCATGATGCTTCTGAAACGGTCATTTTCTCTTTCAATGGCAGACAACACAGTACAGTAAATGCAGAGCATTCCTTGCTCTACTACCATGAAGTTGAAAACAATTACTCACTTTCCTTCTGGCTTCTGCTTTCTGGAAGCACTCATGCTGTATAAAGTTAACTGCAGCAAGGATCCTGGGTAACGAGGATGTCCTTTCAGTGTCCAGAGTGTTCACTGCGAGCTCCAGAGTCATCTCCCCTTCTGGACTCCTAAATATATAGCCATGGAAGTTATGGTGAATCAAGATGGCAGAATACCAGCATTCAGACAGTGTTTTTTTACCAGGCAATTCATAACACTCTTTAGTTATACTTAGACTATGATGCTCCTCCCAGTAACAGGAGAGTTGAGAAAGGTCATGGTATCCATAATAGTCTAACACAGGGGTAGGCAACCTATGGCACGTGTGCCGAAGGCGGCACGCGAGCTGATTTTCAGTGGCACTCACACCGCCTGGGTCCTGGCCACCGATCCGGGGGGCTCTGCATTTTAATTTAATTTTAAATGAAGCTTCTTAAACATTTTAAAAACCTTATTTACTTTACATACAACAATAGTTTAGTTATATATTATAGACTTATAGAAAGAGACCTTCTAAAAACGTTAAAATGCATTACTGGCACGCAAAACCTTAAATTAGGGTGAATAAATGAAGACTTGGCACACCACTTCTGAAANAACAAAATTATTTTCCACTCACTGAATGAAACATAAAAAATTGCCTCACAGGAGCATTCAAATGTATGTTCGCATTTTCCCCCTAATTGCCAGCATCTTTGCCTGAATGATGACATCAGGCAAAATGTCAAAAGCTGGAAGGAGACGTCACCAGGCTCACGTGTTGCTAGTAAAATGTATCTACAGGGGATGTAAGCCAATAAAATACATACATGTGTATGTGTAGAAATAGGACAGGTAAGGTACATCCCTCTTTCCTTTTCACCCCCAGCACGTTTCTCTACAACGTAAGCAGAGCTGGCCAGGAAACCGAATTTCAGTTCAATGAAAATTTTTGAGTTTTCAGAAAAGAAATTCATTTTGAATTGGGGCAAAAAAACCAAAAATTTTCATGGAACTGAAATCCTGCAATAATTTATTTTGGCAACACCAAAGCATGGTGTTTCCAAAACAAAATATATTCCTGGAATCCCTGGTTGCTCACCTGGTGGTCTGCAGCTGAACCCAGGACTCAGGAAGCCCTGGTTGTTTCTGACTGAAATTAACATGAATCTTGCCAGATTTGCTTGTGCCCACTACTGAACAACACTGTGAAACTGACCAGACTCTTGCTGTCAAGATAACAGTAGAGAGCCAGTTGCCACAGGAGTCTGGAAGCCTAGAGGTCACCGACTCCAAGGCAGTCCAAATAGTGAGCTGTCCCAGAGCTGCAGACCCTGGGAGCTCTGGTGTTCCCCGCAGCCTGTGAGGTGAGTGATGTGGCAGGAAACCAGGCAGGTTTCCAATGGAAAAATGTTTTATCAGAGTTTTTCTGACCAACTCTAATTGTAAATTATAATCTATCGCTGCTGGAGGTTCACCAGAAGGCATAAGAAGTGATTAGTATGGCTGCAAGAACAGCAAAGAGAAGGAAAACCATATCACAAATGAAATTACACTCTTATGTCCTGAGGTCTCCACTGTTTTCATTTATTATGAATCATGCAATCTCCTGTCTTCTCTTCTTCTCTGAATTAGTGTTTTGAACTGAACTATTTAACAGAGAGGTGCCAAGGAGTGTGCTCTTGTAGGACATAGACATCTGCTAGGCATATCAATAATACCTTTGAAAAGGATAGGACAAAAATGAAAGCTGAAGTGAAGGAGAAACTGGATGAGGGTGTCAAATGGAAGGGAGAAATGGAAACAGGCTTATGAGCAAAAATAGTATCAATGTGGGCTAGCTTCTCTTGTGCGCCAAACTGTGCTTGGCGCCAGTTACAGCACCTTGATTCTCACGACTGGCCCTGGCACCGATGCAATTTAGTGCAGCTGCTGAGGTACTCTAAATTGCAACATTGGTGTAAGGATCTTACAGTTGATCAAAATCATACATAATGAACCTGAACAGCACTGAACTGATCAAACTGAAATCACATTCCTTCCTCTTACTCCCCTTAATGGGAGCCAGAAAAGTACACACTTTCCCACTCTTTTTGCTATAAAAGGAGGCCCGATAGCAGGACATGTACATCAGAAACAGCTAATCCATGGCACCGAGATCAGTCAAGAAAGACAAGGTCATGTACTACCCAAAATGAATACACACAACTCCCATTGAAGCCAGTGTAATTCTGCAAGGCGATCTAGAGCAATATATGGTTCACTGAAAATCTTTCTTCATGGCTGATATCTGCATTCACATGTCATACCCCAAAGTCTCCATCCTGTTGTTGTGTACTGCAGTCTTTTCACTAGTCCTCATTCATGTTCACAAGGTTATAATGAGGCTAAATTATAACAGGTCTGAGGCTTAGTCTGATTTTTACTTCACTGAAGTTTCTCTGACAGGACAGTAGAATACATTATTTGCGACCCATTGTATGGCATATTTAAAAGTTCAAACACCCCAAACTTTTGTCAACGTTTTGAAATCAGAATTTGAAGCTCTGATCCTGTCCTAACTCCAAAACCTTCACAGATGAACAACTACCATATTACAAATGAGCAAGCAGAGTGTAAATAAGCAAATTAACTTCCAAGATACATGTATCTCTTCCAGACTACTCCATGATGGCTTCCCACCTTATCTTGATTACCAGAATATAGAGTAGCTGCGATACACCATTTTCTCTGATAATTTTAAGGTGGCACTCAGCACAATTACAATGACGACTCCAGAAGGAACTGCTCTCTGAACAGCTGTGTAACATCAAAGGGCAGCAGCACTCCAGGAACTCTCTAAGCCTTTGATATGAGAGTCTTTCTGGTGCATCATCCTATTGGCATGTCCAAAAGATAGGGACAAGTGTCTATGCCTTGTGCTCTGTATTCACAGTGTTAGCTAAATATTCTGTAAATGTTTTTAAATGCTTGTATTTTATATATAAAGAGTTTAATGATTTTACATCCTCTCGGTTAATCTTTAAAGAGACCAGAGTAGGATTGAATCCTTAAGTTTTAAATAACTTCCAGCACACAGCTAGAAAATAACACAGCGTGTGCTTTATTATAAGGCTAAATGCTGAAATTTGCTAAGGCTTAATGCTCAAGTGTTTACTCATGTCTTAGATTAAGAGATATTTGGGGAAGGGGATTGATTACTCTGCGTGAAATCCTGCCTCCATTGAAGTCAATAACAAAACTCCAATAAACTTCCATGGAGGCAGGATTTCATCCTCTGTGCCTTACGTGAGTAATGCCCTGATCCTACTCTCATTTATTTAATTAGTGCAGAATCAGACCCCAAAGAGTCAATAAAGGACTACAGAATTGGACTCATAACATTTAATTATCCAGCATTTACTGGAAGAGAAAGACCTGTCTGATTCTTCTTCCTCTATGGTAATTACTATTACAGAATAACATTTGCAGGGCCAAATTTTGTTTTTGGTATTATTGATGTAAACCCAGAATAAATCAATTTATGCTCACAGTTTATTGCCTTGACTTCAGTGTAGTTACACTACTCAATTTACAATGGTGTACGTGAGAGCACAATGTGTCTGGTATCTCTTGTACTTAATTCTACATTATGCTGTGCAGTCTGTAAGAGTAGATGGACCATGTTAATATGGAATAGAATGAACTGCAAAAAATACTCTACTTCAGGGATCGGCAACCTTTGGCATGCGGCCCGCCAGGGTAAGTACCCTGGCGGGCCGGGCCGGTTTGTTTACCTACTGTGTCCGCAGGCTTGGCCGATCGCGACTCCCACTGGCCGCAGTTCGCCGCTCCAGGCAAATGGGGGCTGTGGGAAGCGGCGCGGGCTGAGGGATGTGCTGGCCGCCGCTTCCCGCATGCCAAAGGTTGCAGATCCCTGCTCTACTTAAATGTTATTCACATCTAGAGATTTTTTTTAATAAGGGGGAATTTGTAGAGTTTGTAATTACAGTTTTTGTAGGTGCCTGAACATAAGATACCTGTGTTCTGCAGGTGTGTTGTTATACACCAGCACCTGTAATGCATCTATTCTTAATTCAGTATTTAAAGACAGTTTACATGATTATAATTTATTCTTTACTTTTTGTCTAAGATCAAGTGTACTATCAAGTGATACATCTCTTTTCAGGGACTATATCTTGACTATTTGTCTTTTCCAATCTCTAACTAATATGACCCATCATATAGGTTCTTATACTTTGAGTAAATGCCATGTCCTTATGGAAATGTAAGGCTAGATTTTCATAATATGGCTGTAATTCAAAAATGCAATTTAGGGCACCTGAACATCTGAACTTGGAGCATATAAGTATTTAGATACTCAAGTGACCTACAGGCTTCCCACAATTATTTGTGCCCATAATTTGCCGGGGGAGTACCCGCAAAAGCTGCGCTGAAAAAATTGGCTGTGAATGGCTACATTTTCAAAGAGGGCCTCAATCTGGCCACTAATTTTGCCTCTGTACTTGAACATGGTCACAATCAGTTATAGGCACAACAACAGAATACAGACTCACACTTGCAGGTGTGAACAGCAATTCTGCCAACAAGCCTTATAGTCTGACATCTAAATTCTAGTATTTGTGCCCACAATTAATTGCAAACACACAAAAGTTATTCCAGCACAAAGCTAAAGGATTTTGTTTTGTTTTTAAATTGTGGCCCTTGAAGTGTTGTTACCTTGGGAGATACAAGCCAAGTTGTTTGCTAACTGGATTTTGGCATTTACTTTTGGGTGCTGCCTTGAAAACTCACCCGCATGTTGTCTAATTGTGAATCATTTCTGTATTTTGTTCTATGCTGCTCCTCTAATTTTATAAAAAAAACCTTCTCTATAAAAATATACTGGTGTCTGGGTAAAGCACTCCTCTTTCCCCTGAATGAGTTTAGTTTGAATCAAGTCCAGAGTTAGGTCATGATTCTGGAAAGCACGTAAGCACGTGTTTAACTTTAAATACATACTTAAGTCAATGGGACTTAGGCATGTAAGAGCTTTCGTGAATTAGGGCCTTAGTGGAGAAACAAAGCCGCTTAAATTACCATTCAACAGTTAATAGTAGCTTATACAGGAAAATATAATATGAGGGCCTGATTCATTCTGCCTGTAGAATCCAAGATGTGAGCTTATGCAGTAGAAATTTCCTCTGGTGTTGGGAGCAAATGGTATAAACATGTCCTCAATCTGTGCACTGCTGGGGGACCTGGAGCCAACTGACACTGCTCACATAGTGAACAGTCAGACAGAGAGAGCATGGGACCAGGGTACCCAGGAGATGCACTGATTTACCAGATCTTCTGGGACGTCTCAGAGAATGGCTGCTTCCCCCTACCAGGACCTTTGAGGGAGGGCAGCAATGGGACTTGTGTCTACCTTATCTCCGGTATAAATGTATCTGCTGAAGCAGCTTGACGAAGGGTGAATCAAATCCATCATTTGACACAACTGACAGTCATACAATGGAGAAATAAACTGGCATGGATAAAGAAAGAACTGGCCTAAATCTTAAGCTAAAACTTGAACCAACTCCCTCCTCACCCCTCACAACCACCTGTTCTGAGGTTGTTGTTGTTGTTTTTTTTAAAGTGTGGCTAATTTTTATTCTGATTGTTTCATTTTCCTGTGCTTCTGTACTTCCTGGTTCTGACTAGGACCAGAAGTGCCATAACACCTCAAGGCAGATCATTCTCAGAACTGGCCAACTGGACACAGGAAGTAAGGAATGCCCATGAGAGAGGCTCTTCCCAAGAGTTTTTTAGGACAATTTCGCTGACCAACTAAGGTTCAGATATTTCTTTTCAGGTACAAATAAAATCTGAACTTTTGCATGCATATCCCAACTGAAATGAACAGCCAAACCTTTTAAGGTTCACCCAGTCACTTCCTCGTACCTAGTCAGAGGATACATATAGAAATTCAGTTGTCAGCACTGCCTGCCCCATAGCCTCAGTCAGCTTAATCCCTTAACCTTGCCTGCTTTAAAAGAGCATCAGAATCACATCAGGAATTCAGTATTTTTGTTTAAACAGGCTGTATTTTGACTGGAATCATTTTGCTGTATGATAACTTGTCCTGACCTGAGAACACGGAGAACAATGCTCTACTCTGATACTGCAAACCTTAATGGTCTGTACACTTAATTACTCGGTAAACAAATGATGCTGTAGCTATCTGGTCAGAAATGTTCAAGCCCCATAGCAAAACTCCATCAAATAGAGCAGCAAACATAAAAAACAACAACAAAATACAAAAGCAAATAAAGCTTTGGTAAAAAGGAATTTGAAGGCTACACGCTTGTGGAAAAAAAGGAAATTCTCCAATTACACTGTTGGTGCTAGCAGAACAATTAACATTTAAATTACATGTACAATAAAACATGAAATAGGAATGTGAAGTATAGTAAACTGTGTAATATTCTTCTGGTTATCAAGCGGTTCAATCTATATAAGAACAGCCAAATGAACCAGAGCTGAAATGATCTGATGTACCCAACAGCACAAGGCCTGTCAATATATTATTGCAAGTTAGACTGTAAATTATTCAAGGCAAATAACATGTCTCCCTATATGTTTGACTAGTGCCTGGTACAATGGGACCCCAGTCATGAGGCTTTTTGGCACTATAGTATATATAGTTAACAATAATAGTAGTCATAATAATATTCCCTTCTTCCTTCCATTCATCCAAAATAAGAGTCCAAAAAGAAATCATAAATTGACTCTTCCACACTGAAATATTTTAGATTGAGTCAGCTGTTGAGCCACTGGCCAGAAATGCATCTATTCTTTGTGAACTGATGGACTGGGATCATTTCTTTTTTTTTACTGGGAAACACGTGGGGTACAAAATCCGTATGAAAACTTCCAGGTATTTGTGAACTGGAGGAGATTTAGAGTCAGACTTACCCTAGCGGAGATCCACTGGAGCCTGCTTTTCCAATGTGTAAGAGAACATTTTCTGCTGCTGCTGCCGCCACAGCAGCAGTCATTGCCATCCTCTTCCCACCTGTTTCGGCAGTAGCACTGGTCACTGCAGCTGTCTGGGGAGTTTCCCTCATGGGTTGTGCGCTTCCGAAGGTACTTTGTTGCCAGCTGGACTTCAGATACTGCCTGTTCTGCGATCCAATTTGGGAAGCAATGGGTGATCTGATTTGTCCCACAGCACTACCTGTAGTCAGGTAGTTCTCCTTCTCTAAGAGGTTGGTCATACTGCGACTGAATCCAGCTTGTGGGTACATAGATACAGTTGGGCTGGTGAGGGCACTGTCAAAGACTGTGTCATTAAAAGGTCCTCTATAGAACTGGGTTTGATAAATTTGCTCTCTGATTGCAGAATCATGATTACCATGACCAATCTCAGAGCGAGCATATCTTGGTGGGACAATAACATTGGATCTCCTCCTATCACCATGCCTTGCAGTGTATCCAACTTGGTTTCCCCTGTATACATATGCCAGCTTCTCAGGACTTTTCTGGGGAGAAACTTCTAATCTCTTCAGAGGCTGCCTTTGATTCCTCTCTTCCACTGTCTTGTATGAATTATATTGTGTGGCTGTATTCCCCCAGCCATTTCTGTAAGTGATTGGTGAGCTCACCTGTACAAAAGAAGCAAAAAGGGACAAAAGTCACCAGAAGAACAGAGCTTTTTTATTTTCTTAACTATTCTTTTATAATTTGGGTGGATAACATTTGCCAGTTGCTAGTAGAATAGTACAGTAACTCCTCACTTAAAGTCGTTCCGGTTAACGTTGTTTCGTTGCTGATCAATTAGGGAACATGCTCGTTTAAAGTCGTACAATGCTCCCTTATAACGTTGTTTGGCAGCCGCCTGCTTTGTTCACTGCTTGCAGGAAGAGCCGCCCGTTGCAGCTAGCTGGTGGGGGCTTGGAACCAGGGTGGACCGGCAGCCCCCCTATCAGCTCCCTACACCCCTAAGCTCCCTGTGTGGCAGCTGCCCAGCAGGCTATCAATTGCCGGCAGTTCAGCTGTCCCTCCCCCAACTGCCATGTGCTGCTCCTGCCTTCTGCCTTGGAGCTGCTTCCGGGAGCCTCCTGCTTGCTGTGTGTGCGTGTGTGGACGACGACAATGAGGGGGGCTAATGTCAGGGTGTTCCCTTCCCCCCGTCCCCCGCTTACCCTATCTCCATTGGGCGGGGGAAGAGGGGAACACGACAGGGCTCAGGATGGAGGGAGCTTGCTGGCAGCAGCTGCTGTCTCAACTTGCTGATCTACTTAAAAAGGCAATGTACTTAGAGTGGGGTCAGCGTACTTAAAGGAGCAATGTGCATCTCTCTCTCTCTCTCTCTCTCTCACACACACAGGGTGTGTGTCTCTGTCTACCATGTCGTCTCCCCTCCCGCCATTTGTGCTGCCTTGTAGCGTGTGAGGCTACATTAACAACGTGTTAACCCTTAAGGGCTCAGCTGAGTGCAAGTTTATCATTTAGCAGTAAGACCGTCCCTGGGAAATATCCCACCCTCTGACTCCACCACCTCAACCAAGCTTCACAATCATCATTGCAGTGTACAGTATTATAAGTTTTAAACAAACAATTTACTGTGTATACATATATATAAAATATAGTCTTTTGTCTGGTGAAAAACATTTCCCTGGAACCTAACCCCCCCACCCCCCCATTTACATTAATTCTTATGAGGAAATTGCGTTCGCTTAACATCGTTTCGCTTAAAGTCGCATTTTTCAGGAACATAGCTACAATGTTAAGCGAGGAGTTACAGTATAATAAAACGAGAACTTCAATCAAAGATGCAGATGACAATAGGTTTTTTTGCACTCCTTCATTAACCTCCCACTGGCACGAGGAGGGAGTGCATTCTAGTGCTTAGGAGCCCAGGACTAGGAGTCAAGACTTCTGGGTTCTAGTCCCTGCTCTGCCACCATCTTGAAGTGTTATCCTGGGCAAGTCACTAAATTGCTAGATATTCAAAAAGGCCTCTACATGCTGGGTCATCTCCATTTTTAGGTGTTCAGATTGACACACCCAGGGCTTGATTTTCAAAGATACTGAACCCCAACATCTCCAGCTGAAGTTAAACGTCTGCAAAGGATCTGAGACCCTCAGACAGATGAAAGAGGCTATGTCAGCAAAGAGCATTAACAATGATATTCTAGTCAGGTTTGTACATGCCGTCAGCTTATCTGACCTTGCACTGGAGCAGCGATGAACAGCTTTTCTGGCACCAATGGGCATATTGGCAACTTGTCATAATCCCTAAACCGCACCTTATTTACATACACGTGCATTAAAAAGTTAATGTGAATTATGAATTTAGGGTGGAGGCCATAGTATCTAGGGGCCAGACTGCAAACTCCTTACTCTCACTGGTGAGGAGCTCCTCACGGGGTAGTCTCAACAATGGGCATGCTCACCAGTGGAAGGAAGGGGTGCACAATCCAGCTGTTGGATTGGGTCAGGCTCATAGGGTTGATTGCATTTGTTATTGAAGAGAGGTACATATTTAAAGGGCAATGGAGGGAACTGCAAGGGGGAAAAGGATGCTTCATTTCAGGAGTCACAGTCCCACACTGTGGTACAGGGAGGCTGCAAGGCATTCTCCCATACCATCCACTCTCCCTGGTTCTTCCATTTCTACCACCAAAATGATGACATCTCCCTGAGGTTCCTCTGTTACCTCCAGTTCCTGCCCTCAGTGCTCCCTCCTTTCTAGAGATGACACTATTCATTCTGTAATGTGAAGTAAAACCCATTTCAAATATTTTCTAATTGTGTGGTGTGAGAGCATAAGGGTGGCAGTGAGGCAAGTGCAGCTATGTAATTGGTTGTGAGGGTGTCTGAAGAGGGTAAATAGATACATTCAGAAAACAGAGATTGTAATTAAAACTGGGTCCTACTTAATTAACTGGGCAGCATGGGTTCAGCCTAAGTGGTCTACTTCCTTTGTTGAGGGCGATGTTAGTCCTCTGGGACACAAAAACAAGAACAGAACTCACATTGACTCATACAAGACCAAAAGATCTAGCATTTGAAATAGCGATTAGGCTCCTCACAGGTGGAGATGTTATACAGGTGCCTTTACACATTTCTGTCTCAAGATCTGAATTGCTTCATATAGTAAATAATAATTATTTCTGTTCATGGGTATGTGGTGCTTTTAAAGCCCCAGGTTTCCACTAACCCTATATGACAAGGACAGCCCAGCAGAAATTCTTGCATTTTGCAAGGTTTAAAGCAATGGTGGGCAACCTGCCGCCCATGGCGAGCCAACAGACAGTTTGTTTACATTTGCGCAGCCGCCTGCAGCTCCCAGTGGCCACGGTTCACCGTTTCCGGCCAATGGGAGCTACGAGAAGCGGTGCGGGCTGGCCACTGCTTCACACAGCTCCCATTGGCCGGGAACAGCGAACCGCGGCCACCAGGAGCTGTGCAAAAGTAAACAAACTCTCTGGTGGCCCGTGAGCGGATTACCCTGATGGGCCGCAGATTGTAATCTCTTTAAACCAGTGATTGGCAATGTGAACATTTAACATGATAGAAAAAAAAAAAATCTAGCCACTGTTTGTGGCAGCAAACAAAGTCATGAATTTGCAATTCTACATATTTTCAGTTATTTCCTACATTTTCCTCACCTGGAGAGATGGATAATATGCGACTCCAAGTGGAGGTCTTGAAACAGAATAATTATCAACTGTGTCCAGGTTATAAACATGTTCTGGAACACTGATGGCCCGATGGAGACTGCCTGTAATTGAAACAAGACTAACGTAAAGTACAGTCTTAAGGAAACACTATTTTATAACACAAGGACAATATATGTCCAGCCTATGATGCTAATAACATACATATTACCTGGAGACTGAACAAGGAGAAATGGAAAAGGTGTTAGGTATTCACTGTATTATATTCAGGTAATAGATAAGCAATGTTCTCTGATAGCAATAGGTCATTTTTTCAGTCTCTCATATTATAGATATTTAAATATTAGATAATTTTTACCTCTTAGCTTTCTTATGGCCAGAGGCCAAAACAACTACTTCATAAAAATATTTTGATAACAGCAAGTGAGAATTTTTAGAAACATCCTATGTTGTGATGGATGATTGACTAAAGTAACAAAGGGATTACATTAATATAGCTTCTAGCAATGAATGGATACTCTAAGGCACATTTTCCAACTACAGAACAATTTTTTTCCATGATAACCCAAAATATGCATACAGAGTTACTATTTTAAAATCAGGGTCTGAAGCACACAAAATATGCTAGCAGCAGGGCTGGCCTTACTATGAGGTGAACTGAGACAGCTGCCTCAGGTGCCAGACTGTGGGGGGGCACCACTAGGACTCAGAGTGTAGAAAATTGTGTCTGCTGCTGGTGCATATGTATTCTCTCTGCTCTAGATACACAGAGATGGTGGAGTGCTGTGCTGGAGGAAGGAGGGCACAAGAGACATAACAGGCAGGCAGGAGAAAAGGTGAGAGGGAATAACAGAAAGCAGCAGGAGCTGCAGGGAGAGAAAGGAGGAGGAGCCTCTTATGTACCTCTCTAGCACCCCCAGGAGCCTGGACTGATTAACACCAGTTTCTCNTTAGGAGCCCGTTAGGCCCTTAAGACACTGATATCTTGCCTCACTCAGGCCCTGCTACCAGCCTGCTTATTTGTCCCCTTCAATTGAGTGTCGAGAGCCACTATAGCTGGCACAGAACAGCAGTCATGAGTGAAAGAAGAAAACGCCCCTCTGGGGCAGCATTCAGAAAAAGCAAGCAAGCAAAGGAAGCTTTTCTATCTAAGCAGGAAGGAGCTCTCCTGAGATACATAGACACAAATATTCATGGTGAGCCTTCCGGCCCCAGTGAGGATGTGAGTGGTGAGGAGATGCCTGATCTTCCAGTTAGAAGAGTGCAGATGACCTGGCAGCTACTGCAGCATCCATATCTCTATCTCAAATGGATGTAACCATGCACATTCCTGAAGAAAAGTGTAGATCAGAGAAGAGTGTGGTGGAGGCGCAAGAAACAGCTGCTGCTGAGTTTAGTTCCTTACGTCTAGATGATCCAGGACTGTGGACCCACTTGAGCAGTAGCCTGAGGGACTTCCTTGTATTGCATGGGCCACAGCAAGTGAAAAACTTCGTTTCCCAATGAAGACAATGAAAATAGAAGTTTCCATCCAACACATTACTAGCGTGAAATCCCCAATGGTGACAAAGTGGAGAGGCCATGGCTTATGTACTCAAAAGCCCAGAATGCTGCATACTGTTTTCGTTGCAAACTCTTCCAGTCTAATGTTCCAGCCACATTGGGTTCTACAGGAACAAAGGACTGGAAAAATCTGGCTAGAAATCTGACATGCCATGAGAAGGCAGCAAATCACCGGAGAGCATTCCATAGGTGGAAAGAGCTTGAGATGAGACTAAGGTTAAAGGTCACCATAGATGATCAGCATCAAGAGAAGATTGCATCAGAGTCTCTTTACTGGCAAAATGTTCTGAAAAGGCTCATTGCCATTGTGAGAATGCTTGCTACCCAAAACCTAGCACTGCGTGGCACTTCAGATCAGCTGTATGTGCCAAACACTGGAAACTTCCTTAAAATTGTGGAGCTGATGGCTGAGTTTGATGCTGTACTCCAGGACCGTCTAAGAAGAATCACCACCCAAGAAATGTACACACACCACTACCTTGGAAAAACAATTCAAAATGAGATCATACAGTTACAGGCAACAAAAGTCAAACAGAAGATTGTGGCAGATCTGAAGTCAGCAAGATATTACTCTGTTATTCTGGACTGCACACCTGACATCAGCCATACGGAACAAATTACTTTAATGGTGCATTTTGTAACAACAACAGAACCTAGTGAAAATGTCCCTGCAATGGTGACTGTCCGAGAGCATTTTCTAGAATTTGACATTGATGATATTACAGGAGCTGGTGTGACAAATGTGCTTCTTAAAAAGCTGGAAGATACAGGAATTGCGATAGCTGACATGAGAGGTCAGGGCTACGATAATAGTGCCAACATGAGAGGAAAGAACAGAGGAGTGTAGACATGGATCCGAGAGTTAAACCCTCGAGCTTTTTTTGTCCCATGCAGTTCTCATTCATTGAGCTTGGTGGTCAGTGATGCAGCGTCAGCTTCTAGTAAGGCTGCTGAGTTTTTTAATGTAATTCAAAGCGTCTATGTATTTTTCTCTGCATCAACTCAATCGATGGCAAATTTTGAAGCAACATCTGGGAACATCCTCTCTGACACTGAAACCACCGAGTGCCACACGATGGGAAAGGCGAGTGGAGGCGATAAAGCCTATCAAACACCAAATAGGGAAGATAGATGATGCCATAGTTGCCATTATGGAGGATAATACTATGACAGGAACTGTTCGTGGGAGAACAGTGGCAGAGGGAAATGGAATCACCAGAAACATATATAACTTCAAATTTCTGTGTAGCTTAGTGTTGTGGCATGACATACTGTTTGAAATAAATGTTGTAAGCCAGAGACTCCAGGGTGTTGACCTTGATATATCTGGAGCAATGGAACAACGGGACAAAGCAAAGTCATACCTACAGTCTTACCGGTCAGATGAGGGATTTCAAAATGTTCTGAAGAGTGCACAGAAGTTGGCAGAGGAACTTCACACTGAAGCTATTTTCCCACCCATTCAAGAATACAAGAGTCACTGAAGACGACGACATTTTGATTACGAGGCACGGGATAATCCCATAAAATACCCCAAACAACAATTCAAAGTTGAATTCTTTAACCAGGTGCTAGATTGTGCAATACAGTCAGTTGAAGAACCTCTCATGCAGCTCTTGGAACACAGCAGTATATTTGGGATGTTGTATGATATTCCAAAACTCCTCACTATACAGATGGAAATTCTTGCGAAAATGCATGCTCATGTGTCAATGCTATTCCTTGTACATATATTGCAGGGGCAATTTTGACACAGCTTTGAAAAATGCAGAACACATGGTATATATAATCTGCACTGCATACTTGCCTAGCTCAACTGTTGATGTTTCTTTTTCCTTAGGCTCTAATCTAGTGGTAACATATTGGAGCAGGCAGTGCTTCATTCATCCCTTGAGTTCTGCATGCAGAGTGCAGTAAGAAGCCATGAGCAAATTCTATGGATTATGGAAACATATGGCATAAGACCCTCAGAGAGGAAAGGGGGTTAATGACAGTCCCAATCCATACCTGAAAGGTTAAGTAATGCTACAGAAAGTGTGGAAGGCATGCTGTACTGTCTCTCTCAGGTTTTATCCAAGGTCTAGCACTGAAGGTAAAACTGTGACTCACTGTTATTGCCTCGGTTACAATCAGATTCTTTGTTTTCATTTAACATTTTTTCAGGTTGTGAGTCTATAATTAATATAATGCTTCCTAAATGTAAAGTCCCTTGCTTAAAAAAAAAAGAAGAATACTTTTTGACTATGTAACAGGTGTTATTTAAATTATTGTTCACAAGAATCCACTGGCTATGACTAACTGCAAATACTGTTATACACATAAAATATAGAGAGGTGTTTCAAAGGGGAAAGTAAAAGTCAAAATCTCAGGAAGGATATGACTGAAGCATAATTGCAGTAGTTTATATGGATAGAAAACTAGTCTTCAACAATGGAGAACCCAGAGCAGGGGTCAGCAGCCTTTCAAAGAAGAAGAGCCATTTTTTTTGTTTTTGTCTTTGACCAAAATATTTTGAGAGCCGCATCACACACAAAGCTACTTGTAGAGTTACAATTTATCAACTAATAATAATTGAACATATTAAAAGTTATTATTACTCACCAATACTTTTAATGCGACTTCTGCCATTTGAATTTGAAAATAAACAGGAGGGGGCTCCGGGCTGGGGCAGCGGATTGGGGTGCGGGAGGGGGTGTGGGGTCTGGGAGGGAGTTTGGGTGGAGGTTCTGACCTGGGCAGGGGGTTGGGATGCAGGAGGGGGTGCCAGGTGTAGGCTCTGTCCGGGAGCCACCTGTGGTAAGCACCTCCCGGCCAGAGCCTGCACCCTCTCAAAAAACGGCTGCCTGCAAGGGGGCAGCTAAAGTCGCATGTGGCTCCAGAGCTGCAGCTTGCCGACCCCTGACCTAGAGCAACTGACTGGTCACATCACTTTGATCCAAAAGGCAGTTTGTCCTCAAATACCAGATGGAACACAACCAAAGAACTATGTGGTTAAACTGAGCCCAAACTGGATGAAATTTGCATCTTTAAAACTCTAGGGGGCGGATTTACAAAGGTATTTGGGTGCCTAAAGTTACGAACCTAGTGGGATTTGCAAAAACAAACACCCATTGACTTTCAATGGGAGTTAAGCATCTAACTTGCTTAGGTGCTTTTAGGCATCTAAATACCTTTGTGAATCTGGACCGGGGTAACTATTTTGAGGCTGGCAAAGGACGTGGCAAAAATGAAACAGACCAAGAGGCTGAAAAAGGATGTTATGGAGCTGTTATGGATTTTCATTGGAATGTAACAGTGTAAAGATAAATCAGAACTTATGTATACTACTGAAAAGCATTTAAAGATGTTGGGCCAAATTCAGTCATATGTGCCAGCTGCATTGCTGTGTCACTTTAAGTCTGTGTGTGTCTTTTATACCAGGCAAGGGATACCTAAGTACTGTATTTGACCAAGTGGTGCCAGCGATGGCTGGTTTTCTCTACAAACACGTGCACTCTGGTTATTCTGCCTACCACTGTGCGATACCCTCTGAGACCCCACATGTTCATATAGTTTGTTTAATTTATAGACTTTTTATATCACACATCATTGTCCTGTCCCAAAGCCCCAGTAGTACGAAGATGTAATTTACTGGTGTAACTCCTTCAGCAATTATAAATGTTTTTTGAAGCCAAGCAGTATTACTTCTCCACTCAAAGAACTGCTATTTATTTATTCCTTAAAAATACATATATTTGCAATCATGCTGTGTCATTAGTCCACTTTCTGTTTGCCCAGTGCTTTATGATTGGGGTATTTATAAGGAGATCTAGACTGGAGACCCAACTCAGCTTGACATTCAATAGGACTTGGGGACCTACCTTCCTTAGAAAATCCCAGGCTAGGGGGTCTATATGGTCTATTATTTATTTAGTTAAGACATAAAGCTCCTGTGAGCAAGGCCCCTGTCTCCTGCATGTTTTGTGCAGCTCTGAACTCGCTGTCTGCACTCAACCAATAATACGATGACTACATTGCTCTCCATTAACTAAATTAGCCTAAGCTTCATACCAAGCATAGCCATTCTCTTTGCAAAGCCAAAATATTGTTGATCAAAAGTTGCAGCATTCAGAGATCTTTTACTAAGCAAAGGATTTTAGATTTGACCTTCAGTGCTCTTGTGAAACTCTGCTTCTAAAGGAAGTGTTGCTACTTAATGCTGGATTTCTCCATTAGCTATTAGACCCAGAGAAAGAGCTCCTAGTCAGATTTGCCTTTGCATTCCCTGGAGTAAGGAGACTGACTCCTTCCTCTAGGTTCTGTGCTGGACATATATATGCTTTTCATCTCCAACTCTTAGCCCTGGTCTATAGCACTGTAAGTGTAGACAAGCCCTTAGACTTGCAGTTTTGCCAACTCCAAATATTAAAAAATCACAAGTTAGGCCCCCAAAATCAGAAGATTGGCTTAAAAACCATGAGATTTAACAAAAAACATAAATGAAGTCTGGGTGTTCCATATTTGCCTTCTGGTTTTTGAGCCTTTAGGCCAGGGTGGGTCTCAGGGTGGACAAGCAGGGCACACTCCTAACTTTAGGGATCAGATTTTAAGGCTTTTTTCTGCAACTAGGGTGCCAGAAGCTTAATCTCATCTTTAATTTTAAGAAAAAGGCTTACATAATCACAGGACTCCAGAAGCTGGTGGTTTAAAAAAAAGCCACCAAACATCACTAGACTTGTGATAAAATCATGAGAATTAGCAACACATCTTCTGTAATGAAAAGGGAGTCTTGAAGAGTCTGAGTGGACTCTGGGAAAAGCTCCCACCCATCTTGTAAGTGTTTCTCCTCCAGCCCTTGTTGATCCCTTGGACATGGTACCAGAGTTTTTCCTGTGTCCAGAAAGGCTTCAAAGTGCTTTGAATTCCTCCCAATAATCCTGGGTCATGGATGGTAGCCTGTCTGCAGCTTGCAGCCAAAGTCCACCTATCTACTACCCAACCTCTAAGTCACAGTGACAATAGGACAAATCTGGGTGTACCTGAGACAGCACAAAATACGAATGGGACAGTCAGTCTGTAAAGAATCAGTGAGCACCAAATGCCTCAAACTCTGTGTGCGCTCACATCCCAATTATGAGGTTCTTTACCATCTGTACCTGTATTTGGATAGCTACCATAAAAACCTCGTGGAGCCAAGAAACCCAGCAGGTCTCAATATAATCACACCCCACGTAGTCAGAGTCCGTTAGTGGTCATGATCTTCTCATATTGATATGGTTTCTCACCTCATGAAGCTCTGTTCCGCCCCCAGAGTGGGCGAAAGCGTCCCCTACAGGTACCCTTCAGAGTTCTGGGTTCCTGCTTTCTTCCTTCTCCTATCTAATTTCATATTCAAACATTCATGAAACACGGAAGCACTTAGATTTGTACCATATTGTATCAGCCCTTCACGGAATCACAGATGCTTGAGATAAAGAGTCATCCAGATCATTCAGTCCATCTCCCTGCCAATGGAGGAGTGATCCCTACAGTATATTTCCTAATGTTTTATACTTTAAATTTGTCCAGGCTGGAACAGTTGCACAATTTCTCATAGTTTAAGAAAAACAAAAAGCCTTTATTGTTTCGGAAGAAGTGGCAAAGAATTTAACAGGAAAAAATATGAATGGAAGTCTTCAGCTAGTGTTCCTTCTACCTAACGCCTCTCTCTACAATGATTTTAAAAGGGAATCTTTTCTTTGATTTTAAAATGTGAGATTGACTATGATCCAACTTCTACTGAAACATCTACTCAAACTAGAAGGGAGAAAAATCCCATTAAGACCTATACAAATGAAGAAACGTAAGGGAGACAAACCTACTGACCGCTATACTTACCTACATGCCTCCAGCTTTCATCCAGACCACACCACTCGATCCATTGTCTACAGCCAAGCTCGAAGATACAATCGCATTTGCTCCAACCCCTCAGACAGAGGCAAACACCTGCAAGATCTCTATCAAGCGTTCTTACAACTACAATATCCACCTGCTGAAGTGAAGAAACAGATTGACAGAGCCAGAAGAGTACCCAGAAGTCACCTACTACAGGACAGGCCCAACAAAGAAAGTAACAGAACGCCACTAGCCATCACCTACAGCCCCCAACTAAAACCTCTCCAGCGCATCATCAAGGATCTACAACCTATCCTGAAGGACGATCCATCACTCTCACAGATCTTGGGAGACAGGCCAGTCCTTGCTTACAGACAACCCCCAAACCTGAAGCAAATACTCACCAGCAACCACACACCACACAACAAAAACACTAACCCAGGAACCTATCCTTGCAACAAAGCCCGTTGCCAACTCTGTCCACATATCTATTCAGGGGATACCATCATAGGACCTAATCACATCAGCCACACTATCAGAGGCTCGTTCACCTGCACATCTACCAATGTGATATATGCCATCATGTGCCAGCAATGCCCCTCTGCCACGTACATTGGCCAAACCGGACAGTCTCTACGTAAAAGAATAAATGGACACAAATCAGACGTCAAGAATTATAACATTCAAAAACCAGTTGGAGAACACTTCAACCTCCCTGGCCACTTGATTACAGACCTAAAAGTCGCAATATTAAAACAAAAAAACTTCAAAAACAGACTCCAACGAGAAACTGCTGAATTGGAATTAATTTGCAAATTGGACACCATCAAATTAGGTTTGAATAAAGACTGGGAGTGGATGGGCCATTACACAAGGTAAAACTATTTCTCCATGCTTATCTTCCCCGCCCCCCCTCCCTACAGTTCCTTATATCTCCTTGTCAAGTGCTGGAAATGGGCCATTTTCATTGCCACCACAAAGACTTTTTTTTCCTCTCCTGCTGACAACTGATCACTCTCCTTATAATGTGTATGGTAAGATCCATTGTTTCATGTGTGTATATATATATATATATCTTCCTTCTGTATTTTCCACTGCATGCATCCGATGAAGTGAGCTGTAGCCCACGAAAAGTACTCCTGTTCCTTTTTGCGGATACAGACTAACACAGCTATTACTCTGAAACCTGTCATAAAAGGGAACCTAATCCATAACTGGCCTACACCCAAAACTGTCCTCCAAAACCTCAGAAGATGTATAGGTTTATTACTCATAAAATTGAATGCGACTCCTTCAGTGAAGTTAATTATATAGTCAGGGCCCTTTTTGATAAGCTATGGTGCCAGATTCTGCTTTTCTACCCATCAATAAAATTGTTAAGGCTGTAAAGGAGTGTGGACATTGGTCAATCACTAGAGCAATGGAAATGCCAGATACAGAATTAAGTAGCCAGTAAAGACACATCAAAGAGATCCAGATTGGTGAAAAGGAGAAATAGAAATATTATGGGTTCTAATCTCTTGAAGAGCACATGAAATCACCACTACTGTTAAATTACACATGTGAACTGAAGGGAGGAATTCCAGACCCATTATTGCATAACATTTTGATACTGCTCTCTCTCTGTGATAACAGATTCTGTTTTGCAGTGAGACCAAGTGGCAGAGAGTTTATTTATGTAGACAATCAAAATGTTCATTTGACTGCTTTAGTGCTCAATTTTATTTCTTTCTGACCAAACTTTTAACTTATAAAGCTATAGCAACTGGTTCAACAGTAGCTGGAACTAATGCCACTTACTATCTTATATTTAATAATAATATAATAATTTGACAATGGAGATTGTTTATTGGTATTGGTGTTGATCACTGACCAGGTGTTTTTCTTTTAAACTAGAACTGAAACAGCACTTAATTTTAATTGTATAGCAACTGGAGTAATTCTCATTTCAAGATTAATGATACATTTTTTCAAGGAATAAAAATGCACATATTTCAAGATGGATCTGAACTAACAAGAAAAAAGAAGCAGAAAGAAACTAAATTCAAACCCACAACAAAACACTTTCAGGATTCTTTATGCATTATGAAACAGCAAAAAAAGGGCACAAACCCAATCTCTCTCTCTTTGTAGGTCACAGTTAAGGCTGAGCTGGAACCATTAGTCTGGTGCCTTTTACAGAAAATATACTGTTTGATGCTATACTCCTTGCACACCCAAAACTTCCAGTTCAGTCAATGGAAATTATTAGGGCACAGGGACTATAGGATCAGGCCCTTTGCAGTACCTATCATTGATTCCTCTTTACACATGTAGAAAAAAGTGCTTATGTGCTTGCCTAACTTTAAGTGTGTGAATAGTCCAGTTATGCGTATGCTTAAGTGGCTTGCTGAACTGGGTCTGAAATGCTTACTAAGGGGGCATTTATATCAGAGGGGATTGAGCATTCTCCTTTTGAAGTGCATGAGTGTTTTCCCATTGACTTTAAGGGGTGCAGGATTAGGCACTTGGTGTATATTTAGCCAGTGGTGTCAAAACAAAGTTTGAAAGGCTTTATAATTCAGGAAGATAGACATTTTTTTCATCTAAAATGAAGAAAATCCAGTTTTCTTGGGTCTTTCTGTGTTTTGAGTTGGAAATAACCCAAAGAAGTGTGATAAATTGAGCACAGGTACATATAAGGAAGAAGAACTGTTGTTAAAGTCCTTAGTGCCATAACGAGTGCACATATCACAGGCATTTTATATATAGGCTTCTTGTTTCTGAAACCTATTTAAAAAAAAATTATTGGCATTTCAAAAATGCAAAATGTCTGAAATACTTGAATTTCAAATAAACAAAGTAAATAAAAAAAACCAAAACCCAAATATCCCAAATCCATCAGAATTGCAAACACCCTGCAGAGGAATTAGAGAAAGTAGTAGGTCTGGAGCTCTCTTTCAGAGTGTTTTGGGTGTGTTGACATTTGCATTGTCCTAACCGACCCTCATTTGTCAGGTTCTGTTTAAAGAAGCATTTTTCAAAGTCTCAACTCTATTGTCAGCCATAAAATAAAGTAAAATAAAAATGCATTTCAACAGAACAAATGGCAATTGTTAAAATCTTTGGACGCTTCTTTTGTACTCAAGCTCACAAGCTGAGAATTTACATATAAACTGTATTCTATCTAGAGCTACCGAGCACTTGATTGTGAAACCAAGGGTACGTGATTTTGATGGATGTCTTGCAAAGTTTTTTAAATGAAGGTACAGTTGTGACTGCATCCCATTCATTTTTAGTGAATTTTTTTAAGCTGGAAGCCACCAATAGCACTAGATCAGAATTATTATTATTATTATTGTTTTTTGCTGGGGACAAGACAGCTAGATGAATTATATTTATCCATAAGAGGTACTTTATCTCATATTTTTATGAGAACAAAAAGATGATAGCTTCTGTACTTAAAACTCAGCTTAAGACTCTTCACATAAATGGAGCATCAGACTATAATAAAGAGTGAGTCAATATTTCTCATCTTTTTACTTAAAAAAAAACAGGATTAAAGCTTTCATGATTGATCCTTATATCCTCAGCTTTTTGGATACCTCTGTTTTAAAATAAAATCATATTTCCAACACCAATTAATACCAATATAGGGCCATATTATAAGAAGAGCTGAAGGCATCCATCTCTCAGCGCTTTAGAGGATCAGGTTCTTAGGCCCTGGATCCATGTGGTGTACAAAGAGTGTGGCTGCATGAATCCAACCCACAGGTCAGAGACTCCTAAAAGCAGGGATTGATACCCTTTTATTTAACTATAAAGCACTACGCACACCAATGCATAGTGTGAATAATAATCTTCTATATCAGGGATCGGCGACCTTTGGCACGCGGTGCATCAGGGAAATCCACTGGCGGGCTGGGATTGTTTACCTCCGGCGTCTGCAGGTTCGGCTGATCGCAGCTGCCACTGGCCGCAGTTTGCCATTCCAGGCCAATGGGGGCTGCGGGAAGTGGCGCGGGCCAAGGGATGTGCTGGCCACCGCTTCCCGCAGCCCCCATTGGCCTGGGAACGGCAAACCGCGGCCAGTGGGAGCTGCGATCAGCCGAACCTGTGGACGCTGCAGGTAAACAAACCACCCCAGCCTGCCAGTGGATTTCCCTCGGGTCGCGTGCCAAAGGTTGCCGATCCCTGTTCTATGGTATTATTGTTTCCATGTCTCCTCATAACTCCTTTCCCATGTGTATTTTATTATGCCTCTCCTTTGTTTATTTTATGTTTGCAGCCTGAAGGCAGGCAAGACATTATTTTCTTTATTTCTTTCCATTTTCTTTAGCAAATGGGGACAGTTAGAAAAAATAGTTATTAAAAGAGGATTAAAACAAACACACTGGAATGGTTACAGGATGGCGGGTTGGAGGAGGAAGAGACATGATTCTTCTTTCACACCGTGGTAAACCAAGAGTAACTCAGCTGAAGTCAATGGAGTTATACTACAGTGAAGATACTGTAGCAAGAGAGGAAAATCAGGGCTAATTTATTTAATCAGAAAGGAAAGAGAGCATTAAAGAAAAAAGAAGAGACACAGCTATGATCTTATGGTAAATACTGTAAGAGGCAGGAAAGTCCCATTAGATCATCTCAAGGCCATTTCCCCGAGGGCCACTGCAGTTTACAAACACTAAGATAGAGAACATAACCGATACTGAGCTTAATCAAAACGCCCACAATCTTCAAAAGCATGGATAGAGCATAAATCTCCTTGACTTTCAAATCAATATTGCACTCCTAAATCCTTTAGGTACTCCCGGTTACATTTATATAGCGACAATTTCAGCTGGAGACCTGACACACAGTTGAAAGAAGCCAGAAAATTGGAGAACCTCACAGCTGGTCTTAGCATAACAGCCCACAAGGGGGAAGACAGGCAGAATGGTTTGAATGGGGGTGGGGGGGGTGGGGGTGGTGTTGTAAGGGAAGCATTTGACTCCTGGAGGTGAGTGATTCAAAAACTTTTCTGTGGGAAAGACGGGAATACAGAGAGCCATGGAATGTCAGTGTCAACTTCAGGAGGAGCCTTCCTACAGGATAAGGCTGCCTTGTGAGAGAACTGTAAAGAAGAAAGCAAAATGTACCAGAGACTATTGGTATTAATCTTGGTAAGGGGGAGGGAGGAAGAATCAAAAGAACAAGGAGAATGAGGAAGAAAAGAAAGGGGGGCGGGGGGGAGTGGTGAGGAAAGCAAAAAGGGGGAGGCACGGGGGGGGGACGGGATCGGGCCGTGCTTGGGGCACTCACCATTTGACAGGGAGCCTCTACTTTTCCTGGACAGCGTTTGCTGGACCTGCTGCTGGATGCGGATATTTTTCTGCTCCCCGGCGCGGTTGCCCAAGAGCTTCAGCCTGGCCTCGGAGGGCAAAGCCAGGGTGGAACTGTCCAGCTCCTGCAGGGTCTGGTGGCTCAGGACGGTGCGGATGTAGCTGTGGTCGGTGGCGGAGGAGCCCGGGGTGCCCATGGTCCAGCTGGGGGAAGAAGCTCCAGCGGAGGCTGCGGCGGAGCCTGCTCCCTACGGTCCCTGGCTGAGCAGCCGCCGCCGCCCAGTGCAGGAGGGACGGGGCTGGGCAGGCCGGGGCTCTGCCACGCCCTTCCCGCAGCGCAGGTAGCAGCTGGCTGCCAGGATCCTGCCGCCGCCGCCGCAGGGGCAGGAGGGAGCCGCGCCCCCTGCTCCTCCCCCAGCCTGGCGATGGGAGCAGCGCACCCTCCCTCCCGCTAGCCCCGGGGGCAGGGCTCCTGGACTTCCCGGGCGTGGGCGCGGCCCCCTCCGATCCCACACGCCCAGCCGGCCTCGCCCTGCGTTTGCCTACCGGTAACTCGGCGTGGCAGGAAGCGGGTGGTGTCAGTAACCCTTTTGCTGCAGCGCCCGCAGGGAAAGGACACCAGGCGGGGCGGGCTGAGCCTCTGGCGAGGGAGGGAGTCAGTCCGTGGGCACAAGGATCCAGCTGGGCAGGGCTCACGCAGCGCTTTATAGCAGGGGAGGGGACAGAGCAACTTTGCCATGAGTTTTGGTCAAGGCCGAAAGGAGACTCCCCCCAACAAGGTGTGCAGGTAACGAGGGTGATCAGCTTTCCCACTGCGGAAAAGCCACCGAACACCCCTGCCCCGCCCCCGCTCACTCCCTCTCCCCCACCCTCGCGCATTTTCCCTGGCCTGGGGCAGGGGAGTGGGATGTGAGGCCAGAAGTGAGGGGTTCAGGGTGGGGCTCTGGGCTGGCCTGGGGCAGGAAGTTGGGTGCAGGGGTGAGTAAGGGCTCCAGCTGGCAGTGTGGGCATGGCGTGTGGGAGGGGGCTCCGGTCTGATGCAGGGGTTTGGGAGAGGGTACAGGCTCTGGGGTAGGGCCAGAAATGAGGGGTTCAGGGTGTGGGTGGGGGGCTAGGGGCTGAGGCAGGGGTGCAAGCTCTGGAAGGTAGTTTGGGTGTAGGAGGGGGCTCAGGGCTGGGGCAGGAGCAGGAGGTTGAGTTGCGGGAGGTCAATCGGGGTGTAGGCTCTGGGTGGCACTTCCCTCAGGCGGCTCCCAGAAGCGGCTGGCATTTCCCTTTGGCATCTAGACAGAGGCAGGGCCAAATGGCTCTGTGCACTGCCTCAGTCTGCAGGCGCTGCCCCCGCAGCTCCAGTTGGCCACAGTTCCTGGCCCATGGAAGCTGTGGAACCAGCACTCGGGGCAGGGGCCGCACGCAGCACCCCAGTGGCCACTCTTACGCCTAGGGGACACGGACATGCCGGCCACTTCCGGGACCCGCGTGGAGCCAGGGCAGGCAGGGAGCTTTCCTTAGCCCCGCTGTGCTGCCGACCGGACTTTTAACAGCCCAGTGAGCAGTGCTGACTGGAGCCACCAGCGTCCCATTTCGACCAGGTGTTCCAGTCAAAAACCTGATGCCTGTCAACGCTATAGGCAACAGACTAATTCTTCTGGCCCCATAGCACCAAGTGTACCCCCGCATGAGCAATACACTAATTATACCCAATAACAGGCCTCCATCAAAGTTTGTAGTGTAGACAGGGCCTAGAACAAGGCCTATTGAATAACAGATGTAGAAGTTTTGTCATACACAGCCACCCACGGGGCTGGGCTGCACCAATTTAATCTAGTTTTAACTCTCAGCTGTTGTTACTTCGGTAAAAGTCTGTGGCCTAATCTACATTTTAAAAAGTTATGCCGGCATAGCTATATCTGTGGGGGGGGGGGGGGGGGGGGGGAAACCTACTCCCAATCGACCTAGCTATGCCAGCAAAAGGTCTGGTGCAGACACAGCTTGTACCAGTAAAAAAGTCCTTGTGCCAGTATAGCGCGTGGGCACATATTTTAGAATAAAAGTGTCATTTTAATTTCCACATAAAACCACATCTAGTAATATACACCTACACTGTCATATGCCTTAGTGCAGAGGGCTGGACTTGATGTCCTCTGGAGATCCCTTCTAGCCCTACATTTCTAGGATTCTATGCTCACTCGCACATTCAAAGAACCAGCCATAAAGGCGCACCCATGCCCACTCATAAACACACCCAAGCAACCAGCCATAAAGGCACATAAAAGATTGTGTACCTATCACACATTTACATAGACACCCCCCCTTCCCCAACCACACATGCACACAAATGATTACTTATGATCAGCAGCCGGCACAATGTGCTGGGCACCTTCCAAACAGGAAAGAATGTATAATCCAGCTGGGTAAGGGGCACACAGTCCAAAGCACCTCTAGATATGTCCACACATACAGGACTTGTACATCTTTTCTCCCTTGTTAACTGTGGCCCTGATCCTGCCAACTCTTAGGCATACAGAGCAGTAAAGTTCAGCACTAGCCTAAGTGCTGGCAGCATCATGGCCCTGGGTGCGGGTGGTTGTTTTCCTACTATGTTAAGCGGTATTTATTATTTTTAGTTCTTTCTCATGACACGGGGGGCTTAGGGTCTGGGTACTTAACATGATAAATTATAAATAATGACAATATGTACTACACTAAAAGTTATGTTAAAGCTATAACTAGGGTGACTATATTTCCTTATGGTGAATACAGGACACCTGGTAAAATTACTCATATTCAAGTGAGTTCAATGGCAATCAGAACTATGCAGTACGAACATTCAAACTAACAAGTTGACTGAGCCCCTGTTAAAAAGAAATATTGCGTAGTTGGATTCTTTTATTTACCTTCTTATCTTTATGGCTGTAGGGTTCACACAGGGAGGGGTGACACATGTACCCTTACCCCACCCACCAGGAGAGGTCACTCACTCACACACACACACACACCCCTGTACACCTCTCTCACACAGGGAGGTTGGCTGACCAACCTGACCCTCTCTGCCCAGTGCTCTCTACCCTCCATGCCTGGCTGGGCCCCCGGGATGGACCCGCCTCTCCTGGTACCATGTCTTCCAGAGGCAACACACTGGGGGCAGGCACACAGGGTCACATGCCCCCCTCCCAGAGATGAAAGTAAGCCGGTCCAGTACGGCGTACGGGCAAGAGCCAGTACGCCATGCCGGACTAGACTGGCTTCCGCGGCGGCAATTTAAAGGTCCCAGGGCTCCTGCCGCTGCGGGGAGCCCCGGGCCCTTTAAATCCCCGCCGGAGCTCCGCGGCTCCCAGCCACCTCTGCAGCTGGTAGCTCTGGGGTGATTTAAAGGCTCTGGGGATCCCAGCCACAGCTGGAACCCCAGGGCCTTTAAATCTTGAAAGGCCCCGCCTCTTCCAGTTGAGGCCACGCCTCCGCTCAGGACTCCAGCGTACAGGTAAGTCCTTTAAGTTACTTTCACCCCTGCCCCTCCCCAGATTTCTGCCAGGGTTCACACCAGAATGTTGCCAGCAGCAGCCTTTCAGCACTGTGTGGGAGGGAAGGGATAGGAGCTGCTTCCTGCGGGGGGGGGGGGGGGGGGGGGGGGAAGCCAAGCAGCTTGTCCCTTCCTGCCTGCATAGTGTCGAAATGCAGCTAAACACCTCCAGGCAGCTGCTGCTGGCCACTGACAACCCAGCCCATGAGCGTCAGGTGAACCTCCGCTTTGGGGAGGCTAGCCTGCCGGCCCCACCCCCTGCACGCCGGAGCCCCAAATCCCCCCCCCAAAAAGAAAAGCCCCGAGAGGCCTCCCCCTGACCAGTGGAGCCCTGGCCTGCCCGCCCAAGCCAGATCCCCAACCCACCCTGGGCCGAGCCACCCTGAGCACCAGGTTGGCCCCAGCGCCAGACTGAGCCACTGGCTCTTCCCTTGCTAGAGTTGAGCCAGGCCAAGAGCAGCCTCCCCCAGCGCCAGCTCCTCCCGCCCCTGAAGGTCCTCTTCCCCTGCCAAGCCACCAGCCCCAGCAGCGCGGCAAGCAGTGGGGACCTTCAGCGGTGGAATAGAGGAGGCAGTGGGGGTCTTAGGGAAGAGGGGGGCCACCGCAGCCTAGTTGTCCGGCGGTGGGTCAGTGGCAGTGCCAGGGAAGGCAAAGCCTATTATGACCCAGCCATCTCTGGCTACAGCACAGGCAGGAAGGGGTTAAGTCTTAAGGCTGCATTGTGCACCAGGGCCCAGGGAACCTGACTGCAGGGGCTTCAGCGAACCAGGCCAGAGAGGTGGCTCAGCAGGGGAGGGTGCTTAGGGGACAGAGCAGCCCCATACTCCCTGGGGACTCACTCACACTCCAGGGGTGAGTGAGTGAGAGAAGAGGGTATTAAACCCCTGCCCTAGAGGCTGCAGGTTCAGGGCATGAACAGGCTGGAAATCACTTCCCCCCCCCCCCCCTTTGCCACTCCAGAGCTTAGCAGAGGGACAGAGAGGCTTCCTCATGCCAGTGCTGTGCAGGGCTTTTGCACACACAGGCAGTGTTTTCCCCAGGAATTGAAATGGGGGGTGGGGGCGTTCAAATTTGCAGGGGGGGGGGGAGAAGAGGGGAGTCAGGGCCAATGAGGGGTGAGACTATGAGGGTACAGGTGGGGTGTATGGCACTATAGTAAAAACTGAAAAAATGTTTCAGGACCATTAGATTTAATTTGTGTTTTAAAATCATCAAATTAAAGTTGGCTACTCAAGCCTTCTATGAAGCACTACATCTACATCCTTCTATAATTAGTTATAATTTTGCACAAATTCTGTTCATGAACTTCTTGAACGCAATGCACTCATCTTTGGTGGCTTCTCGTGTGTCTGGTACTTCTATTCCTTCAATTGATATGCTCATTAGTTCATTCACATGATCAGGCAGAAAGCGACTTCTTTCAGAACACAATTCTATTCAATGATGAAAAAGAACACAACTGTAGCTGTTGTGACTGGGAGTAGCAAGAGATGAATTCCTACTTCTTTCATCTCAAGAAACAGCATAAAGATCGGGTCGAGCCACTAGTGATGATAAAAACGTTGAAGTCAAATCTCCATTCATTTGTTGTATGATATTCCACTCTGTGTTCAAATTCTGTCTTGAGCACATGGCAGCCCCCTTGCTGGTAGTGTCTCACTCCACTCAACTCTCGGTATTTTATAGGACAGGGATCTGTAAAAGCTACGTAGAGGTTGAGTAGAATCTAGAAGTCGCTGTCGTAGATTTTTAAGAATCAAGTCTGTGTACTTACAGTTGTCTTAAACACTTCTTGACCTCTTCACGTAAGGATTCAATATAAATGCCTTCATTAGTCAACTTCTGGGCTGAAGTCTTTGCTTCTGCCAGTACTTTTTCAATGGATAAGTCTGATTGATCCAAATGTAGCTTCTATTGCTGGACAAAGATCTACTACTGTTGTAGCAGATGCCTGAATGGCATTATTTAATGACCCAAGTGGTTTCAACAGTAGACTTACAAGAGAGAATGGCAATAGTTCTCTGAATGTAGTAGCAAAAGTAATCCACTGGCCTCACTACTTAGATCCATCCCATTTTGGTGGATACTTTCCAAAGCCAGTAATAACAGCTGCAGTAGTTTTAAGACAGCCAAGAATCGCTCCTGAGAAAGTCAGAGGGTTTTCCCAGGTTGGACTAATTTGAACTTC
Source organism: Platysternon megacephalum (assembly GCA_003942145.1). Lineage (NCBI taxonomy): Eukaryota > Metazoa > Chordata > Testudines > Platysternidae > Platysternon > Platysternon megacephalum. The sequence goes on from QXTE01000225.1 coordinate 732,616, forward strand.
AGTCCCAGTGTATCTTCTATATTTCCCAAGATATTCAGTCTTTTTGGACTCTTACTGAAAAAAGAATATAATGAAGACATTAAATTTAAAGCTTTTTAAATATCTTATTAAAAGCACTAGTTGGAGTAGATGGCCTCTGCAGTGTGTATAGGAGAGATTAGGGTTCACTTTTCTCTGAGCAAAGCTTGTACTCCACCATGTCTTCTGGAGGAGTTTGCAGCTCCATCAAATGCACAAGCAGCCATCTGTTTGGGGTCCAATTGACAAGCATGTAACTCTAAGATGTGGGTTGTCACAGATGCAGCCCATGTGTCTTCTATACCTTGAACATCTAGAAATGCATCTACTGGCCTACCATTGACATCAAGATAACGTACACAATGACTTAATACTTGATGCCCATTTGCATTGGTGCATTCATCAGCGATGTATGCAAGTTTTTTGAATGTGGTGAGAGAGTTCTTCACTTTTTCAACTGTTGAGTCTTTCACTGTTGCACCACATGCTTCTAGCCAGTCAGTTGAGTTTCTTGCAGAAAGATGGTCAGCATTTGCTGGTCTTGTTCAGAACCAGTGTTCAACTTCAGGATGAACAAGTGACAAAGTATGATGCTACAGCCATGTTTGTTCGCATGAACTGTGGTGTGTCTCCAGCATTCTTAACAGCCTCATTAACACTCACCAGTGTTGTCCTTGGTTAGTGGAGACTCAGAGTTCAGAGGTACTTTCACATGAGTTCATCTCCCAGTTGTGGGGCAAGGAGGCACCTTGCTCATTTCTCCAGCTGCTCACTGTTCGCTCTGGCCACTGTTCGTTGTGCCACCATCCACTCCATTGCTCTGTTGCCAATGGCCCTGTGCCATCACCTTCTGCTGCCACCTGTCACTGTGACCTCTGCGAGTTGGTCTCGAGGTTCCACCCAGCTCTGTGATTTCAGCTGAGCTCTCAGTGGGGGAACCTCACTGCTAGTGCAGTCTGGGCTACAGAAACACTGTCCACAGAAACACTGTCCCACTGAGGTTTAAGCACTTAGACCTGATTATCAGTGATTTCAGCTGTAGTGGTCTCTTAACAAAACAAAAGACTATCTATGGAGCCTAATCAGCTCTGTCTTTAAACAGCGAAGAGGGGCAGGTCAAATAGTACTTGTGACTCAGGCAGACCATCAAGCAAAACACCTGTCCCCACCCTCTCTCTTGATGCTCTCAATCAGCACAGGCTAAGTACAGTTCTACTGCCCTTTACTCACACAACAAGAACAACATTTCATTACCCCCCACCCCGCATTCAAGTGATTTGTAACCCAACCCCAGCCAAAATCTATCACTTGGGCTACACAGCTCTGTTTGCTGGATACCTAGGTAGATGAGGTGAGTGTAAATACAATCTGGTCCTCAAGCCTTTTCCCTCAGCCCCTAGCTCATCACTAGCTGTCAGGGAGATCTCATTTAGACTTTGCTTACAAATCATCATTTGAAATTATTAGGTTGGCCAGCATCACCAAAATGAATGCACTGACTGTCATAAAAAACAGCTGAATAAGGAAGCTAGTCTATGTTCATACTTTTCAAATCTATTATACTTTTTCAGATACATGTATTTTATCATACATTTTATATACTTTTAAAGTGTGTATTAATGTTTCAATTTCAATTCAAATTTCTAAACAATCACTAAATTGGCAACACTGCATGTAACTAGTTCACAAAACTGGGGGAGGAGGGGGGTGTTGGGAAAATTCACAGGGAGTGTAGGGAAATCCCTGCACACAGGGCTCAGCTCCTCCTGGCCAGTGCCCCAGGCTGGAGGGTCTTGGGCTTTCCTGGGATGCCAGCCCAGCCACAGGCAGTGGGGGAAGGAAGGAAGGAGCCTGCTGGCCAGGCTGTTAGTGAGCTGAGCACTCCGACCAGGGGCGGCTTCTCCCTACAGTGCTGGGAGTGGAATGTGCCGTGGGGGATATGGAGGAGCAGTGGGGCTGGGCGGGTGGTGAAGGGGCAAAGCAGGGAGAAGACAGCAAGAGGAGGAGCATGTAAAGGGCTGATGGACAGGCAGCAGAGGTGCCTGCCCGCCCGCACCAGCCACCGCAGCTCACAGCGCGCACCCAGTGCTGGCAGGAAACGGGACAGGGGGCGGGGCCCTGCTGGCCAAGAGCCAGCACACAGCGGGGGCTGCGCTGATAGGCCAGCTAGGGGAGCGGCCGGCCCTATGCACTGCATCTTAGCCCCACCACACACTCACCTCCAACGTCGGCACTGGACCTCCCCTCACTGTTGGTGGATGGGCGGCTGGCGAGCAGGGATCTGGCCAGCAGCAGGACCCGCCAGTACTGCTGGGGCTGGGGGGAGAGACAGAAAATATGGGACAATTTGCCCCTTAAGAAAGTCAGGATATCTGCAGGAGGGCTTAAATATGGAACTATCCCTTTAAAAACGGGACATCTGGTCACCCTAGCTATAACAGTGCTTTAATTGCTTCAAATGTAAGTATGAATCCAAGTTAGTAGATTTACTGGAGCAACCATACAATTAAAAAACAACATTTTTTTCAAAACTAGAAGCAATGACATTCCAAGACACGTGATACTGTAATAGGAATGATCAGAGCTTCATGCACTCAGACCTCAAAACACAGCTAAAATAGCTTATTACCCTATAATGCGAGTTTTGACATGGTTATGATATATGTATGCTATTACACATGACGTATTATGAAGGCTATACTTCGCAGCTATGACTTCACAGAAGCAATACCTTTTTCAGAATATGAGAAAGCCCAAAGGAAATTACAGGCACCATTTTAACCAACAGAACTATATGCAAATAAAATAAAGAAATCAGCATCATAATTTTCTTTGTTATCACTGATATCATCTTGCTTTTTTTTTTTGTTTTTGAAAAGAAACAAATGTGGGGGTTTTTTACAACTCCCAAAAAGCTTCACACCTTCCTTCCCATGTTTCTAAGAAACTGAATCTTAAAAATAGTAAACATGCAGACAGAAGGATATATTGTCTGATTTTAATAAACACATTTTAAAATACAAAACGTTGGGCAGTTCTTTAACTATGACACTACTAATCTATGAATAAGTGTGTTTATGCAGGATTCTGACAACTATGAAAATGAAGTCCTACTGATTTGGATGTTTTCACTGTATGACAGATATAGCAGTCACTTGGGAAGACCTTATTGCAGGGGTCGGCAACCTTTCAGAAGTGGTGTGCCGAGTCTTCATTTATTCACTCTAATTTAAGGTTTCGCGTGCCGGTAATACATTTTAACGTTTTTAGAAGGCTTCTTTCTATACGTCTATAATATATAACTAAACTATTGTTGTATGTAAAGTAAATAAGGTTTTTAAAATGTTTAAGAAGCTTCATTTAAAATTAAATTAAAATGCAGAGCCCCCCGGACCGGTGGCCAGGACCCGGGCAGTGTGAGTGCCACTGAAAATCAGCTCGTGTGCCGCCTTCGGCACGCGTGCCATAGGTTGCCTACCCCTGCCTTATTGTATTAAATTTATTAATGTGGGCCGGGATTGTATGCAACTTCCCTGAGGGGAGAGATGTGACAGATGTGAGACCTGGGAAGCAAAAAGGAGTTCAAAAGACTGTATTGAAAATGTGCCAGACAAGTATGAGAGAGACAAAGTGGGTGAGGGAATACCTTTTGTTGGACCAACTTCTGTTAGTGAGAGAGACAAGCTTTTGAGCCGCAGCAGACCAAGTATGGATTTTTGGGACAATAAGCGTTAAGTGGATTCCTAGTAAATCCCTAGGGAGAGGTTTCGCCAGCTCCAGTTATGCAAAAACCCAGCCTTTTGAAGCTATGCCCTGAGGAGACAGTCATTGTCTGCTGATTACCTGATACATAAGGCCAAGATCAAAAGCTAGAACTATATAAAGAAATGGCTGCTCTGCCCAGCCTTTGTTCTGGTTCTAGATCAAAGACAGATATGAACTTGTAACCATGGGGGAAACCTTCATTTTGGGTTTGAGGGACTAAAACAATGGTTCTCAAACTTTTGTACTAGTGACCCCTTTCGCATAGCAAGCCTCTGAGTGCGACCCCCCCCCCTTTTAAATTAAAAGCACCTTTTTATATATTTAGCACTATTATAAATGCTGGAGGCAAAGCAAGCTTTGGGGTGGAGGCTGACAGCTCACGACCCCCCCCCCCCCCAATGTAATAACTCATGACCCCCTCAGGGGTCCCAACCCCCAGTTTGAGAACCCCTGGACTAAAATCTCCCAGAACCCTATGTTGGAGTTGAACTCTGATAGGCTTTCTAGCATCTGTCTAGCTTCTTTTATGGTTGTAGTAGGTGTCCAACACCATCCGGTGGTCCAGACACATTTATACGGAACACATCACAGGACACTGCCAATACCACACTGAGTAACTGAGACCGCCGTCCAGGGAAATAACCCACTTCCTTCCCCGACGAACCAAGGGACGCACCGGACCCACATACTTATCCGCTATACCGATACTGACTTGGACCCCTTATTCATTCCATGGGTGGCATAACCAAGCCCACTTATTCACTGACACGTGAAAAACCCTTGCACCCCAATCTGGGTCTATGCCGGTCATGCAATATGTATGTATCTCTTCATCCTTGCAGCCGATACCTGTAACCCCCCATAACCCAAGCCTGACCCCAGATGTCCAGTACCTTCCCTCTTAACTTGTGTATATTTCATTTTAAACATTATCTTTAATAAAATTTTGTCTATAGTGCTTTTACATGTGCTGGCTTAGAAGACGCTTTGTGGTAACTTATTAACTATGGGCAATACACTAGTCATGGCCCTCAGAGAGAGAGAGCAAAATGCCCTTTTAGGCAGTTTGTCTTGATGGGGATATCACAGTGTAAGGCAGGGAGCTATACAGCCTTAAAATCCCCAGTCAAGAGGGAGCGAGATGCTGGTCTCTATCCAAGAGAGGTGACCTCTAGGAACCACAAGCATGGAGTGGGTGCCCTTGGTGAACCATGCAGGAGAAATACAGGTGCAGTTGCCCTGAAACTGTGACATTGACATTATCATTAGAACTTCCTGAGATGTATAAATATATATGTTCATAACCCCAAAAAAAAAAAAAAAAAGTCAAGGTTGAATGATTCACTAAAAAAAAAGCCAAAATTAAGGCTTAAACACTTATGCATGTGTGTAGCAAGGCAATGACTCACCAGCACAGCACCTCCTACTGGTTGTCCTGGGAATTAGCTCTCCAGCTCCAGAGCACCATCTGCAGGCCAGTGTCTCACCTTGCTGCTGGGCCCATGTCCCTCCCAGATCCCAGTGCCCCTTTATCTTGGGGTGCTGCCCCCTGGCAGTGCCCCCACACTTTGGGTCTCCTCTCCCAGGGGAACCCCCAACCCCCACCTCTCCTCAGTGGCTACTGCTAGTCACCATCTAGCCCCCACTTATTGGGGCAGACTGCAGTCTATAAACCACTCATCACTGGCAAGGGGGGTTTGGACCTGCTGCCTTTGCCTGCCCTGGGCTGCACCTCTGCAGCCCCAGTACCCTTCCCTGCCTTTACCAAGGCCTGCAACTTGGGAGTTTTCCAGGCTGGAGCTCCTCTGGCCTTCCCCCAGCCCTGCTCCATTCTAGGTACCCTGTTCAGCAATCAGGCCTATCTCTCTCCACAGCTAGAGAACGACTCTGCCTAAGTGCCTGCCTAGCAGCCCTTTTATAGGGCCTGCTGTGGCCTGATTGGGGCGTGGCCCCAGCTGTGGCTGCCTTCCCAATCAGCCTAGCCTGGCTCCCCAGGGCAGCCCTTTCCCAGGGCTGTTTTAACCCCTTCAGGGCTGGAGCAGGGTGACTGCCCCGCTACAATGTGCTTAACTATACTGCTGGGGGTGAAGGAATACCTGTGCACAAGAGTTTGCTGGATCAAGGCTTAATGTTGTGCACACAATCTCAAAACCAAGTGTTGACTTTCTGTTTCCAGCCATTTTGGCAATTAAGTGGTTAAAACCCCACAGGAATTTATTTAGAATGGGAAAGTGTGTACTTTCACTTTTCCTGTTCTAAAAAAAAGACACAGAGGAACCAGTGTTGTTCCATTTAAAAAACAAAACAAACAAAACCTTTGGACCAACTTTGGAGATTTTTAGTTAAAAGGGTGATTTTTTTGAAAATTAGGAGCAAATGAAAAAAGGGTATTACCCCAACAACAGGTAACTGTGAATTATGGAGCAATCAGGGCACAAACAGAGCCGGTATAGCCAGTATTTCCTACTAGTGTTTTTTTCCATATTGACATACCTGCTACACCAGCAGTATAGGTCCCTCCTCTGGGCTGATTCAGTCTGTCTGTCTCCCATTTTTCTTCACTGCAACTCCCTGCCTGTCCCTAATAGCTTCCCTTTCCCTCCCCTGGTGTTGGCCCTATACTTTTTCAGCTGCCATTTCCTGTTCTTTGAGGTAAACTATGCTACTACTAGGGAGGATCAGACATGATCTGGGAAGTCCCTGGAGGTAATGTGGCTCATCAAAGAGTCAGTGATATGTGAGGATAGTTTCAATGTAAGATAAGAAGAAGGGATGCCTACACTCAAAGTAAGTGACCTTTCTGCTCAGGGAGAAAAGGGAAGAAGAAATCTGGGGTGAGTTAGTGTGGAACCTTATGGGAACAGGAGATATGGAGATAACTTCCAGGTCAGTGGTTCTCAAACTTACTTGATTGGACCCCCCTTCTTTGTGTCTGTAATCGTTTACACCCCTCCCCTCCACCCCAGGGCATATACCACCATCCAGCCCTGGAGGCAGAGCGGAGAGCAGTGGCTGCTGGCCGGGCACCCAGCTCTGAAGGCAGCGCCGCGCCAGCAGCAACACAGAAGTAAGGGTGGCAATGTGAAGAGTGATATTTGTCAATATCACTTCTCACTGCAGACTTAGCACCCCATTGCCACCCTTACTTCTGTGCTGCTGCTGCCACCTTGGGGCTGACAGCCAGAGCCCTGCCATCTTCTGGTGATGGACTGGGGGGAGCAGCGAAGGAGAGCCTGAGCCCAGGCTGTCTCCTGGTGAGGGATTGAGGAGGGGAAGGAGAGCCAAGCCCAGGGTGGGACACCGTCTGTCAGTCCCGGGGCAGCGGGGCTCCGTCTGTCCCCTTTATCCCCGCCTCCTGGGTGTACACAGCCCTTCTGCACAAGACCCAGCCACCCAGGGCTGACAGCCTGAGCTCTTAAAAAACAGCAACACACAGCTTGTGCCTCTCTTGACACACTCCTGAGTCTTCCTTGGGAGGCACGCTCTATAGTTTGAGAACCGCTGCTGCAGGGGTACCTAGAGAGAAAGAAAGACCAGGAATTTGTGGAGAGAAGGGAACCAGAGATATGGGGCAGGAATGAGGTAAGGGAGGACTTGTAGGTAGAGAGGGGTGGATGGCCAGAAAACATCTCAGGAAAATGGAGAAAAAGAAAATGTAAAGTGTGGGGAAGGAAGGGAAGGGACAAACAGTAGGCGAGACACCCAAGAACTAGAAATGATTTTAAAATATTTTAGGACTAATTACTGATTTACAAAGGTTTCCAGCAAAGAACAGATTACACTTTCTTTCCAGACAGTAAGAAAGAGTGGGATTTGCACACATGATCAATGATTACAGATTAGTCACCTCCCTTAGCAATCAGTTTAAGACTTAGAATTAAAGCACAATCACAAAACATGGATAGTTTTTAAAATCTAAACCAAGCCAGTTTCACATATACAATAATTGTGCAGCAGATTTGTTTAAGATTTTGAAAACAGTCTTATGGCAGGAGTCACCAGATGGCACTGTTACACACAATTCTGAAGAACTGCTGGATTGTTTTCCTTTAGATGCAGGGTCTTTTGGGCAAGCTGTATGCAAAAGGCCAGGCAGTTTGTTCTCTGCCTTAATCTCTGCAACAAAAGTCAATTGTTGGGGCAGAGTTGCTTTCTGGGACCTAGACACTGGTGTTGGGGCTGAGAGTTCTGAAAAAGGAGTTTGCTTCATGCTATCTGTGACCACCTCTGTTCAAGGTCTGGGGTATAAAGTGCCAATAAAATTACCCAGACTTCGTGTCGCTGCTTTCTCCTCCAGTGAGAAACTTCCCAAAATCTGCTAATGGTCGGTGGAGGGGTTCACTGAAATACAAAATGTGAGAGTTGCTCTTGAACAAAGCAGTTCATCGTGGCCATCTCCTTGAATTATTCCCAGAGGGACAGCAGCAGCAAGTGAGAGAAGAGTTCTCCCAGAGGGCTCAGTGGGACAGGACATTTAGATTTGAACACATATGGTAAATCATTCAGAAGCCCCATACTAAGAAATAATTTATTTTCTGACTTGCTAGGTCATTTAACCAAAAACATTTCAAGTTAAAACTTATTTATTTTGTTGTAAAGTTTTTGGCCCCAAACCTGCAAACCTTAGCAAGAGTAAAGTAAATGGGAGCTTTTCCCTGAATGAAGACTACAGGAGTTTTGACCAGGTCACTCCTTTCTTTGAATCCCTCCACTGGCTCTCCCTTTGTATAACATCACACAAAAGCAGCTTGTATTCATTTTCAAGGCCGTTCATGGTAAATCCCCACCCTACCTGTTCTCTCTCATTTGCTACCGGGCTGGTGATGCTCGCCTCCGATCAGCCCAGGATACAACCCCTCCATTGCCCACTTGTTAAAATTTTCAGCAACCACTTTTGTGCTTTCTCCCATGCTGCCCCTCATGCCTGGGAGGTGCTCTTCATAAACAGCTGCAAAGCTACTTCAGTATCGCCCTTCAAAACCCTCCCCAAATCTCTCATTTGCCAAGATGCCTACAAAAAACAAGGCAAACAGGCTGCTGGTGTGCAGAGAACAATGCCTACCATGTTGACAATACTGTCTCATTGTTTCCTTGTACTCCCTTGTCTGGTTGTGTCCATCACTCGTCTCTTGTCTTATACTTAGATTGTAAGCTCTTTGGGGGCAGTGACCATCGTTTTGTTCTGTGTTTGCGCAGCGCCTAGCAGAATAGGGTCCTGCTCCGTGACTGGGGCTCATAGGTGTTATGATAATCCAAATAAAGAAAGACTTGGCTCTTTCAGCACAACTCCCCATTGCATGTGTCTGGGTAGACCCAGGTTCTGACCATGAGGCATTGAGAACAAAATAGTGTCAGTAATAGGGCCTTGGTAGTGGAACTCCTTGTCAGAAGAGATCAGAGTAAGTTTAAGCCTCATGGAATTCAGATCAATGAGCAATTTGATTCTGTGCTGCGGACTTGTATAACCTCAGGGAGAGCAGAAGCTACACTGCCATCATGTGGAAACCACATTTATCTCACAATAATCCTCACAACCAAGCAATCTGTTTTTCTTTCATTAGAGTATTATGGCATATCTTGCAAGCGCTGGACATCTCAGGATTTTTAGAACACCATGAAATTCACTGTTTGCACTAAACGTATAGGTGATCAGCATTTCATCTCAGTTCATGACCTGTAGTAGCATTTTCAGGCCTTTTCTGCATGTGCAAGAGCACTAGGCAGATCTCCTCAGTTTGTCTTTTAAGGCCATCTAAATTCACATTTTCAAAGCCACCTAGAGGCAGGGCTGGCCTTAGGGGTGGGCCACCTGGGCAGCTGCCCAGGGCACCCGGTGGTCAAGGGGGCGCCCTGCGGCAGTACAAAGATGCGCGCTGCCGGTGTAGTGTCAGAAACTGCTTTCTGGGGGGCTCCCAGATTTCTCCCTGCTTCCTTCCAGTGGAGGAACATTGTGTGTGTGTGGGGTGGAAGCGGTGACACACAGATACAGCTCACCTGCCCCCCCCCCCCCAATGTTCCTCCGTGGGCTGTGCTGTGAGGTGAGCATCAGAAGCTGCTGCTCTCTGCCCTCCACTTATGCAGCCTGGGTGGGGAAAGTCAACTGGATGCAGGGATCCCTGATGTCACTCCTCACTCCCCCCCGCCAACCCCCTAGGGGTGTACAGAGGAGCAATGTTCCAGGGGGGAGCAGGCAGCAATGCCAGCTTCTCCATGCATCCATATCAGTTTCCCCACATAGGCTCAGGAGGGGGGGTGCAGGGGTTAGGGGTGAAGAGGGAGCAGGAGAGGGGCAGTGGCTGGGGGTGCAGGAGGGGAATGCAGGAGTTCGGGGCAAAGGGACACAGTGTAGAGGTTAGGGCACAGGAGGGGGCAGAGGTTAGGGGTGAAGGGGGTGCAAGGGCTGGGAATGCAGGAGCTAGGGGCAAAGGGGGAATGAGGAGCCCACGGGGACCAGGGGGAAATGTGGGAGAGGGACCCGAGCTGGTTGAGATAGCGCAGACTTCCTACAAAGTTCATGGGTCCTGGGCTTAGACCTGCAGCTCATTCTGGAGTGGAGAGCGGGGATGGGGCCAAACTTGCAGCTCATTCTGTGCGGGCAACAACCCTGTCCCACCCACTCAATGGAACGGTAGTAGAGGAGTTCCTTGTGGAGTACTCTACCCTTAACCCCCTTCCTGCATGTTTTACCATTAGCCGCCCATCCATGCAACTCCGTTCCTTCTTTCCTCTTTCATGCCTTCTGTCCTTGTCTCTCTTCTTTAATATTCCAGTGAAACAATTAGAAGCTGTTTCTATTTTAGACTCAGATGTGTAGGTAGTTGGGCCAGTTGTGGAGGGAGCTCAGCTCCTGTCACTTTTTGCTCGCTCTGGGCACAAGCGAGACAGACAGGAAAGTGGCAGGAAGAACATTCAAATCATCTCACCAGCTGGCGGTGCTGAAAAGAGCTGCCGACGTAGAAAGTCACTTTCTTTGTACAGTCAGCTCAGTGCTGGAAAGCAACGAAGCAGGGTTAACCCCTGCCTCAGCCATTGCCTTAAATGACAAGTGTGATTAAACTTCTTGAACAGCTGTTGTTTCTCAGTGCCTTGACAACTTGGCCACAGTAAAATACATTAATAAATAAATAAATAAATAAATAAATAAATTAAAAATGGTGCTGCCTACCTCTGTGAAGGCGTGAGTACTCAGACTACAGGACTCATTGAAAGAGGGGGCACAGTAGAGGAGTTCATTAGAGTAATGATTACAGTAGCGCTTAAAGGTCCCATTTCTCATCAGCGGCCCATTGTGCTGTACATACGTATAGTAAGAGAGTCTGTGCACCCTGACGAGCTTACAGTATAAATAAACAAGACAGACAACTAGTAGGTGAAAGGAAGTCTTATTATTTCCATTTGCAAGTGAGGCACAGAGAGATTAAGTGATACACCCCGGGGCATATAGAAAGCTGGTAGCAGAATTGGGAATTGAACCCAAACCGCCTGAATCTTAATCCAGTGCTTTAACCATTCCCCCACCACCCTTTAGGTATTGTTTATAGTTTACCCCCTAGACTAGAGAGTGGTGCAGAATTGTTCAGTTTAAACCAAAATGCAGCCGCACCTTAAAATCTATTTTGAAGATCTTATGGGAAAGCTTTTTCAATGAAAATGGCTTTTCAGCCAAAAGAAAATTTTTCATGGAATAAAATGCAGGAACCAAGAGGAAGGCAGCTGTTATCATGAGAGACAGTGAACTTCGAACAAAAGTCTCATTAACCTCTCTCAATGTTTCCAAACTTCCAAAAGGCTATACCCTAGTTACATAAAAACTAAATTATACGCTCTCTCCTCCCTCCCTGCCCGCCCACATAAAGATATACAAGACTCATTTTTTCTGGGCTGGAAATGTATTGATTAGAGAACACCTTGTGCAGTGATGATCTCTCCTTTGATTGCATTCTAATTATATTAGTTTGCATAGTTACAGGGTCTTCATTCCAAGGATCTCAAGGTGTTTTGCATACAATAATGAATTAAACATGACAACATCACTAGGAACAAAATGATTTGAATCCAGTTCCCTTACTCCAGGCAATCTGCAAACTGAAGTGAAACTTTGGGGATTTTTCTACAAATATGCTGCTTGATCAATATGCTCAAGCTCTTTCCTGTTCTCCCCCTCCTTGGATTTATTCATTTATATTTATCAGTTTTGTGCCACTTGCCATCTGTTAGCCCAGGTGTTAGACCTAAATGGCAGAAGTTCTCTGTGCCAATACATTGTTTCTCATGATTTGCTGTGGCTCCCAAATAATATCATTAAAATATCTGATGCAAATCTGGATGTGTTGCTTCTATTGCCAACTCTTGGAATTATTTAAATAAATAATAAAAAAGGCTAGCACTCCAATTTCTGTCACTGGCGTATCCTGCTTCTTTTTAGCTCAGTGAAGTTGAGTACAAGCATTTTCCTCTTTCAGAGCATTTTCAATCCACAGTGTCCCTCCCCTTTCCATTCCATGACTCTTTATCAACTTTAGACAATAAGTTCAGATGGGAATAGAGAGCTCTGTAAAAGCACCTCCTGGAAATCTGAACATATCTGGCCAAACTTATTCCTCATGTGGTGCCGTTGGGGATAACAGAGCTAAATCAGGAATGAATGTGTTCCATGGTGCCCAATGAATCCTTCTAATTTGTTTTGGTAGAACATCCTTGGAGAATTTATTTAATGAATTAGCAAGGTCTGCCATAGTGCTAGACCAGGTTTGCTATTCTTATTCAAGCTGTGCTCTCCCAGCCAGTGGCCAAATTGATCCCTCAGAATACCATTGTTGATAATTGCTTTGCTGCTACTGGACTTCCTCTATTCCTGGTAGGTCTGTAACTCTGTTGTAAAAACTCTGCTACAGGTTTTTCCCCAGTCAACAATACTTCTGTACAACAATTATGAAAATGAGTGTGGCTGTGGAATATGCAGAAAATTACTTTTACTTAACTTGTTTTACCATGGTGGGTCCTCTGCACTTGCTTTAGAGTGCCAAAGATCTTCCCCAGTATGTCCCCTCTACCCTTTTTGATCCAGTGTGATAGTCATCATCTTCTCACTCAAAGAGAACTATTAGGAACTCCTTTTGGAGCCCCAGTCAGACATACTATGGTACCTACATGCAAATAGATTTTGCACAGGCAAAAAGATACTTGCATGTACAAGTGCTGAATGTATATGTAAATTATTTCATTTACAGCAGACTTGCGCACGCAAAAATGTTTTGAAAATATGACTGCAGATTTCTGTATTACTTTCCATAAAAATAGCAGTGTTGGTGGATGATTCATGGCCGCAGTCCCACTCAAGTAATTTATATTCTGCTTATCTAAATTTCTGGTGACATTTCAATTTTCTGGGGTGATTTTTCTTCATTTTCTGTCCTAGCTGCTGTGCAGTGCTACTGTGGCCTTTGTAAGCTGCTGCTGTGCTCTGTGGATTTTAGCAGTGGGTGAAGTGACACCTTTCCTCATATATGAGCACATGTATGTATTCATATGTAAACATACACATGCTGAAAATCTTGTATTCTTATGTGGGAATGTTAACTGGGATGTGGGGTCATGCACAGCTGTGTTGAAAGACTACAATTTAGTCCTCAAGAAAGCACTGAATTGGTCCCATGATTATTGTGGCTCCAAGCAAACCACAGCCCTAAGAAGGAGAAACCTGCTAGGTTGGGGGCATGGACATGAATCAAACAGATGTCAATTTGATGACTGTGCTCTCTAAAGCTGGTGTTGTTTATGATTGCTACCATTATTACTTGGCAATTGCTGTAAAGTGAAAACAAATGGGACTGTGTTTGTCAGTCATTTTCCCTGCTTAGGGACATTATGCAGCAGTGATATATCTGGCGGATCTTACTGAGAAGCAAAATTAAAATACATCAAGATTTACTTCCTGAATTAAATCTCTGATTGGAGTCAAGTTGCCTAAAATGTTGCCTATTCCCAATTTCTACGGTTGGGTCTCTTACTTAGGATATGGACAATGAAATTTTGATAGTGAGGATAATCCTGCTTTTACATATGTACTTGTATGATATTAATTTTGAAACCAAATGGCAAACCCTGAGACAGAGAGATCAGTGAGTCTGAACATGCCCTTTGCTGAGTCTTGGTTCCTTATTTGCAGACGAGAGGCTTGAGTCTCCTCGCACACTGGTGTAAGCAGAAGCAACTCCACTGAAACCAATAGAATTGCACTAGTGTAAAACTGTTGCAAGAAGAAAAAAAATCAGCAAAACAGTTGTAGGAGCCTGAACACAAGCTGGAGTCCCTGATAAAAACAAAGCAGGTTTTAATGGACAGACACCAATGGGAACAATCAGGAGAGACATGGCAGGTTGATACATTAGATGGGGGAGAGTAGGAAAATGAAGAAAGATGGAGATGTCAAGGAGATTAGAAGCTGTAGGAGGAGAAGAAGGGAAACATGGATGGCACCATTTAATTTGATATCAACAATAGCTATCATGCCCTTGATGTGACAGGAGGAGGATCAAACTAAGAACAGCTCAACTGAAGAACACATGTCAAGCACTGGCAGACAGTATTCACAAATAAATCTGTCCATAATAAGGAATATAGCTCATGACATCTGCAGTCCAGATAAGGTAAATAAAGAAAGGTAGGCTGCTGGGAGGGTGCTAGAATCAAGTATGTCACAATAAGAGTAAGAGCAATCCTTAAAAATGCTGGTACATACCACTGAATGGAATTAATATGGGAACAACTGACATCAGTGAGAAAGGTTTGATGAAACTAAAAATGTCTAAAGGGCCTTGGAGGAGCATAGCATGTAATCTTTTCAAAGATCCTACCATTGGCAAGCATGAAGAAAGAAAGGAGAAGGATGATACCAGTGAAGGCATCAACTGTGATTTGAATTCGAGGAGCACTGGAATTCCATATGTTATGAGAGAGGACTATTTGTATTTGATAGTCTGCATTTAGGTAAAGGGTGTATCAACAGCAGGGTTTTAAACAGATGAAGTTTGTTAGGTGGGACTTAAAGTAGTTATGCAGGAGAGTAGGGGAGCTTATGCTTATGACCTGTTGAAGAGTAAAGATACTGTGTAGGAGAGACAGAATGGGAAGAGGTGGAGGGCTGGTGCTTTTCTACAATTACATACTAGATAAAAATGCTACTATGAAACCGCTAAATCTGAGAATATATATCTGAACATGGAGATGGAGACAATCCAGTTTAAGTTTAGGGATATTTGGATATGGGGTTTGCATTATGAGTCTCTCTAACTGAAAGTAAACTTCAGGATTTTTTTTAAATGCAGTGCAGTTACATGTACATACTAAACTGTTATAATTAAAAAAATGTAAAAAAATATAAACTCAGCTTCTGGAACTAGAAAATAAATGAGGAGAGTGTATATTAAATGCCATAAAATCTGGGACAAACATTAAAAGAAAACTCCAAGTTCTACTTGTATCAGTTTGTAGAGAATTTTTTTAAAAAAAGTCATTGCATGTAATAAAGAATGCTGGGTCTCGGAAGCCACAGCAGATGTTCTGGCAGGGGTGGGGTGGGGTGGGGAGGTGTTGATTAATAGTCACAGTGGCGATTCATAAAAAGTCAATGCATGTCTCAACATTTACACTTCACATCCCTTATGGAAAAGGTCCAGGGAGAGAAAAGGTTTCCTACTTACTAAATGAACTCGTTCTATGGAATTTAACAGAAAGCAGCTACAATTATATAGGGTGGTTCAGAAAAAGCATAGAGAAAGATTATTGTTTAGAATAATTTATACAGAACCCCAGTAGTTTTTTTTATGGAACTTTTTTAAAAAACCAGTGGCATGGTCTATTTATGAAAAAGTCTAAAGACATTTACATCCGCAAGCAGAAAACTACTCTATAAAATAGTTGATTTTTATAAGCAGTGTCTGTATGTCAAAATATGTTTAACGCTTTAGTTCTGCTACATTTAATGTCTAAGTCTTTAGTTGTGCTGTGTGTAAAGCACTGCATAGAGACCCCTTGTTTAGCTGTGCTTAGGAAAGTGGGCCCAGGTTCTGAAATGTGTAATTTCACTAAGACCCTGATTGATCCTGCAATGAAGGGTGCAGGGTTAAACCCCTCTGTCTGTGTAGACACCCAATGAAGTCAATGGATTCCCATAAG
The DNA here is from genome assembly GCA_003942145.1 of Platysternon megacephalum. NCBI lineage: Eukaryota > Metazoa > Chordata > Testudines > Platysternidae > Platysternon > Platysternon megacephalum. The sequence goes on from QXTE01000225.1 coordinate 748,576, forward strand.
GGGTTATAGGCCCACCTGCATAAACCCATTACAGGATCAGGGTCTAAGAGCTGACAAAGAAGGGGGTAATATTGTAACAGTTGCATATATTTGAAAGGTGTAAACAGCAATGATGGAGAGTCTTTATTTGAGCAGTAAACAAAGGAATAATCAGGATTAACAGGATGAAATTAAGATATGGAAATTAGAGCTTGAATATCAGGAAAAGCTTCCTGACAGTGAGATCTCTTAGGCTGTGGCATAGTCTTTCAAGGGATGTGTAAAAGGCTATCACTTTGGGGCATTTAAAACTGGACGGAACAATGCACGAGATAATGTCTTGTGGGAAACAATTCTGCATTAACAGAAGGGAAGAGGGATGGACTTTTTTCTATCTTTAATTTATGTGATTCATAATTCCCATTGCAACACATGGAAAACTTCCCTGCAGTGGCAATTCAGACTGAGTGAAAGTCACCCTCCTCCTGTAACAAGCCCATGTAATTAATCTGCCCGCTAGCCCATGGGCAATCCATGGCAACTAGCCTGTGGACTACAATAGTGGTTCTCAACTTTAACCATATTGCAATGTCTTTTCCATAGTGGGACTGCTCTCCCAACTAGCTAGGAAGGGCAGAGCGGTTGTAATTCCTTTGACACCTATTGGGGGTCATGACCTGAAGGTTGAGAACTCATGGCCTATGTAAGAATATCTGATGTTGGTTTTTTCCCTCCATTCAGAGGTCTTTGGGGTGCTGGATCAGCATGGTTGTGGATCCTGAGGCCACTCTCCCATCTCATTTCTACAAGCTGGCTCCAAGTCTCTTGGCCACATACAGGGGTGTGGAAATCCAGCTGTATGACTGCTTTTGCTCACAGTTTCTCCCCCCTCTTAAGATTTGTCTACACTAGAGCTGGAAGGAGTAAATAGAAGTGTAACCACAGCAGTGTGAGCGGCGGGCCAGGCTAGTTGTCCCAAGTATGAGACCAACTGAGACCATAGGTATGTACTCTGAGCGGGTAGCACCTCCAACCACTAGCTTCGCTATGGCTACACTTCTATTTTTAGCAGGATAGCTCGACTGGAGCTAGTGACTGTGTCTCTTCAAGCTGGAAATTACACCGTCCAGCTCCATTGTAGACATATCTTTAGGTTTCATTGAAACAGAGGGCCTGGATGTAAGGGAGAGGAAAGAGTCAAAGTTACCATCCTCCTTGTCACTCAGGGCTGGGGGTTGATCTAACCAGCTTTCTATCCACCTTATAGTCCATTCATCCAGCCCATACTTCTTTAACTTGCCGGCAAGAATACTTTGGGAGACCGTATCAAAAGCTTTGCTAAAGTCAAGGAATAACACCCACTGCTTTCCCCTCATCCACAGAGCCAGTTATCTCATCATAGAAGGCAATTAGGTTAGTCAGGCATGACTTGCCCTTGGTGAATTCATGCTGACTGTTCGTGATCACTTTCCTCTCCTCTAAGTGCTTCAGAATTGATTCCTTGAGGACCGGCTCCATGATTTTTCCATGGACTGAGGTGAGGCTGACTGGCCTGTAGTTCCCCGGATCCTCCTTCTTCTCTTTTTTAAAGATGGGCACTACATTATCCTTTTTCCAGTCATCCGGGACCTCCCTTGATCACCATGAGTTTTCAAAGATAATGGCCAATGGCTCTGCAATCACATCGACCAACTCCTTTAGCACCCTCGGATGCAGCGCATCTGGCCCCATGGACTTGTGCTTGTCCAGCTTTTCTAAATAGTCCTTAACCACTTCTTTCTCCACAGAGGGCTGGTCACCTCCTCCCCATGCTGTGCTGCCCAGTGCAGTAGTCTGGGAGCTGACCTTGTTCGTGAAGACAGAGGCAAAAAAAGCATTGAGTACATTAGCTTTTTCCACATCCTCTGTCACTAGGTTGCCTCCCTCAGTCAGTAAGGGGCCCACACTTTCCTTGACCTTCTTCTTGTTGCTAACATACCTGAAGAAACCCTTCTTGTTACTCTTAACATCTCTTGCTAGCTGCAACTCCAAGTGTGATTTGGCCGTCCTGATTTCACTCCTGCATGCCTGAGCAATATTTGTATACTCCTCCCTGGTCATTTGTCCAATCTTCCACTTCTTGTAATGACACTAATCTATTGCATACAGTAATGTTACAAGCAATCCAGGGGCTCCCAGCACAAGAAAGGGAACATTACCATAAGCAGCATACAGTAGCGGCGCCAACTCTTCCGGCGCCCTAGGCGGCGGAAGGTCCCGCCCCCAAATTTGAACGGGCGGCCGCGGCGCCGGCGCCCCCAAAATAGCTGCGCCCTAGGCGACCGCCTAGGTCACCTAATGGGTTGCGCCGGCCCTGGCAGCATACTATAAGAGAAACAAGGATAAAATATGTTTTCTATTAAGACATGACTGAACTGTCTGGGGCAGTGAAGACAGGAATGTCAGTCTCTTTTGACTGATTTATTTTGAGCAGAAATGCCATAATTTCCTACATAAAAGAAGCAGTGATAAGTCATGGTTGAAATAAGAAATCTCAACATTTCTTGCAGGTGATCACAGAGTGATGGATTGAAAGACCTGAGCTAAAATGATAATCGTCAGGAGGGTGCTTAGATTTAAATTTAGCCTGAATGAGAGAGAGTGGAAATGAGGTCATGAATGGTCTAAATTCCTCTCAAAGCCAGGAGACTTCTAAAAGGAAAATTGAAGAGATCACTTTGGCTATTCAGCATCTATTAGAAATTTAACAGTTTGTAGAAAGAACCAGCTAAATGGAGCCAAGTCAAGCTAACATCACGCTGCTTGAAATTGTGATTTGAAAATGTGGTTAACTGCAATTTAAGTAGTCATATAAATCCACATAAATTAACCTCTGGAATGGCCTTTATTGGATCCAAACACCAGAGAAGAGAGAGAATATGAGGAAGCATCGGAATTATCAGTATTACACTCCCTAGAAAATCTCTCTTGTTATTAGGGTGTTTCTGCCTAAGCAGTTGGAATCAGGCCAAAAGGATGACAAAGTGATGGACAACCAGCCTTATTCTGCTCTGCCTTATGCCAGTGTCACTCAGGAGTCACTGAAGTTAAAGGAGCTACTCCAGTGGCAGGTTGACTGAAGTGAGAGGAGAATCAGGCCAAGCAGTGGAAGGATAAGACAGCAATTTCAAATCTGTGTTAATGTTGTTCACCTACCACTATCCACCCACATCCTTCCTCCAGTCACCCTTTCCAACTATCATCCTCCCCTACCTCCCCCCAGAGTGTTTGGGTGGCCTGTCCATCTCTGTGGGATCTTCAGGAAGTGCAGTCACTGATACCTTTAAAAGGGTCTTTGTGCAGGTGTCCTGTATGGGCCTATGAACCCCTCCAACCTATATATGGTTTACAAAGAAGCAGGATTCACTCGTCCTTCCCAGGAAGACAATGAATGGCATGAATGTATCCCATTCCTTCTGATGCTGACTCAGAGCTGGCAGGCACAGATGCCCCCAGTGTTCTTATCACTACTCTCTCCTAGAGCACAATTGCTATGGAACTCATATCATCAAGTGACACATTGTCAACACGTGAATTTACCCTGTGTGATATGGTTTGCATGAACTTGCATGGCTTGCAAGTGACTACTGCAGAGTTTGCACAGCACTATAGGCAGGTGTGTATTAAACCACAGGTTCATGAGATCCAGGACTAGGCTGCAGCAATTTTGGAGAAGGATTTGGGCAGGTAGCTGGCTTAGATCAGAAGTTGTGCAGGGAGCTGCACAGACAGAAAAACCGTGAAGAGAGGCTGGCTGGGCATATGTTTAGTAGCTGGGCATTGCGGCAACAGCATGTCAGTCACGAACAGTGGAGGAACACTATGCTGACTGGAGAAGGTTGGGAGAAGTGATGTAGATGTCCTGGCTGGAGGAGTTGAGTTGGAATGAGAGATGGAGGATGAGAACGACCATGGGAAAAAATGGGTATAGTTGGGGCTTCTTTGTGTTCTGAAAGAGAGAAAGGAGAGAAAAGGTGGCTTAAAGCCATCTTTGAACACACGGTTGGCCTCCAAATTGCATTGAGTTCTCTCCTTGCCTGTAGCCAATGACTGGGGCAATTGTGCTGATCTGACCCTGTCTACAAGCAGTACAAGGCGTCCAAGCATCCATCAACTGTGACGATGATTTCTTATTACAATACTGCCTAGTGGTGGCAGCCACAACTGGAGTTTCATCATATTAGGCACTGTACATACACATACTGAAAACATAATGAGCTTGCAGCCTAAATTATTCTCTCTTTCCCCTCGCCCCACACTCCAATTAAAAGAACATTAAGGTAGCAACGTCAAGTACTCAAAAGTTAGGAAATGCCCAAATTAAGGCATACACCTGGGATGTAAAATTTCAGTTTGACTGGCAAAAGTTTGGCAACATTATAACTGAAAACAGGGTCTCATAATGGGAAATGTCAGGGCACCCTTAATAATGGGCATTGCTTCCAGCCCTGCCTATAATAGGCACTACATGGAATGGGGAAACAGAGGCGCAGAAAGGCAAAGTGACTTGTCCAAGGTCACCCAGGAGATCAGTGACACAGCCCAAGTCTGAGTCCCAGTCAAGTGCCCTTTTCATTGGACCATGCAGCCTTTCAATGATTCTTTCTTTCTAGAGAGGATCGTTAATACTTTTTACTTCCTATGTAAACACAGTCAACATTTAAACCAATTTTTTTTTAAAAGGATCAAGACTGATTATATTGTTATTTTCAATATGTTTTGACGCATGAAATTTTAACTTCTACATTAGCTCATTTGAACATTGTATGCATTATATATAACCCAGGTATTAATATGCTTTCTAATCCAATTGCAAACCATAATTGAAATAAAATTAACTAATGCCTAATCTCCATATCCAATTTGATTTTAATTAAATTACTGACCCACCTGTTCAAGCCTGTTACAAATACATGATATTGACTAGAATTTAATAAAGTTGGTGTGGCAGAATTTATTTACCAGGAAAACTGTTACATCTTGCAGGTTATCAATTAAGTATTCTTACCTCTAATAAAAATAGCAGGCGAAACTTAATCTACCAAATAGCAGCAAAAAAAATAAAAATAAAAAAATTAGCTAGTAATTTTGAAGTAATGTCTTTCTTGATTACATTTATCAAGGTTTGTTTACTAAACTGGCCTACCTATTTTTTGCTCACCTAATTAAAATGGATTAAGACAGGAGTAATTATATTTGCAGTGAGAGCTGTTACTCTGAGCAGATTATCTACTTGAAATCTAATTCTACAGATGCATCTGACTTCACAGAACTGAATGTTTGATAGGCTGACACTAATCTTTCAGTTTGTACAGTATATAAAGTGAAATTACTTGCATTAAGTATAAATACTGAGATTTAATTTTCTACTGTTATTTTGATCAGGAATTGGACAGGCTGCAACTTTGCCACGGACAGATGGAACTTACATTATGGAGCTACTGAGAGTTGTATAAGTACATTTTAAAATATACATTTAGCTGAGTTACTGCCTTTTCTTTGTATATTAGAAGAATTATTTTATACATGCACACATACCCACCAACGTACAAGGGGTAAACCTAAAAATTTCTCATTTGAGAGTTATTACCAGTTCTATCAGCATTCCCCACTTTGAGCCTGATGCAACACCCAATGAAGTCCAAGGAGAGACTCATTGACTTCAACAGGCATTGGATCACAACTTTTAAGAATAAGGAATTTCTCTCAAGCCAGTAGAAGCTTTTCAAATGGAAGAAACTTTCCATGTGCAAACATTCTGTGTGTGTGTGTGTGTGTTGTGTGTGTGTGTGTGATGGCTAATATTGGTGCTCAAAAACTGACCATGGCTTTAAAAATTATTGCTTGATTTAACTGAATGAAATGCCTCCAGTCTTCTCTGGAAAATAATGTTAACAGTTTCCATCCATATCAGTTAAGTGTAAATTCTAATTTTACATTTTGATATAGAAATGAAAAGCATCTAAACAACTCGGAGATATAAAAAATATACATAATTTCCAAGCTGCAAGAAATCAAGACAGACACAAATTATACTGGTGTAAAAGTTGACTTATGTCTGACAGGAAAGGCTTACATTTTTAAGAGGAACTTTCAAATGAAAGGTGTGAGGAAGGGAAAAGTGATTGACTGACTAAATATTTCTATATACTGCAGAGTAGATATCTACTGCAGTACTAAGGGTTCTGCATAAGAACAAAACTGGATTAAATTACAACAGTTGAGCTTTTCAAAGCAGTGTAGGGGATTTAGACACTGCTAATGGGGTACTGTGGTCTCAAGGCATGCATGGCTGTTCAGAGGTTATCACGGGTTTAATTAAAGCATCGCTTACATAAATTCAATGCCTGGAAAAAACACGTCTATCATGGCTGATAAGTGGCTTTCCATGGTCTAAGTGTGGTTGACAGTGACGCCAAGATTCTCAGCTTGAGGACAAATCACTCCTCCCGCCTCCTTGGGAGAAAGCCATCAGCTGGGGGTGCCATAAGATTCCCTTGGCAGAACTGCAGAACCCAGTGTCACAATCCAATGGCCCCTTCCCCTTAGGGAGTCCCCCGGGAAGGCAGATCAGCACTGTATATTGCTAATGCTGTTGCAAGCATCGCAAAGCATTTTGGGGAGGGTCAAAGGTGTGTGAGTGGAGAGTGGAAGTTTCCTTACAGAGCCCGAGAGGCCGAGGGGGGGGGGGGGGGGGNGAAGAAGAACGGGTTAATTCAACACTGTAGCTAGCAAGCTCAGTCTGAAGATAAGAAGCTGACTCCCGCCCAAGGCCAGTTGCTACCTGCCAAGACAGAAGGGGGGAAATCCAACCCCCACCCCCCGACCAGCTGTGAGAAGAGAATGAAACGCAGAGTTGCAGACATAACAACGAGAACAGTGAGAGCAACAGCAGAGGCCAACAGAAGGGAAAACAGTCTCTGGAGCCGGGATGTTTTGGGAAACAGGGAAAGCCACAGCAAGCCTGTTTGGACTGGTACAAAGAGCACCAGGCACAGAGGGCCCTGGATGACGACACCCCCAAAGGAACCCAGGACTTAAAACCCTCCCAAGAGCTGGAGCAATTCGGAGATTACAGTGGATTCCCTGGACGACCTGGGCCCAGGGCAAGAACTCCCGTCCACCCCTCCCCCTCTTCTTTTTACGTTACACCCAGGCCTGGCCAGTTTCGGGTAGTGCGTGAGTGAGTATGAAAGTGGGTTAGGGCTTGGGGCTCTAATGCTTTCTTTCTTCCCCGGAGTGACGTGGGAGCGTTCCCAGCACTCTGCTGTATTTTATTATTTTATTAATAAAGCTTTAAAACTTAGACCCTTGGGGTGCTTCATCATCTCCTCCCTGAAAAGATCCTGTGGCCCAGCCTGATCAACTGTGGCCCAGGCAGATTGGTAACGAAAATCTGTCACACCAGGCTGTTGGACAATCCATTGGAAACCACGGGCTTCTGCACTGCCTTCGCACCCTCCTCCGTCTGTCAGCGTCCCCCACTGTCCGCTGCCTCCAGAACTCCCCCAATGGGGGTTTTCTGGCACAGAATACAACCACTCAGCCTACGGTCTCTTTTGAGCAGATTCCTTTGTGGTTAAGGGGAAATTAATGTATTTCATTTATTAAAGAACGATATTACACCCTAATGGACAACTGGGCCCGTCTCTACACTCTGTCACCCAGGTAAATGTAGAGTAAGTCCGCTGAAGTCAATGGCTTTTCAAAATGTATTTCTTGAGGAAGCTTGTAATGTCCCTATTATTTCTATGACTCAGTAGTCTGACTTGTTCCTCCGCAGCAAGATTGTAATATATAATTCTGCCATGCCAGCAAAGGAAAGTAAATAATCGCCTTCCAGGAGGGAGATACAGTACATTATATTTAAATGGAATGATTAACCTAATTATTGCTTAGAGTTCTATAACACCAATACCCATTTTCTATCATTATCTGTTAACTATGTTCCTGCAAGTCTAATAGATGTGCAGAATAAATTTAGTTACTAGAGTGGTTTGTCTGTTCTCCTAGTGATGGGTCATCTGCACTTAGAATATACTACATGGGGGAGTTGCTATTCCTGTAGGTAGAAAAAGGTCATCAATGTCTAGTGGATGTGCGGTGTTGCTTTGCTAAGAGAAGCAAGGTGGATGAGGGAACCTTTTATTGAACCAACTTCTGTTGGGGAAAGAGAAGCTTTCGAGCTAGAGAGAGCTCTTTTTCAGCTCTTTCACCAACAGAAGCTGGGGCGATAAAAGATATTACCTCACCCACCTTGTCTCTTTCTAATTGCACGGGACTAACACAGCTACACCACCACTTCAAATTGCTAAGAGAAAGTCATTTATTACTATAAACTCTGGCTTTGGATAGGTTAGTATCCTCGCAGTGTTGTAATGCAGGTAAAACACTAACAGCATACTGCTTCAGAGTGACTCTGTTCTGTCTGAGATTTCTGATCATCACACAACCACCAGAGCACACTGGGACCTTGGAATGTGTGAAGCACAGCACCAAATGGATCATCTGAAATCAAAGAAATGATCTTGCGAATGAAGTAATCATTACAAAAAGACAAATGCAAAAATGTATTTAAAAACACCCCGAACAGTCTTTGAAAGTCTTACATAAAGCGGTAAAATGTATCAAGATTAAATGAACACATTTACTTCTTTTCTCCCCACCCCTCCAAAATTTGTCAATGAACACCCAAGTGGATGGATAACACTCCACGAGTTTAGAAAAAACCCACATTTTTGTGGGTGTACAGTTGGAATATCCTCAGAATATGCTAATTTATATTTTGGACAGTAACGAGGAAGAGGGGGTGTATAGATGTTTTTAGATATCTATCAAAGAATTGCTGATATAGGGATGAAAGATGATTTTGTACTTGAAGTGGGTGGCCTGTGTTATCTTCCTGTGAGAAGGATTGGTAAATGTGAACTTAATTCAATGTCTGTTACTGTATAGTTCTGTAATAAGATGCAATTTCCCCATATCTTTAGATACATAGGGTATTTCTATTTGTTTATGTCTTCTGAATGCTGCTTTCATTAAGTAAAAGGTCCCAAACCCAGGTTCCTTAAACCAAATGTTTTCAACTGACACCTTCTAAACAAGCTTGCCTTTCATGAAAGCCTCTCAGACATGGCTGATCTTAACCCAGGATCTCTGAACATAGTCATCTCTAGAGAAGGCCTCCCAAAGCCACCTCGCCAAAGCCAAGGGTGAAATCAACAGTGATTAGGGTGACCAGACAGCAAATGTGAAAAATCAGGACAGGGGGTGGGGGGTAATAGGAGCCTATATAAGAAAAAGACCCCAAAATCCGGACTGTCCCTATAAAATTGGGACATCTGGTCATCCTAACGGTGATTGACTTCAGTGAGGCCAAGATTTCATCCTAAGGTTTCAAGATCAATGGCCGTTTGATTATGGCCTCTTGAATCCACCCATCCTGAACTCTGGGCTGTCTCAAAAATTTCACCAACTTTAAAATAAAGAAAGGAAAATAAAATAAAGGAAATAAAATCTTATGTGCTCTGCAGGAGAAAAGCTGCAGAAATCATAAGCTCCACAGGAGGGAGCCTTTCTCCCACTGAGCTTGCAAATGCTGAGTTGGAAGCATAGAGAATTCAATACCGAATCTGTTTCTGCATTGAAATCTGCCTGTGAAGGAAGTCTCCTACACTGAAAATTGGAGATGATGGGAAATTTCTTGAACAATTTTTTAAAATAGAAAAGTGGCCCTTTTATCAAAAAATCTTTGAGAAAAATTGTCCATTGTTAAACATTTCCCAAGATACCTATAGAAAGTTTTCAAAGTTGTCATCACAAAACTCAGTTTGCCAAAAAACTTAGTCTTGTAAAAAAACCTGGGTTTTGGTAAAGAAAATTTTTCAAAAAACAATTTCAGTGGAAAAAATTCAGTAGAAAATTTTCTGAAAAAAAATCAGGAAATGGGTCCATTTGGAATCCTGCAAAATGGGAAGAACTTTGAAATTTAATTTTCACATAATGATTTTCCTGTTTATCATCCAGCTCTCCTGAAAACACTCTGTACAGATATCCACTACAAGAGTGAATTGGCGGCAAACGCTGAGCAGGCTGTCAGACCCATTGCACTCTCTGAAGAACAGGTCAGGACTGGGCTACCTGTGCCACTGAATGATCCAGAATGGCGTAGTGACCGAGCAAGGCCTTGGGCCTGCTTTAGCAGCTATGAAACATCTCAGGTGCCACTCTGCTGTCTGGAGGAGGATTCCTTCTCCACTCCTTTGCCCTTCCTTCTCTCAGTGCACAGCCCATTAATACTGGCTCTGCGTTGGAGACAGGCTTTAGTTCTGCAGTTAGTATTGGAGTTCCCAATATTAGCATAAAATTACTCCTATGCATGAATGAAGACTAAGTATATAAATGCTTCCAACTCAGTCATTTTATGTAAAGAAAGAAATAACTTAATCTGGGATTTTCAAAGGAGTCTGAGGGCAGGTCTACATTTAAAACACTGAATTGGCAGAGCTGCACCGCTGTAGTACTTAAGCGAAGATGCTCCAACGCTACTGACATAGCACTGTCTACAAGGGGGGTTAGGTCGGTATAACTACATTGCTCGAGGGTGTGGACTTTTCACACCCCTGAGCGACGTGGTTATACCACTACAGGTCTGTAGTGTAGACCTGGCCTAAGGGTGAGGTAACTGGCTCCTACTGATATGACAATTAGGTGTTTAACTCCCTTAGGATTCTTTGATAATTCCAGCCTTGCTCTTCAGAGGTGGGCCTACAACATTTCAAATCGTAAAATTCAGATGTTTTAAAGATTACATATAATCTATGTAATCCCCTACAATGGGATTTTTTTCACTCTCATAACTCAAAGACAGACTGAGAAAATTTTGCTTCAGCTTTCCAGAAACAGTCCCCTCTGGGTGGAGACCGACCACAGAAAATCTGAGCCCCAAAAGAGAATCTTTTAGAACGCAACAAACATGTTGAAAGAAGGAATTTATAATGAAGCCTCAACATAGCCTTAACTACAGCTGGCATAAAACACCTGCATGCATGCGTATATGTGCCCCAGGTCTGATGAAGAACTGTGTAGCTTGAAAGCTTGTCTCTTTCACCAACAGAAGCCGGTCCAATAAAAGATATTACCTCACCCACCTTGTCTCCCTATGGATGTGTACACATGCTGTATGTATAAGATCAGATGTCTGCAAGTGTGGAAATGTTCTCAACATATCTATAATGTTTTATAAGGTCATACCTTCATCTCCAATTGAATATCCTAATCCTAAATAATCATTAAAGGGAATATTTAAACTGTCTCACTGAAGCAGAAAGCCAAAAGGTTGAAAATCTGAGTGCAGATTATTGAAATGTCATGTCATTTATGCGGGCATTTTTCATTAGTTTCTTTAAATGCCAGTAACCTTTGGGATACATCATAAACCCTTTAAAAGAAGCTAAGTAGGATAGGTAAACAACCATCAGATCAAATATAATCTAACTCCTTTGAAATGTTCGATTAGGATGGACTAGTGGATATGTTACAGCCATTAGCACACTGGTACAAGGAATCCCAGAAGAGAAGCTAAAATGCTCCTTCAAGCCCCAGGAGACAAAAATGGGGCTATCACTCTGCTGGAAATGGAGATTATGAAGGGCGGTATAGGGTATGTTTAAACTTGTTAGGGTCCAATTTAGTAAAGCACTTAAATACATGCTTAGGTCCAATTAAGCAGGGGATGGACTGAAGCATATGTTAAAGGCTTTGCTGTATTAGGGTCTGCATGTGGGTAATATTAACTGCTCTTTCAGCCTGATGATTACTTTCTTTTGATAAAAGGCAAAATTGGAGTTAATGCTGTTATAATTGTAACTGGGTGAAATATTTCACCCATTCTCTCCCCCCGCCCCCCGGCTTTTCGGACATAAAGGTTACCTGTCACATTTCCCAAAGGCCAGACCTTTCTGTGTGGCACAAGAGTCTGCCCTTTTGGATGAAGAGTCCTCTGCTGCGCCAGGCATACAGGGGAGTGCGAGACCAAGGGAATGAGTGCACTGAACACACAGCCACAACATGAATACACTATCAAGGCAGTACAGCCCCAGCCATAGAGGTGGTTGGAAATGGATTTTTTCTCCTGCAGAAAATTGATGAAATCAAAATGTAATTTTCATAAAAATAAATAAATAAATAAAACTTTGCTTTTTGGCTGCATTTTTATTGTTTCAGCAAAAACTTGAAGTTTTCTGCATTTCATTTAGTCAAAAACACCGTTGCAGGCAAAAAACAGTTCTGATGGCAAATTTCTAACTAGCCCTACTTAGTCACCTTCTCTGTGGAGCTCCCCTATAGGGGTTCTGGGGCAATGAAGCTAGGGACCCAGAGGACAGAGGTCCTGGAGCCAGGCTGGAGACAGAGACTTAGATTTTCAGAAAGCTTTTGACAAGGTCCCTCACCAAAGGTTTTTAAGCAAAGTAAGCTGTCCTGGGATAAAAGGGAAGGTCCTCTCATGGATCAGTAACTGATTAAAAGATAGGAAACAAAGTTTAGGAATAAATGGTCACTTTTCAGAATGGAGAGAGGTAAATAGTGATGTCCCCCAGGGGTCTGTACTGGGACCAGTCCTATTCAACATATTCATAAATGATCTGGAAAAAGGGGTAAACAGTGAGGTGGCAAAATTTGCAGATAATACAAAACTACTCAAGATCGTTAAGTCCAAAGAAGACTGCGAAGAGTCACAAAACTGGGTGATTGGGTAACAAAATGGCAGATGAAATTCAGTGTTGATAAATGCAAAGTAATGCATATTGGAAAACATAATCCCAACTATACATATAAAATGATGGTGTCTAACTTAGCTGTTACCACTCAAAAAAGATATCTTGGAGTCATTGTGGATAGTGCTCTGAAAACATCCACTCAATGTGCAGCGGCAATCAAAAAAGTGAACAGAATGTTGGGAATCAATAGGAAAGGGATAGATAATAAGATAGAAAATATCATATTGTCTCTATATAAATCCATGGTATGCCCACATCTTGAATACTGTGTGCAGATCTGGTCATACCATCTCTAAAAAGATATATTGGAAATGGAAAAGGTACAGAAAAGAGAAACAAAAATGATTAGGGGTATGGAACAACTTCCATATGAGGACAGATTAATAAGACTGGGACTTTTCAGCTTGGAAAAGAGACAACTAAGGGGGGATATGATAGAGGTCTATAAAATCATGACGGGTGTGGAGAAAGTAAATAAAGAAGTGTTATTTACTCCTTCTCATAATACAAGAAGTAGGGGTCACCAAATGAAATTAATAGGCAGCAGATTTAAAACAAAGAAAAGGAAGTATTTTTTTCACACAAGAGAATGTTGTGAAGACTAACACTATAAAAGGGTTCAAAAAAGAACTCACAGAGGATAGGTCCATCAATGGCTATTAGCCAGGTTGGGCGGGGATGGTGTCCCTAGCCTCTGTTTGCAAGAAGCTGGGAATGGGTGACAGGGGATGGATTACTTGATGATTACCTGTTCTGTTCATTCCCTCGGAAGAACCTGACATTGGCCACTGTAGGAAGACAGGATACTGGGCTAGATGGACCTTTGATCTGACCCAGTATGGCCGTTCTTATGTTCTAGAGAGCTACTGATTTCCCACAGTATAATGGGCAGATGTTTCAGCCTCCAGCACCCACGGATTCCTTGAGGAATCCAGGCAACAAGGAAGGCACCTTGGATTTTTCCTGAGATGGAGTGATCTGACCCATTATTTAGTATGTAAATATGATTATCTCTGTAGCGGGGTGGTCACCCACTCTGGCCCAGAAGGGGTTAAAGCCAGCCCTGGGACAGGGCTGGGAAGGAAAGCCTGGACTGATTGGGGAAGCAGCCGCAGCTGGGCCACGCCCCAATCAGGCCCAGCTGGTCCCTATAAGAGGCTGCGAGCCAGAAGCCCAAACAGTCTCTCTCTCTAGCAGTAGAGGGAGATGGGCCTGGCTGCAGGGAGCTAGAAACAGGGTACCTGAGTGGAGCAGGGCTGGGGAAAGGCAGAGGAGCCGGGGAGCTCCAGCCTAGAAAGCCCCAGGCTGCGGCCTAGCATAAGGCCAAGAGGTACTGGGGGTTGCAGAGGGCAGCCCAGGGGTAGGCCAAGGCAGCAGGTCCAGACTCAACCCTGCCTATGATGAGTGGCTTATACTGCAGTCTGCCCCAGGGCGCGGGGGCTAGTTGGTGACTGGCAGTAGCCTACGACTGAGGCAAGGTGGGGTTAGTGGGTGGAGGGTTCCCCTGGGAGGGGGGAGACCCAGTGAAAGGGGTACCGGGGTCCTGGGAGGGACACGGGCCAGAGGCAAGCCGGATCACCAGCCTGCAGGGGGCGCTCCAGGAGGCTGGAAGAGCTAATTCCCTGGACGACCAGCAGGAGGCGCCGCAGGGGTGAGTCCGAGCTCCCTTACAATCTCCATATTACTGATTCTCAATTTCCCCATCTAAGAGGTCAAGTACCATGTCCAAGGTCACAAAGAAAGTCAGTGTTGGAATCTGGATTCTAATGCATGACTCTTGAATCCTCATAGCCTAATCCACTAGACCACAGTGCCCTCTTGAAGATTCAGGAATGTCCTTCAGAAACAGTCTAAATACTTAAAGTGAATCAGATGATACTGCACATTTTACAGTCACGCATGTGAGCTGCAGAGAGGGATATTGTTAATAAAATATGCCTGCTTCAGTTATTTTTCAGTACCACTCACATAACGAATTTGCAACAATCTTGGAACTACAAGACTACATTTAATAACATAAGGAAGGGAATGCAATGTATGAAAAAGACAGCCAGTCAATGCTATTTATTTCTTAGGAGAAAATATCTAAACTGAACAGAATGTGTAGAGGTATAGAAAATAAATCCTGAGCCCACTATATTACATTGAACTTTTTGACACCAGTCTAAAATTTAGCAGCAGATGCTTCTGTTATTTCAAATCAATAATATCAGAACAGATGCCAAGCAGGGCCAGCCTTAGGAGTAGGTGATCAGGGTTGCCACCTGGGCACCAACATTTGTTGCTGCCAAATCCCTGGGTATTTTTGGGAGTGTGGGAGGGGGAAGTGTTTTTGTCTGTGCCTTTTGCGTGGGTGGGCTGGCCACCTATGAAAACATTGGTTATTTTTTACATCTAGATTGAGTTTTTGTCTTTTCTTAACCAGAAAACAAATTTTATTAACAACTGTTCTGTACGGGCTGTATACAAAATGATTTTAGCAGCCTGTTTTACAGAGCTAGCCCTGCTGACAGCAGAACGACGCACCAATTGGATATTTATCATACTGGACAAAGACAGTATGTAGCACAAACAAAAACGCTCAGCAGCAGGGTTATTTCTTCCCTAGTAAATTTGCTCATTGCTGACATTCAAGGCAGTATCTTTGCCCTGTTTTCTTAAATTTCAGAATATTACGGTATAAATTCTTTGTATCTCAATAGTGCCTAGATCCTCCAACTGAGGTCGGGGGCTCCATTGTACAAAAACACATTTCCCTGTTCCCTTCTGTTTGCAGAAATTTCCACAGATTAAACAATATTGTACTTTTTCTTGGAATTATATCTGAACAGTGTATCAAATGCTGAGGATTAAATGCAATTATATGACCTAAAATACTGTTAACATACTGCAGTGGGAAGTGATGGAGAGATTTAATAATAATGTTATATAGAATTTTCTCTCTAGCTCTGATCTAGGAATGTATTGAGGGCTCTCTAGAGGACAACTGGATCAGAGAAATGCTGGAATGTGATCCAAATACAGCTGAGATCCAAAGACCTCAGAACTGAGTTTAGAAAAAGGTTCTGGGTGGAAAATATTTGTCCAGAATAGCTGCAGTAAAGCAAAAGTTCAAATGTACTGTCCTGCAAAAACCTAGTAGGACTGAAGGATAATATTATCACAATGAAATTGAATACTGTACCCTCCAGTCACAAGGCTTTGCTCATGTCACAAAACCGTGGGTTACCTACGGGCTACCAGTAAAAGCTGAATCAATCTGTTCCTTGTAAATTGATATTAATTGTACTAGTCTGGAGAATACAAGCTGCTTTTTCTTTACAAATATGGAATTCTAAGTAATTTGCACTCATGGAATTTGGTTACAGCTTTGCACAGGGGATAGATGCCTTATTCACATCAGTTTAACTCCATTGACTTCAGTGGGTTTATTCTGTATTTACACTGGTGTAAGTGAGATTGGAATTGGGTCCCACCGATATAATTGTCCATGCTCTAATTTGTATTACTGGTTTAAATCAGCTACAAATTCAATACATTGTATTGCCCTCCAAGAAAACTGGCTCATACAGAACGTTCTAGGCCATAAAGTTCTTAATAGGACAAATAGATTCCTGTGCAGGGAGCCAACACAACATGTATCAGTGACCTAAAATCCCACTTAAGCCCTCAATATAATGCTTAAATTGTGCCGCTTGTACTCACCCAGTGCAAAGAGAAAAAAAAGACAATTCCTTCAAAACTTTAAACAGTGATAAAACCAGAGTGCTGCATGTTCTTTATTCCCTTGGTGAACGACTGTGTGTCAGGATAGGTACCTTGGCTGCACAATTTGACAAAAACATCTCTTGGAATGTTGAGTATTGCATGGCCTGGGAATAGGATTATGCTTAACCCTAATTTCAGAGGGTTCATAAAAGAATGATTTGTGGCCTGGCAAACATACCTTAGAATGAGGCTATGTTTATCTTAGGAGCCATGTACCAGTAAAGGAACAGAGTATACTATATAAGAATGGCCATACTGGGTCAGACCAAAGGTCCATCTCTCTGTCTCCTGTCTTCTGACAGTGGCCAATGCCAGGTGACCCAGAGGGAATGAACAGAACAGAGCAAGTCATCCATCCCCTGTCGCCCATTCCCAGCTTCTGGCAAACAGAGGCTAGGGACACCATCCCTGCCCATCCTGGCTAATAGTCATTGATGGACCTATCCTCCATGAACTTATCTAGTTCTTTTTTGAACCCTGTTATAGTCTTGGCCTTCACAATGTTCTCTGGCAAGGAGTTCCAAAGGTTGACACTGCGTCATATGAAGAAATACTTCCTTTTGTTTGTTTTAAACCTGCTGCCTATTAATTTCATTGGGTGACCCCTAGTTCTTGTGTTTTCATGAGAAGGAGTAACACTTCCTTATTTCTTTCTCCACACCCATCATGTTTTTATAGACCTCTATCATATCCCTCCTTAGTCGTCTCTTTCCCAAGCTGAAAAGTCCAAGTCCTTGCTTTTTTTCTCACTTTAGTCCTAATTACAAACCTAATTTGTAATATTTATAGCTAATTGATGGAAATTGCAGTCAGCTTTGTAGTTTGTTTTATAGTCTTACATTTGCTATTAATTGGGTTGGACCTTATGTTAACCACTAACTCATTTTATAACATTACCAATGAGCATCCCTAAGGTGAATTAACATGATTAAGTCTGGGGATCAGTCTGTGCTTACTGCAAATTTTCCCAAAAGGAACAGATTTATTGCAGATGGCAACAAGGTCTACTCTGAATAGAAATAATTAAGGGCCCAATTTACATCCTAAATAAGGACACGTTCTATTACATTTTAAAAAGATCATTATGCATTCTGAGAGGTTATGCTTTTCAAAATGAAAAAGAATGACAGACAATTACTGAAGCAGAACCCATAATGTCTTGGTTGCAGCTGAAATGAATTATATTATTAAAAGTTTCATGGGGGTGGGGGAGCTACATCTAGCAGCCAAATTACTCAGCAACATGATCCTCTTGATATGACATGTAGGTGTTTTTAAAAAATGTTTCCAGCAATTTGTGAAAAGAACACAACATTATTGGGAGGGCTGTGTATTTTGTTTCTAAAGCAAAAAATTAGAGAAGCCAGTTTTACAAGAGATCAGAAGCAGTGATAAGTATTAAGAACAATGTAGCCAAATAAGTTAAATAACATATTAATGCCCCCTAGTTATTGTGCCCTTTAATCTAAGCATATTAAAATTCAGAGAACCTATAACAGTTCATGCTTTAGCTACAATAGCATAGCATCTGGATGTAGCAGAGAATGGCAATAAAAACGTACATATTTTATATAACAATAATATTTTGGATATTAGCAGTAATTAACTAGCTCAGGGGTCAGCAACCTTTCAGAAGTGGTGTGCCGAGTCTTCATTTATTCACTCTAATTTAAGGTTCCGCGTGCCGGTAATACATTTTAACGTTTTTAGAAGGTCTCTTTCTATAAGTCTATAATATATAACTAAACTATTGTTGTATGTAAAGTAAATAAGGTTTTTAAAATGTTTAAGAAGCTTCATTTAAAATTAAATTAAAATGCAGAGCCCCCCAGACTGGTGACCAGGAGCCGGGTAGTGAGAGTGCCACTGAAAATCAGCTCGGCACGCGTGCCATAGGTTGCCTGCCCCTGAACTAGCTGAAGTCAATGGGCTACTCACATACATAACGCTATTCACTTGTGTAGTGGTTTATAGGATCTGGGCCTAAGTAACTCCAGAATATAATTACATTATATATTAATAATTGTAATAGTAATTGCAGTTTAATTGCAGGTAATGTAATTGCAGTATAGTGATGTCTTTTGATCCCTGTCTACCACTCACTCTTATAAATGGAAGATGCCATAGTTAAGAGAAACTGCACCTGTATTCCCCCTCTGTGGTCCACCAAGGGAACCCACTCTAGGCTCCCAGCTGTCACACCTTTCTTGGGTAGAGACGTGCACCCCTTTCCCTCCTAAGCAGGGTTTTTCCAGGCTGCACAGTTCCATGCCTACACTGATATTCCCCAAAAGCCAGGCTCCCTAAACAGGCCAGGGTCTGCAATTTGCTCTCTCTCCAAAGGCTATGAAAAGCTGTACTTGCCAGCAATGAGCTACCACACAGCTCTTTCTAAGCAAGCACATTTATTCTCAAGGAGAAAGCAGTACAGAGAAAACAGATTAAAACAATACAAGAAACTACCTGCACGCTAATAAGCTTACCAAAGATCATCCCCCCCAGTTCCAGCCAGGGCTCTGGTAGGAGTCAATCCTTCAAACCAAGGGGTTCATCTGTGGTTACAAGTTCATGAAGCCTTAGCTCAGAACCAGAATCACCATGAATAATCTAGTCTTTCCATTATACAGCTTGGGCCTTTGAACTTCAGATTCCAGAAACAAATCAGCAGACAGTGGTCCCTCCTCCCAGGGCGTAGCTCTAAAAGGCTGGGTTTTCGCATAACCGGAGGTGGGAAATTTGCATTCACCTCACCCTAGAGATCACAAGGAAAACCACTTGATACCATTTGTCCTAAAAGTCCATTCCTGTCAGGCCCACTGTTCAATACATTTCTTTGAAGTTTGTAACACTTCCCAGGGTTCATATCATATTACCCCTTAGAGAGATTACATACAATCTCTTTGCACTTAATACAATGGACTCCAAAGATACTTCACCTTAATTCAATAAGGTTTTTCAAGGATATTTCAGGAAATTGCCATATCTGTCATAGAAGCTATTTACAAGAGCAAGAATTAAAAACAAACACAAAGGAAAAAAGAGGAGTTTTGGAAGGGATATAAATCCTCTGCTTTAAAGGCACAAAAACCATTTGTAACGGGGATTAGGAGACAATTTCCCCTGAGACCAGATTACTCACCTTTGGTTACTGCAAGGTTTCTTGCACCTTTCTCTGAAACAGCTGGGATTACTCAGTGCTCGAGGCAGGATACTGGACTAGATAGACCATTGGCCTGATCCAGTATGACAGATCCCATGTTCCTAAACTGGCCAAATGTTTTTTTTATTTACGTAACTTTAAAAGACACTTTTCTGCAGATCTAAGTGCTGTGTAGTAGATTAAAAATACGAACTATGAAGAGAAAAAAAAATCAAAACAGAATTACTAGAGGGAAGGTTGAACAGCAGGTACTAAAGTTAGACATTTTTAAAGTCAGCAGGTCCAGAAAACTTGCATCCATGAGTTTTAAAAGAGTTGTATGAGGAGCTCAATGTATCGTTAATATTGATTTTTAATAAGTCTTGGAACACTGGGGAAGTTCCAGAGGACTGGAAGAAAGCTAAAGTTGTACCAATATTTTAAATGGGTAAATGCAAGAGCTATTATAGGCATGCCAGCCTGACATCAATCCCAGGTAAAATAATGTCACTGGTAATAGAGGACTAGTTTAATAAAGAATTAAAAGAAAGGTAATATAAATTAATGCCAATCAACATGATTGTACGAAAAATAGATATCAAGTTAGACCATATCTATTTTTGATTAGAATACAATAGTTTGGTTGATAAAGGTAATAATGTAATATACTTAGATTTCTGTAGGACATTTTCATTAAGAAGCTAGAACGATACAAAATCAACATGGTACCTATTAAGCGACGCAAACACTGATTACCTGATAAGTCTCAAAATATAATTGTAAATGCTTCTGCCATTCATAAAATTAAGCTCTCTTACTTACACATGCTAATATGCTATCCCTGAACCAAGCAATGAAGTGGTGGTGGAGGATAATGCAACATTTAAAAGGATACATTTATCTCTAATCAGACACTAAAAGGAAATGATACAAAAATAAAACTCAGAGGGGTAGCCGTGTTAGTCTGACGAAGTGGGCATTCACCCAGAAAAGCTTATGCTCCAATACAACTGTTAGTCTTTAAGGTGCCACAGGACTCCTTGTTGCTTTTTAAAAATAAAACTGCCGCACTACTTTAAAGTGTTCAGTTTTACAACAAAAAAATGCCTTATATTGTATTTTTCTGGGGGGAGGGGGGCAGGAAATCCCACAAACTCCTGCCAGTCATTTTTAGGTTAAAAATATCTATTTTTTCCTGGGACTCTAGAGTCAGGCTCATTCACAGTTTGAGGCAGCAGTTAAATTATTTAATAGTGCACAAATCCTTTGCCTCCATGGCTGGCACTGTCAACTGGTGAACTTGTCCAGTTTTACTGTGCTGAGTGTGAAAGAGTGGAGGGAGGATTTAGGTAGCTCACATGTGGAATCTGTACTCTTGTGCTGCCTGGCTTCTGGTAGCTCCCCTCACATACCAACACAGTGAGGCAGGGCAGTGAGGTCTGGTGAGAAGAAGGGGAAGGGGAAGATGAAGCTACTATCCGCTGGCCACTGCTCCTTATAAAACCATGCTGCTGCAACAGGAAGGTCTGTTACAGCCTCCGACCTACAACAGTGGTCCCAGGATTTAGGCATGGGAAGAAAATGTCCCCTCTCACTGTCACAGAATCCTCTTGCGCCACGACCAGCTACTTGGGAATGCCTACACTGCAGCAGCTACAGTGGTGCTGTAGTAGAGCTGTAGCGTAGATGCTTCCTACATCATAGAATCATAGAATATCAGGGTTGGAAGGGACCTCAGGAGGTCATCTAGTCCAACCCCCTACTCAAAGCAGGACCTAATCCCAACTAAATCATCCCAGCCAGGCTTTGTCAAGCCTGACCTTAAAAACCTCTAAGGACATCAACATCAACAGAAGGGTTTTTCCATGGCTGTAGGTAATTCAGTTCTCCGAGAGGTGGTAGCTAGATCAATGGAAGAATTCTTCTGTCCACTTAGCTGCATCTGCAGTGGGGATTAAGTTGACCTAGCTACATCACACAGGTTGAGAAATTTTTCACAGCCCTAAGAAATGTAACTAAATCTACCTAAATTTTAGGTATAGGCAAGGCCCCAGACTTGATATTGAAGAGGAAGGCTTGTTCCTACTATAGGATCTGATTAACTAATGCAGGTCAGCAGGCGCTTAGTTTTAAGCATGAGTAGGCCATTGAAGTTCAATGGGATTATTTATATACTTAAAGTTAAACACATGCTTCAGTGCTTGGACAAGAGGCAATATTAATGTAAAGTTCAGACCTTCCCACTTTACACACAAACCTCCTTTAATATGGGTCTGCTAACGGCATGTCTGATCTGTCTCTGTAATGGATTTGTAAGGGTACAAAAAGACAATTTATTTAATTAAAAATACAGCTCCAAGTACTGCATTAGCAAATCTTTCTATATAATGGAATTCCTGTGAATGGACAATTCATCCTATTTCCAGGAAAAAGGGGTTTGCAAAGACCAAAATTGTATTTAGCCCAGATGCAGGCACACAGAATGGGGTGTGGAGTTCCCGCTACAGCAGGGCTAAGCACGCTCCAGCCCATTGTTTGAAAAGGAATATTTTCATAGAAGAGATTTTGTTCATTAGGAAACAAAATGTAGGGAGTTAGTTAAGTAGATGAGACATTTTCCTCTTGTTCAGTCAGCACAGATCAAAGGCAAAACAAAAGCCCCAAACTAACGGCCCCATTGAAGTCCATGGAGGGTTTGCCATTGACTTCAATAGGGCCAGGATTTCACCCATGGTCTTTTAGACATATTTCTCTGAGCAAAAGAGAAGACTCCAGGATGGGTGACAAAATCTACTAACAGCAGAGAAACCTTTCTTCCCATCTCACCTATTCAGTTCAGGTAATTCTTTTATGAACGGAAACATGATTTGTTACAAAAGACTGACTAAAAAGGCCTATTAATACACTCACTTTAATTTTATTATTCTGATATTACTTTTGGAGACTTCTTTAAGTATCAATTTAAACCTAAAAACACTAGGTGGCTCCTAGGGGCTGTGTGTATGCTATAATAAGTACATCATTGCCATTGAAGGGGAAAAAAAATCTTAAAATCATGCAATGACTCTGCAAATAAAAGCATCACTCCACCAGGGATACCTCAGAACAGGTGGTAGGAAATCCATGAAAATAAATCTATCAACATTTACTTGGTGGACAGTTCAGTATATTCTTGCTTTCTCATATCTCCAGCATTAATTACTTTCTTTCCTCTCTAGATCAATTTCTTTCCATTGCAGAGCCTGTGCCCCTGGGATATTCAGGGCAGCACTTAGTCTTCAGGGGCAGTCTTAACTTCCCTGATCCTGGTATCCACGTGTCTGCCATTCGGTACATACATGCTTGTATAAAACCTTTGACTTCAAGCTATCACCACAAAAAAAAAAAAAGCGTAAGTTAGTGGGCAGTAAGCCAGCCAGGGCAGGGCAATAAAGCTTTAGGGCAGTGTTAATCTTTTAAGGCCTTTTCAAGGAACATCAATGGAATAACACTGGGAAATTATTTCCTGCTTTAACCAGAAGGAAAGAGGATACACCAGCTCCTTTGTTTCCCTTTGACTCAGCTTTCCCTTCCCTTTTATATTCTGTCCTAAGCAGCCATGTACCAAAGACCTGTTAACCCTTTCCAGACTGCAGCACCCATGCCTATCACATTTATATTATATAACCCCCCCCCCCAGAATATTTGATGATGTCCTTTATAATTGGCCTGAGTGTAGGATGTCCTCATTCCTGAATGGCAAAGTCACACTTACATTATGTTGGCCATCCCAAATCAATGACAATAAAATCTTTGTTCCACACTGCCATGTTATATGTTCACTATCGGTGCATATTTATTAGAGAAATTATTTCTGAAATGATTGACAGTTTTATAAAAAAGTGTCTTTGGCCAGGTCTATACTACAAAGTTTTGCCAGCAAAACACCACGTAGATGCAGCTTATACTGGCAAGTGATTCCTTTTGCTGGTATAGCTTATGTTATTCCTGGAAGTAATTTCACTATACTGACAAAACAACTTTTTGTCGCTAGATACTGTGGCTCCATTAGGAGACTGTCAGTATAGCTATATTGGCAAAACCTTATTCGTATAGACTAGCCTTTAATATTTTTTTTTGTCTGTAAAGATGAGTGCCAATATCTTCGCTGCAACTGTATAGGGAGAAAATAACATTGTAGGAACCTAAAAGGAGCTCTTCTATATAGAATAATGTTATGATTTTAAGATACGATATCTTAGAACCTGTCAATCCAGAAGCAAGTCCTCTTTTTTTACCATTGCAAAATTGTGAATCTTCCTTTCCCAGGGGTATAAAGTTCCCATTCCTAGCCTTGAAGGGTCACACTTAAATGTGTCACTATTACAGAACTGAATATTGCCCAATCCTATGCCTCAAGCCAGTGTAATATGTAGGAAAGTTTACCTGGCAGTTTCGTTGCTTTTTTGAAGGCAAAGCTCTTCAGGGGTTTGGAATGTTAGAAGGATTCCTGTTGGAAATGGATTAAAGTGCAGGTGAGATAGTCAAAGGTGCAAGATAAATGCAATTTACCACAAAGATCATCAGCACTTGTGTTATTTAGAGAGACTATAGACACACATACATTTTGGACTCCAAAATGTTTCAGAATATTATTTATATTAGAGTTGAAAAAAAGGCTCTGAAAATGTTAACCGACCATTAGTATCAAATTGTCTCTTGCTCTTCTCACTACTGAACAGTCTAGAAAAGCCAGATGAAGCCAACCCTTTGACATCTTTATTTAATAGTTGACAGTATTTAAAGTGTTCTTGTTCATTGTGACCAGCTGAACATTAGCGGCATGTTGGAAATATTTATGAACACTGAGAACACAATACTAGCAAATTAGGGCATTAGCCTTTGAGAACTGATTTATTTGGCTGACCATTCTTAGGCTCTATCAAATAAAAAGTAAGTTGTATGTACATTAGTGGCTCTTCTACTCTGTCCATCACTTATATCTGTCACCATCCTGTTTACACAGGGCCAGATCACATCCCACAGTCTGCCTGTGGATCTTCCCCCACTCCAGGCAAAAGAGTGGGACCAGCGCCTCTAATGCAACATCACTCTTTTTAGGAACCCAACAGGTGAGGACTCAAAGGGCTGAGGCAGGGAATGGGCGACTCCATATTGGCTGAGGGTGGGGATAGGAGGAAGTACATGACCCCCATCTAGTCTTGCAGGGAGTACCCCGAAAAGGTAATACAACCTAGCTTCTTGGTAGTGGGAATCCCCCTTTATGGAGTCCCAGGTGCAGCTATTGGCAGGAAGGAGCTCCTGGTAGTGCAATTCCATTGCAGCAGAACTTTCAGGAAGCAGTAGGCTCACTGGGCGCAAAGAGATGGTGTGGAGGCACAGGACTGCCATGCAGATGGCTTTAGCCACTTGTAGAAACCTGTGGATCCTACAGGTTTGGGGGTGAGCCCCAGGGCTAGTGGAAGGCAACCCTGTCAGAATGAGTGAGGACGAATTTGATTAGGGGAGCCTCAGATTCTTATTGCTTTAGCCACCTGTCATGGCTTGTACCCTGGGTGGGTGTGATCTGGCTCACAGAAGCTATGTCTGTTCTAAAAAGTGTTATCAAAATTTCCTAGTGGTGCCAATGTTGGTTAATCTGAATGGATGTTAGCAATGTTAGAAGCCCTAGTCTAGATACAATTTCAATGAATGTCATCAAACCCTGTTGGGGCCAGGCTAATCAACATGGTGCTGAAAACCACATTGGTAGCCAAAATCTTTTCTTACAGTAGGGTTTCTGACATTGCTAACACCCATTCGTCAGAACCACTGAAAATCCTCTAGCATAGATAAAGCTGATGGCAAAGCTGTAAACAGTGAAGCAAGCTGCTAGATGTCAAATCCGGTGAAGTGTAAGCTGGCTGAGTCACTTAACAGAGGATGCCCTCATATCACACTCAAAGCTTTTTTGTTTTACTGGGACAGGAAGTAAAAGACTGCATTGCTCAGGTAGAGGAATATATTTCAAAACATAAACAAAATTAATGGAAATCTATAGAGGGGCTCCAGGGTGAAGGAGGATATTTTTATAAGCGTGTACGTAGCTCCTGATCCTGCAAACGCATATGCACCTGTATAACTTTCCTTGTGTGAACAGTGGCATTGACTTAACTATGAGTCCCAATGTTCGGGGTTTTTTTTTTTTAAAAACTTGTTTAATCAGAAATGAAAACAGGGGTCTTAATATCAACAAATCAAGAAATTATATGACCGTTGACACATTGACACTCCATGCAGCACAGTGGCAGTTTATTGTGCTGCCATGCTGGAGACCTGGGTTCAGAAATGAGATTGAGAATCCTGATGCCTTTGTCCAGTGGATATCATGCTCGTTGGACAAGCAATGCATGGTGTAAACAGGTATACTGGCCCTTTAAGGCTACAGGGGGTGGGGAGTCTTCCCAGCCAATCTAGGTGGGAGGAATTTAGAGGGCCAGCTGAGTGTCTCAGCCTGTCATATATATGGTTTCTGGGGAGGAGGGTGCTATAATCATCACTATGTGAGAAACTATGCCATAGCCAAGCTATCAGTCCAGCCAGGAGATTTAGAATTTAAAGATTTGGGCACATGCACACACAGGGGTATTTGATGAGTCATGGATTAAGCTACCATAAGAATCAAAATAGCCATAAAACTTCATTTATACAATTCTGTAATTCAATTGCAACTGTACCATTAAAAACAAGCAGTCCCCAAATATTTCTTGTACTCCTTTTGAAACTTTCTGTGCCTGGCACACACTGCTGAGTCAAGTGGAGTGATGTTTGACGTATCACTATTTTAAGTTTGACAAGGTTTGGTTTGTCTTGGGCTTCTGTGAACATAGCCATCCCCACATAACATTCATTAAGTTAGAAGATGGTGGCGGTGGTTGGAATCTTCAAAAATGAGACACCAGTACCACAAGACTAGAATTATAGCAGATTTCTTTTTACAGTGCTTAATCTCATGAATCCCTCTGCGAGGGCTCTTGGTCACTCACTTTCTGACACAACAAAATGTGTGACAAGGGTTCAGTTTCATACTTTGATGAAACACTGACTCAAGGTCAGCTTAGTTTTTTAAGCAAGGTTGTTGAGCTCATTTTTGGGCTGCCTTCTCCATGATCCCACACTGTTACTTTACACACACACCCTTCCTGAATAGCACTCACTGGGCCTTTTCTATCAATGGCTGGCATATCAGTATAACTAGGAGGGATTCTTTACTGACAGAGCAGGTTGTAAATGTTACATGCCACTTCCATGTTCTAGTCTTCTGTCTCACACACTGTGGTCCCTTTCTGAAGCAGTAGCAGCTGACTCCATAACATCCCTTAAGGAAGAAAAAGTGGCCAGTTAAAGAACTAGGAGTGTAACAAATATGTGACAGTGAAAAGCACATACAAGTTTTCTCCTCCAGCTAGTGAAGAGAACAACAAGAGACAGGAAGAAATCAACAAAACTGGAGAAAATGCAACTTGCAGTTGTTAATGACAAACTCAGAACTCTGTTACACCTGTGTAAGGTCAGCGTAAGCTGACCGAGAGAGAGCAGGATTTGGCCTCATGAGTCATCCTTATTGTTAACAATTATAGTTTATTTTTAACCTTATAATTATAGTTGGGCCCAAGCCAAAAACCTGGATCCAGATCTGAACACTTCTGAAGTTGGAGTGTATTTGGGTCAGCCTATTGTAGAAGGGGCTGCCTGGGGGGTTTGAATCTAGATACATAGCTGGTGCTATTAGTCACTCACTCCTATGTTAAAGTCTCTTTGAAATTTGTAACAAAACATTTTAATTTGATGATCAGAACTGACACTCTGTTGCAGTCAAAGAGACATGTTAGTTTTCATGAGACTTGGAAAAGATGTTTTGCTTCTTAACATGGTCAGGAGCTAGAGGAGTGGATGGCGGAGAGATTAACCATTCTGATACCCAAGAAATTTTTTTCTCCAATCCGCAGCTTTTACCTACCTACATTAAATATTTACTCCGCAATGGGAAGAGGGCTGTCACACTGACTAATTTATTATAGGTGGCATTAATGGAGTGTACAGTAAGTTTAGTACTGTTTGACACTTCCAGAAACCAGGGAATTTCTGCCATCATGGGTGATTCTGTTGTTTTGAACCAATCAAATGTTTTTACTTGCTTTGTGTGGAGTATCATGTAGGCAGCATCTACACCCTAGGAAATTATGCAGTCAGACAGAGAGTAAGTAGTGAACAGACTTTACCAGTGATGTGAAACAGCTTTTAGAAAGAACTGTACCCAAATTAACAATAAGCCTTTCTCTAATGTCCAACTGCCCACATGTATTCTGTTAAATTGAATTTATAAGGCTATCTGCAATCACATCATCTGCTGACTTTCAAGAATATTGGCGCTGGAATGTCTGCCTTTACAATAAGTAATAAAATAACAATAGTGGCAATGGAATTAAATTAACCACCCCCTATCTTCTAAGTACCTGGTTAAACAATGGGAAAATATAATAAAAAGAGATACCGCTTTATACCTTGCAACAATGGCTCCTTATCTCTTCTGTCATCCAATCCTTGGACTTCAGTTAAGTCGCCTCCTGATCCTTAGGGCCCTTTCCATGTATGTCCTTGTTGGGCTCTTGGCTAGCTGCCACATGCATGGCAAACTTGCTGGATGGCCTGTCCATGAGGCTCAAATACAGCTTTTCAAGAAGGGCAGCTGAATCTGTTGGCCTCAGAATTCTGGTTATTGTCCTGGGCCTTTCTGAACTGCACCTTCAGCCCTTTTTTCTTATCATTGCGCTGCTTGGCTCCGGCTTCAGTGTCCAACTCTGTCAGCCTCTGTGACATTTTGCAAGTAGAACACCCAGGACTTTGGCAGAGACAAGGTTGGCTTGGGCTGGCTGCTAGCTCCAGATTCTGAGCAGGTCCCTCACTCATGAGTTTGGGTCCATTTTGCAGCTCTTCATATTATCTAAATAGTCACAGGAGACAGGCCAACGGGGTCTGATTTGTTGACAATATACTACTTGAACGGTCTGAGAGTGATTCTGAATATTCAGATAATAAAAATGTCTTAAGTTTAGCATCAGAAAACAAGAATAAATGCCCCCCCAAAAAGTGCAATAAAAAATTCTTCACTGCAGCAGGAAGTGTTACAATACAAAAGCAGTGGGAATCTAGCACAGGAGTTCAACGATCTGGCTAGTGGATGCTGCTGATCTGGTACTTGCTACCTGTAACATATGTTTGCCTTTTTTTATTACAGGTAAGGAACTTCCTGTAGCACTGCCCC
Organism: Platysternon megacephalum; assembly: GCA_003942145.1. Lineage (NCBI taxonomy): Eukaryota > Metazoa > Chordata > Testudines > Platysternidae > Platysternon > Platysternon megacephalum. Next base: position 777,584 of record QXTE01000225.1, read on the forward strand.
CGTGGGATACTGGGGGGAGGGGGTATATTGCTGTACCCTTGCAGTCACTGATGTGTGAGGCACTGCATTGTGGGTTGGAACTTGGGGAGTGGCTGAATCATTCAGCTGCAATGCCTGTGATTTCCAAGTGTGGGAAAACTGGTGCACGTTTCACTGGTGCAACTGTATGCAAGTGTCACTATTATTATTATTATTTGTATTACCAGAGAGCCAAGGAGCCCTAGTTGTGGACCAGACCTCATTATACTCTTCTGCCAGGTGGTTAAGAGCAGTAATGAGGACCAGGTTCAGTATGTCTAGGGTCCCTCTTGAAGAGCAGAGCTAGCTTGTTCCCCCATCCAGAATTCCAGGAAAAATAAATGAATCCGCTTGCCCTTAACAGGCAGAACCTCCTCTCCTGCAAGTACATTGTGTAGTCTGGTGGCCTGTCCAACAGCTTGGGGGGATACAGTCAGCCACACTCAACTCTGTTTTAGCCTTCTGCACAGGCTCTTTTATTTTTCTGCCACACAAATGCAAGAAATATGGAAAAAACTAGAAGTGATTGTCCTGACCTAGACAGATACTGCAGGGTCCTCTACTATCCAGTAACTCAAGGGTCATGGTTCTCCCGTAGGCCAGCCCTGTAGTACCCCTGAGGCGATCTACCCCATTGCAGCCCACTGCTGCTGAGGAATGTATTTGTTTATCCTACCACCCCTTTACAGTCCTGGGTCCTCATTTATATCTTCCTGCTGGGAATCAGAGCCAATCATTAGCTTTTGCTTAGCTGGATCAGCTGGTTCCCAACACCTGCCTGCTGAGCTTCTCCTTAAACCAGGGCTTGCTGGTCCCTGGCTCTGCAGGCCCTTAAAGGGGCAGACTACCCTATTGTACTCCAAGTCTAGATGCAAAACAAGGGAATCTTTTAGTGGGAACAGGGTCATAGAATCAGGGAAAACTCAGCAATATTATAACATTAAAAGATTAGAGTGCTCTATAAATCTACTATAATCCAATCAATGCTCTCCCCTCCAGTCACTGTGAATGCCTGGCAGGTAAGAGTTCCCTGGGCACATCACTCCATCCCCCACCCCCAATCCCATTCACAGCTCAGATCAGTAAATAGTAACAATCCAAGTATCTAAGGGCAGTGTTCTCTACAGATCTGGCTCCAGCCCTGTTGAAGCTGCTTGTTTAATCCCAACTTAAAGTACCACCATCTGACCATGCTTTGTATTTCAGCTCAGTTTAAGTGACAGGGAAAAACCTCACTGACCTTGCCTCAGCTGTGCTACCACCCCACAAGTCTCCACTAAAGAGTCCATTCTGCCACAGGACCCTCAGGAGGAGGATGTTAAGAGCACCTGACCCTAAAGCAGATGTCTTGCTACTCAGAGGTGAGCTTCTTTCCCCAAGGAGAGACCCCCCTTCTCAGGCACAGAGTTCCAACCTCCCCTCCCTACCAAAGGGCAAGTCTGGTTCAGTTAGGGTGATTTCTAAGTGTGACTGATGGAATTGTGGGTATGTAACATATGTAAAATGATGCTCTTTCTATAGAGAGAGTTTTCTCTTTTCACCAGCAGGGGGAGTAGAGAGCTTCCTCCACTCTGAGCGCCTGACTACATGCTTACACAAGCTCTAAAGGCTTGCTCCCAAATGGTGCAACCAACTGATGATGCAAACCAAGACAGCATTTATTTTGCATGTGTTGCGCCCACCATTTGGTAGCAACAACATTTTTGCTGAGCGTAGATGCCCTTCATGTTTCTTTATTTGGAAAATAGATGGCTTATCTCCCATCCCCCAGAGAGGGCTTCCAGGCTAAGATACGTTAATGTTTATAATGTGTTTTGAGATGGTCTGCTAGAACATGCTATAAGCGTGACATTACCCAAGGTATAATCTGGACTGTTGAACAGCTGTGTCCCCTCAATTCTCCAATCTGGGGTGTCTTTTGCACTGTTTCACTATGAGAGCAACCACTCCTGGTTTGCTCATCCACAGCCTCTTGCATGTAAATTACTCCCAAATGCCAAATATGAGTGCTCTAGCCAGCCACTCCTGAATTATATTAGAGCAATGCCAGCAAATCCTCAGTCCCAGATTTGTCCCCAGAAATGTGCATCTTGTACTGCCTAGTACCCTCCTGGACAATACAAACTCATAGAAAGTTTGTCATTTTATTAATAGAAAATGATATGCACAAACCTTATGTCAAACGGAATTTCCCAAATGCTTCAATCCAGACACCCTGGTTTAGATAGAACAACAAAACAAATTTATTAACTACAGAAAGATAGATTTTAAGTAATTGCAAGTAATGAGACAAAAAAGTGAGAATTGGTTACAGAGAAATAAAAAGGTAAAACAAACTAATACCTAACTTAATAAGCTAAGTGAATTCAAAGTGAAAGTCTCCCTCACCATATGTTCTAGCAGTCTTACTGGCTGAATCTTCCAGCCAGGATCTCTCCCCAGACCAACGATGATTCCTTTGTCTTTCAAGTGTTGTTGATGCCATGAATAGAGATGAAGGGAGAAATTTGTGTCCTCTGTTCAGGGGCGGCTCTATGTATTTTGCCGCCTCAAGCACGGCAGTCAGGTGGCCTTCGGCAGCATGCCTGTGGGAGGTGCGCTGGTAACATGGATTCGGCGGCGTGCCTGTGGGAGGTCCGCCGGTCCCACGGCTTCGGCGTACCCGCCACCAGATTGCCGCCAAAGCCACGGGACCGGCGGACCTCCCACAGGCATGCCGCCGAAGGCTCCCTGACTGCCGCCCACACAGCAACCGGCAGGCCACCCGCTGCGGCTTGCCACCCCAGGCACGTGCTTGGTGCGCTGGTTCCTGGAGCCGCCCCTGCCTCTGTACTCACTTATAGTTATTTTCCTCTTTGAAAATCATCTCCAGCTAAGGTTAAGGAGATAGAAAGTCTGTTTGCATGGGAACCTCCAGCTGTTCCATTGCCAAGATGTAAATTTCTCACTCACACCCTTCTTCCTGCCAAAGAACAGCAATTTAACCAGGTGATAGTCCATTTGATTACGTTGACAGCTGGCTGAGGTGTTGGTTAGCGTTTTGTCTCTGGGGAACTGGTTTGAAGCTGTTTCTCCAGATTTAGAACATGTCTTATACAGTAGAATTTTATAACTTTACATACAATGTTGTGACACATCTTACCAGGACAATAATGTTCAGCAGATTATGAGTTTTAAAATGATACCTCACAAGGTATACTTTGTACAAAATTTATCATAGTCTCATAAAAAGGGTGAACATAAGGGTACAGGCTGTAACGATACATACAGAGTATTATTTACTTATCTGTATAGTCATGGCTAATCTTTTCCGCTAGTCAGGCTTTTTGCATTTAAGTGTTGCCAATTTATGCTTAATTTGTCACTAATCATGCAGTTCAATATTTACTAAACTGGTGACAAATGGTTTCCTATATCAATAATGTAGACAGCTTTATCAAATCTTTTATAGTATTAAATTAGTGAAATTTGAGAGAAACTAGGTCCAGAACTGTTTCTGTGTGCCAGTGCTTTGTCAGACTGGAAAGTGTAAGCCATCTGTCAAGAAAAAGCATAATTCAGAAAAGTCAACACATACAGTTTGAAGGGATCTTTCTAATTAAATGAGGATATGGCAGTAAGAGCTGATTCAGTCATTCATACTAAAGTAAATAGCAGTTAGTATCTAGCAGATGAGATCTGAGCCATGAGATCTTAAATTCCTGCTTCTGGCCAAATATGAATCCTTACAATTATAGCATACAAGGGGCTCATTTCCTCTACTGTGAATTACAGAGTGTAATTTCATGGACCATTTCCCTCTTGACACTCCCATGCAATTGCCATTGATGTTAATAGGAATTTGAGATAATTTAAAAATACATTGTGTATGGATCGCAATTACTTTTTAGTTGTATAACAGTAGAACTTAGGGTGCGTGTACACGGTAATACAAAACCCGCGGTGCTAAGTCTGAGAGCCCAGGTCAATTGACTCGGACTGCACGAGTGTCTAATTTCAGTGTAGACATACCCTGAAACAGGGTTTCAGAACCTAGACTTCAGCATGAGCCCAAACATCTACACTGTGCAAAGTCCCATGAAGCGGAGTCAGCTGACCTGGATCAGCAATGACCGTGCCTTGGGTCTTTTATTGCAGTGTAGACATACCCTTAAAGGCCTCAACTAAGATCAGCCCATTGTGCTAAGTGATGTACGAACACATAGCAGAACAGGGCCTGCTCCAAGATTTTACAATCTAAAGTGAGAAGACAAAGTGTGGGAGGAAGGAGGTATTATTGGACTCATTTTACAGATGGTAAATGAGGCACAGAGAGACAGAATCAGATCCAAAAGTCACTGAAGACAGTGAGAGGTTTTCCTTTGACTTCAGTGGGCATTGCATTCAGGAGAAGTCAATGGGAGTTAAGCATCTAGCTCATTTAGGAGCTGTAGAAAATCCTATCAGGCATCTACGTCCATCTGTAGGTGCTGAAATATCTTTGTAAATCTGGCCTTAAGTGACTTTCCCAAGGACCCACAGGAAGTCTGTGGTGGAGCTGGAAATTCAACCCAGATATGAGTCCCAGTCTAGTGCCTTAACCATGAGATCACCCTCTGTCTCTGGACAAGTACATATATACAGTGTACCTCTACTACACAAGAGACAAAACTGCTGCTATGTAGTAGGAATGGTGGGGGGAAGACAGAGAGAAAGGAAATGTGTATGTCAGGGTTATTGACTGATTAAACTATTATGGTGTCTGTCTGAAAAAACTGTAACCTCTTACTAAAGTCAAAGACACCACAATGATGTGGTAACTAGATGCCCTGGACTGCTTCAAGGGGATTAAATGATTTTTTAAATGTTCTGTCTCTTTTTCTATTGTTAGGTTGCAGCAGCTACCATAAAGGAAAATCAGCACAGTAAATATCAGCTGACTGGGGAAGAAAGTTGATTTCACTTTAAATAAGTGAGCAGGAGCACACACTGTGTGCATATGATTAAAAAATTTGAGCAATTTTCCCTTTGGCTGTAATCAACACAATATGAAATCTCATCAGGCGATGAGATGGAAGGAAATACTGCTGGAAGCCCTGTGGAGGATAAATGCCCTATTTTGCTCCTTTTTGGTATGCAGGCTCATTCTGGGTTTTATTAGAATGATGGTCACTTCTTGCCCCCACCCCCCTTTTTACGGGCTACATCTCAGAAGATTTTAAATGATCAAAGGAAAGAGACATAATAAATAGTCACAACTGAACAGACTGAATGTGTAATCAGAGGTGTAGAATAACAAATGACTAGACAATGTAATATATTATATATGATTATTTTGATGATAGGCCAGCTGGTTGCATAGTGCCTGATTTAAATAATACATGGTGGGCAAATGTTCTCAAAGTGATCCTGAATGGTCAGGTAATCAAAATCTCCTGAAGTCTTCAGCAATAGAAAAGGGGAACGAACCAAACAATGCAATAAAAAAAGTGTGCTATTCAACTGATGAAAAGTGCTATATGAGAGCTAGATATTAATTATGATAGATGTCAATCCATAGCCATGACTAAAGTCCTATAGTAAATAAAAGAGGCTTGCAGAAGTGAGGGTAGATCCATAGGAGATGACAGTGTTCCCATCTAATCAAAGGCCATGCACCAGCTGTTCCAACTCCCAAGGCAATGGGAAGGTACCCAAGAACTTGCAAAATGGTACAGCACATCTGTCACTATTCACCTATGCTTTAAGATCCAATACCAGGGAAAAAATCAGGCAAAGCACTGGGGAAAAAACCTAAATATTTCTGAAGGTGAACTCTCCAAAAGCAAGAGTGCTGAAAAATAATTAAAGAGGAATAAAAACAACAAGGAGTCCGGTGGCACCTTAAAGACTAACAGATTTATTTGGGCATAAGCTTTCGTAGGTAAAAAAACACTTCTGAAGAAGTGTTTTTTGTTTTTTTTACCCACGAAAGCTTATGCCCAAATAAATCTGTTAGTCTTTAAGGTGCACCAGACTCCTTGTTGTTTTTGTGGATACAGACTAACACAGCTACCCCCTGATATTTAAAGGGGAAGGTTTATAGTGGAGGCAATCAACAGCATTTGCCAACTGAACCTTGCCATTTGGTTCACAGAGACTGGAAGTGAATCAACCATTGCATGTTCACATATAGTTCAGTGATTTTGAGCTACAAAGGAGTACCTCCAACAAGCAGCCCTTTCTTACCCCCACTGATGGACCTTAAATGTCAGGAGTCCTCACCTAGGTGTCCCACAGGGGTTCTCATGAATGGACAGGTCTGATCTTGAGGGATGGTGGTGTGGAAATTAAGCTCATTAGTTCACAACTATGTTAACAACCCTCAGCCCATCACAATGTTGAACTTTCACAAGTATGGGCTGAAGCCTGTGATCATGCTGCATGACAAACCTACTTAGGTTCATTGTGTGAACGTGAGTATTTCCAGCTCTAACTGGTGTTCAGCAACTAGACAAGCTGAATTACTCGGAGTTCCCGCCATTCATACTACATCTCAGCATGTGTCCATTGGTATAGTTCCATTGGAATCAACGGAGGTAATGCCAGTATACACCAGCTATGGGTCTGGCTCACTGTTCTTTACATGCAGGGAGAAAAAAGATTCAGTAACTCAGAGTGAAAAAAGCATTCTTCCTGACTCACGAGGATGTAAAAGTTCTTTCGTGTCCTGTTTGGGGCCAAGTTTACATGAACAATTGATCAAGAATGGGTTTTAAAACGTGATAGATGCCAGGGATGGGTTTCTATGACTTAAAGGGTCTCAATTGAGGGTTGAGTTTCATAACAAAAATTTTAAGGGCATGGACATCTTGCATCAATGCATTTTTAATGCTGCTTCTTCCTCCAGTGGAGCGGGTTTGTTTTTTTTTAAATACTAGGTAGCAAACTCAACCAGGATTCAAATATAAAGTGGTCTGGGATTGTCATGTGACTGCACCAGCCAAATGACAGCTGCACCAGGGGTGGAGGTAATGCACCAGTTTGACTTCGCATCGCCTTCCCCCAAATAACATATGGCAGGACTGGCAAACCCAAATGTCAGAAGATAAATAAAAATAGATCCATGAAATGTATTTCAAACCCCGAATGCACACAGAACCCAGTAACAGTGAATGTGACCCTGTTACTAGACTGTTCATAAGTTTGCAGCAATTTATTGTAAAAACTAAGCGGAAATGAATAGATATTATAGTAAAAACAGAAAACTTGCAGAAGTTAATAGCCCAGCTCATCTTCACTGCCCCAGTACCTTAGGTGCCAGTTTTTCAGGCGTCAGTCTTGAACTTGAATTGGTGTGGGCAGACACTGCTACTTCCTCCACCCTTCCCAAAGAATGAACTACTAGCAGAAAAGCCAAAGCTCACTGCAGACAGATAAGACTGAGGCCAGAATCCTGGTGCTTTAACCAATCAATGCCCATTTTAGTAAAACATTATAGCTCCTCAAACTATAATGGACACACAATGTCTTCTGCACAGCTTTATCAATTACCTGTATCTTCACACTATTCTTTTGCTACTCAAAGAGCTTTCCCAAATACAGTTTAATAACTTATTCTAGTTCCTGTCTGCTAATGTAATTAGGAAGGACAAACTGTGTTTGATCTGTCTCACCAGATTAATCCATCACATCCCACACTAAAATAATTATCTATGTGCTGTACCTCAGAGATTAATTCAATTAGAAGACAAGGTGTCTGGGGAGTTTCCTACCTCCCTTTTGAAGTTTGTTTTCTAATCTCCTGTGAATATTCTGTAATGAGAAGTACAATAAAAGCTAAATGGTGTTCTTTAATGTACATCATTTATATGTTGAATTATATTAACTGATCATAAAAAGGTAAGGGATTAATCACATTGTATATAACTTAATGGACCTCTAGCCCTACTAACGTTAGAGCTCATTTCCTTGCACAAGGAGATACAAGTTATATCAGCAATTTGTTTTACATACTGACTTTACTAAAGCTTTATAGCTGCTTATGACTTGCAGCTGATTGCCTATCTGCATCTTTATGTGCCTAAATACCTAAATCTGGCCACTAGCCCTAAAGCACCAAACTGCCATTGATTTCAATGGGAGCTAAGCACCTAACCTGCTTAGGCGTTTCTAAAAAATCCTCACAGCTGCCTAACTCCTTTAGGCAGTTTTGTAAATTGCAATAGGTGCCTCTCTGTATTTTTAGACAGCTAACTATCTTTTGAAAATCTGGGGCTAGAAGAGTAGTCTATAGAAGGCAATGTCACGTAATGCAGGCCCACAGCTCAGCTTTATCTTGTTCTATCCAAATTTAGCTCCCTACCTGTTTTAAAAATAAATATATTTTCACCTTCTTTAGTGCATTTTGAAATCTGATTGGCCAGCAGGGGTTTCAAAAGAGGGAGTAATCATTTAACTACACTAGATTAAAAAAATTACAGCCTTTACGTACTTGATCAATTAAGTACATTAATACTCATCTTTAGTTTTTTTGGTATCTAAGATGTCCTTGGCATCTCGAGGTGTATGTTCACATTAAGGCCCCAATTCAGCAAAGCACATGTGTTTAATTTTAATAGTACTTTAGCAGATGTTTAATTATAAGCTCATGTGTAGGTCTTTCCCTACTCAGCAAATGACTTAATCCTGTGATAGAACACTTTAGTGAACCAGAGCCATAACCAAAACCAAAACTTGATTTCAATGGGAGTTAGACTCTTCAATGCCATTGACGATCTGGGCCCAAGTCCCAGACACTCCAGGCCCTGATACAACCCATATTTTGCCACATGCCTTTTCTTTATATGTAGTATTCTATACCCAGATTTGCTTTCTCTCTCCCTTGTGCTTTCTCCTCTTTCAGTCAACCTCGCCTTATATAACACATGGAATTATAATACCCAATATGAGATGAACTGCTGCACACTGTAGATCACAGACCTGCCTGACCAGTCTTCCAATTTCAAATGGAAGCAAGAACTTGCTTTAACAATGCATATTGTGTTCATTCCGCCTTGAATTCAAGCAACCAGGTAAGGTAATTGGGCTCCTGGCAAATGTGGCAGCTCTAGGCAGTAATCATAGCTCTGCTCCTGCTCCCATGGCAACCAATGTGTTTACATTCACAAAATTACACAAAACTTTCTGCCTCTGCTACACAGGAGAACACAGAAAGCAAAGGGATTTGAGAAGGGGAATGTTTAACCAAGTGATTGGGGAGGAACAGTATTTACTCTTTTGAGTGCTTCAGATAATGATTAAGCATCTGATCATCCCCCTCTTCCCCCAATCTGCATTCAGCAGGCAAATTCCAGGAGCAGATCTCACTCCATTTAAGTCAAGTTGCCTGGGAGACAGAGGGGAGAAGAGGCTCCCAAGAGTTAGGATACATCGATACTGCAATCCGTGATGTGACTGCAGCATGTGTAGACATTCCTGAGCCAGCTTTAATCTAGCCAGTGCAAGTACTAACAATAGTGAAACTGCAGCAGCACAGGCTTCAGTGTGGGCTGTACAAATCCGCCCAGGACCCTGGGTACTTAGTTGAGTGGCTAGCCAGTGATGCCATGCTTCACTGCAAATGGTACCCGAGATAACTAGATCAAAGCTCGTTTGGGTGTGTCTACACATGCTGCAATCACACCTCCGATTGCAATGTAGACATACCATAAGTGGTGAAGCACAGAGTCTCTGTGCAGGTAGCACTTATCTCCCAAATATCATTGGAGACCATATTTGCTACCACTGCTCATATTTTCAAAGTAAAACTCCAGGATGCATTTTTTTTTTTAGAGCCCCCAAATATGTCTACAAAAGGGCACTTTAAAAAAATGTTCTAGTGTTGCCAATACCAGTTTCAGACTCAGTAGTGATATGGCATACGGCTAAGAGTGGAGAACTGTTTCTAGTAATTTAGCGTTCTGAATGGACTGTGTCGTGGAACCTTGAACAAATATCACGTTAAGCAAAAGAACATTATTTATAGGCTTTACACTCATTTGACTTCTATTCCTTCCAGATGCTATTCAGCACTTGTTCCACTGAACTGTTGTTTCCTGGGGAACAGGGCAAATTTTACTCACTATAGTGGTATGTCTTGAAGATTTTTTTTTATAACTTTAAACTGTTTTGTTTGATTAAATGAGCAATCAGGACATATCTGGCGTTCTCAAAGAAATTCCTAGGACATCGTATGAAAAAATAGGACTGTCCTGTTAAAACATATAGTCACTTTATCCAGGATCTGCTCAGGTCTTGAGAAGTGTGTTTGACAGGTGCCCTAAGTTCACTAGTCCTGACCCAGGTCAAGAGACTGAAATAAAGTTCAGTCTCTTCCTTCAACTCTTGTTTGCCACACCAGTATTACAAAGGAAGCAGAACCTTACTTCCTGCCCCCAGGGCAGGAGCAGCGTGAGGGGTAAACACCAACCCCCCCAACACATGATGTGGGGAAAACTCAAAGATCTTCTCCTACATATGGTTTCTTGGGAAGGGGCAATCTAGTACGGAGATAAGAAAGACATCATAGGCCATTTTAGGCCCTGATCTGGAAATGGAGCTCCATATTGGTCCATTCCTGGGCCCACGAACACTTCCATTAAACTTCCGTGGCGCTCTGCATGGACAGAGGGTCTGTCTGCTTGGAGCCCATTGCTAAACCTAGTGGGAAATTTTCAACTGATACTTTTTTTGGACAAAAGATGGTAGTGCCCAGAGCGGTGGACTGGGACTCAGGAGGCCAGACTTCTATTGCTGGCTCTGCCGCTAGCCTGCGGGTGACTTCACCTCTGTGTCTCAGTTTAAAATGGGGATAATCATACTGACCTCCTTTGTAAAGCACTTTGAGATCTACAGAGGAAGAGTGCTACATAAACATACATATATGAAAAGAAATAAAATACGACTAGACAGACATTTTCATAGAAAATTTCCTTATTTTTAAAATAATTTTTGACAAAAACTTTTTAAGGGGAGGGGGGGGTGAGGAGTATGTCTTGGCCAGCTGTGCACCTTGCAGGAACAGCACTTTTGAGCATAGAATGGACGTAAAAGCTGTTTTGTGTTTCATAAGGGGAAGTTGTTCCTTTGGCCTATGCTGTACTTGCTTTATGAGAAATCAAGGACATCCATCCCCAGAATTATCAGCCCAGTGCCTTTCACGAAAACTGGATTCACTGTAAAAGAAGTGTTTGACTTGTTTATTCAATACACTTATGTAATTGATTTTGAGATTATCACAATGAAAGACAAGCTAATTTGCAGCCCTACTGTTCTTGTATCAAAAATCCCTGCTGCAAAGCTGCCATGAGAAGAGAGGCTGACAGCTTTGGCTTAATTACTCTCCTTAAAAATCTCTCTTAAATAGAAGTATCAAATGGAGGTTTTCAGGATCATGAATGCATTATTCTAGTACCTCATGTGACAGTAATGGGGGATTTTAATATATGCAGAATATTAGTCTATCCAACAGTGGTTTTCTCTTGTTATTAAAGTGAAATAGTTTTGATAATCATTTTAGACATAAAGCATTCAGTTTTGGACTAATTCTGTTGCCCCAGCTCAGGGATCTGGATGTGCTGGCCGCCGCTTCCCGCAGCCCCCATTGGCCCTGGAACGGCGAACGGCGGCCAGTGGGAGCTGCGATTGGCCGAACCTGGGGATGCTGCAGGTAAACAAACTGGCCCGGCCCGCCAGTGGATTTCCCTGACGGGTCGCGTGCCAAAGGTTGCTGATTCCTGCACCAGCTTATGCCCAGTAGCCCCAGTGGAATCAATGGCACTGTTCACATGACTAAGGAAGTGCTTGATGTCAGTGGGGGTGGCAGAATCGAGTCCTTTATATGTGCAAAGATTAAGTCAAGGCACAAGGTGATGCTCCCATTTTCTGTTGTAGTAAGATCGTTAGAGGTGGGCGAACAAACAACATTGATGGAATCATTTGTCACTGGTCAGTGCAACTGCATTTGTATTTTCCCATCATGGTCCAGGCATGGTCCAGGCATGTATAAAGAGTCTTTTCTTTATACAGTTTGGGTCTTTGGTCGGCCCTCATGTAACAGATGGTCAGCAGACAAAAGGTCCCCTCAGAGCAAAGCTCCAAGAGCTGAATTCTTGCATAACCAGAGGGTTTACATTTGCATAGAACTCTGCCTAGAGATTTCCTGGGAAACCCACTTAACTTTAAAAGTTCACATTGATTCAAATAGTCATTTGAAACTCATAACACTTTCCAGGGTTTGCGTTAGTCAGGTCTCCTCCCTAGAGATGTTACATACAATCCCACAATATATAAACTGTTGCATTTTTTCCAAAGGTACTTACACTTAATTCAGTAAGGTTTTGTCGAGGATATTGCCCTTTCCCACCATTTTCCATTCAAAAATGCAGTTCCAGTAAAATCAAAATGTTTCGTGAAAAAATAAAAATCAGTTTTGCCAAAATTTTGTTTCAGAAAAAAACTGAAAAAAGTTGACAAATATCAAAAGTCTCATTACAACATTTTCAGAATGAAAGGTTTCAGTTTTTAGTTTTGAAATCACTTAGTTTTGAATTATTTTATTTTGTATTATATTGTAACAGAAAATTGTATAAAGCCAAAATTGAAATATGTTGGTTGGTCAGAAGTGAAAAAAGATTTTTGGAATTTTCCTTTGTGGAGACTTGAAAAAGCCAAAATTTCAAAATCTCAAGACCCTTGAGAAATGGAATTTCTGTCCTCCATCTGTCTCTACAGATCATGCCTTGTTTTCTCCCATAATACATCTTATAGCTATAGTGATGATGGCTGGTGACAGGATAGCTACCATGTGTTACATTCCATGTTGGATTAAGACCAGGTGTGGCAATTTGCGCTTCCTTTCTGTGTGATGTTTGCTTGTCAGTACACCTAATTTTAGGGAGAGACGAGTGAGTTGTAACAGGTGTAGAAAAGGCAGCTCAATTTGAGAGACATTTACAAATAGAGTCTAAAATAAATCAACAGCCCAGAAAGGTATCCCCTGAACTGCCACTTAGCTGCTTAGTCTGTCCAAACTGAACAACAAAGGCTCAAAAACGGTTTCTGAAGAGCTCCTTCAATATAAGTGACAAGGGCTTTAAAGGTACGGACAAGGACACGGTTTGACTCCAAGAAGCCTTCTTTGCCAATACCCCCATTATTCTCCATTGGCTGATGCACTCCAACAGCATAGGACATCTGTTTCCTCTTTTGTTTTATAGAATAACAGCACACTACCAAACATGGGGTGAATCTACAATGCAGCCATTTTAACACAGATTTCCTTTGTTGTCTGAATTGGGAATGGGAGAACAAGAGGGAAAGATAAGAAATATTTAATTAGGGGTGCTGGAACAATTTTTAGTGGGGGCGCTGATGATGGAAACCATGTAGGCCATGTATTTGGGATATTACTACTTCAAGCCAACGGGTATGGCAGCACTCCCAGCTCCAGCCCCACTGTATTTAATCAATAAAATGATCTCAATTTCTATTTACCAGGGCAATGGGGGAGGCACGGAGATCAAATACAGCCTGTGTAGTTGGGAAGCGGTGGGTGGAGACTGTTGATCCCATTTCTCGGTCACTCACCAATTTGCAGACCACTTACAATAGTAAATTACAGTCTTAAAATGAAGGATAGTGGAGAAAGTCACGGTTTGGTTTCCTTCTATAGGCCATTTAAAAAGTTAACTGTTTCATGTCAGCCACAAAATCTGAAAAATTCTGTGAGAAAATAATCCTACGAGTGACATATGAAAATGTACCTTTCGCACCAGCACTTGAGCATTAGGATTGCAGTCTGCCTCATACAATATATACAAGCTGTTTCTGAAGCAAGTTGGGGGATGTACAGTATATGCTGACGCTCACACAAGAATATTGAACACAGCATCCATCAAGCTCACAGCCAAAGAAATATTGGTGATTTTTTCCAGTCTTTTCCCTTCTCACAATACTTAACACATTTGTGAAGATGAATTTACTTTCAATTTCCTTGTTTTGGTGCTGCTGTCATTAATGATTTGTATTGCACACTAAATTAACACACCACTTTTTACATATGGAGTAAGACACCTTCATTACTGCAAAGAGTTTACAATCTAAGGCCTTGATCCTGCAGTGAATGCCCCATGTGGGCAAACTCCCTGTGAACAAGTAGAGCTGCATGGAAGTCAGTGGGCTCTGAGCCGGCACAGGGATCTGCCCCAGTGGAATTCCATTGCAGGATTGGGGCCTAAGATACAGCATAGAATCATCCGAGTGTGCAAAGTGATTTACAATTCATGTAAACTCAGTTTATTCGTACTAGTTTCAGTTTAATAGATATTAAGCATATCAGATCAAATCCATTCTGGTGTCACTCCACTGAATTAAATGGAATTCCATCAAGGATGAATTTCTCCCAGTGACCCCAATGACCGTTGCAAAAAAGCAAAATATTTGTCTCACTTGAAATGCAGATTAATTCTTAAAACAAATTGCCAAGTGATCAATGTATATCTAAATGTTTCATACTTAAACCACTAACAAGTAGCATTCAGTTACATTCAGTCTCTTTTTGTTGCAACTAATCTTTTCAGAATTAATCTGATATTAAAATAAAGCGTGAGACTTAAGTGATCAGTTCAGCCATGATCTGATGCCTTTAATCAATGAACTGATATTCAATAGTTTTAACTGTCCTGATTATTCCAGACATATGCTATACAAACCTAACAGCTGTTTCTTTTAAGAAGAACAATGAACGCATGGTAACTAGACCCCTCAGGTGCCAATGCTGCAGTCTGCACTCAGGCAAAACACCAACTTGAAGTCAATGGGAGTTTTGCTGGAGTGAGAACTGCAGAATCAAGATTGCTGAACCTGTTGATTTGTTCTTCTTTCCAGGAGAGGGCACCATTGAATACTGAAATGGCTTTCCAGATTACCTACGTGCTCAGAAAGATCAAGCCAAGGGTTTATTTGAGGTAAAGAGAAAAATAATTCTATTCCCTTTTCTCAAGCAGCAGCAGCTTGAGCTTTTATTTATGCTTATGTAAGATACCAAAGGCTTTTGCAATAATTTAGCAGTATTACTTCAGGTAGGCTAATGAAATAAAAGTTAATTTAATCTATTACTTTTAAAAGTTTCCTTTGAACGTTTCCATCGGGGGTGGGGATTGCCTTCTCTGTGGCAAGAACAAGGGGATTTTGGCCTCTGAAACTCATGGTTTTCACTCAATCTACCTCATGCTCCTTCCCCTTGAAAGCCTGTTCCACAGGAAGAAGCCAGCTTAGCTTAGTGTTTTATGAAGTCTCAGTCACATCCCCTTTGCCCAGCCCCATCCCTCTTCCCACCAGATTGCTAGGCCCCACCAGGAGACTTCCATGGGCTCTGGGAAAAGAGAAGGAGGTGTAAAATGCTCTTTAGGCAGCTGACCCCTGCCCTCTGTATGGGAAGAGAGTCACAGGGCACAATCTGGCAACATGGGCCAGAATGAGACCAGCCCATTCTCTAGCAATCTGTAGGAGCACATGGTGACTATATGTCCGTGTTCAGCTCCCACAGCAGGGAAGTGCGTGTGCGTGGTGAGAGCAGTAATATAGGTCCAATCAAAAATTTTTTTTGTAGCAAAATCCCATTTACCCTCCCAGATGTAAATATTGCTTAATTCACAGATATGCTGGGAGGCTGAATAAATACTTGCAACATACTCTCAAATTTCCTGTACAGTGTAACTTTCACTCCGTGGGGAAAATTATGGTCTCCTTGACTCTGATGCAATGAGGGTTCTGAGAACACAATTTAGCTTAGTACCGTATATACTCGTTCATAAGCCGAATATTTTTAGTAAAAAGGGGAAGCACCAGAAACGGGGGTCGGCTTATGAATGGGTATAGAGAGGGAGAGGTGGGACGCAGCCCCAACAGAGGGAGCAATGAGAGGCAGCACAGCAAACAGAGCCAAAAGGGAAGAGGCGGGGCCAGAGTCTCTCCACTTCTGGCCACGCTGCTCTCTCCCCAGCCTCCAAAGCAGCTGCAGTTCTGGGGCTGGCCGGCTGCAGCCGTGCCGTTCAGCCCCGCCCCCCAGAGCAGGCTGTGGCCGCGCCGCCCGGCCGCCGGAGCACACTGTGGCTGTGCCGCCCGGCCCAGCCCGCTGGAACATGCTGCGGCCGCGCTGCACAGCCTGCCGGAGAAGCTCCAGCCAGGTCAGAGACATCCTCCCCTGGCCCTCCCCAGATAAGGTGGGAAGGGAAGGGATGGGGAGAGTGTGGGGGGTCCCAGGCTAGGGGTGGGGTCGTGGGGGGTGGTCACAGGGGTTACTCCCCTGACTCCCAGCTTCTCCCCCCCAAAAATTTCCCCACCAGTTGCTGTCCCGGCCTGTCAGGGTAAGCAGCTGGCGCGCCGGGACACTTTGTTTACGTAGGTTTACCTCCATGCCTACGGACGCTCGAGGTAAACAAACCATCTCGGACCACCAGCGGCTTATCCTGATGGCCTGGGAGCCAAAGTTTGCTGACCCCTGAATTATAGGGTCGGCTTATGAATGGGTTATAAAATTTTTCCATTTTTACTTATCCATCTTGGGGGGAGGGGTCGGCTTATAAACGAACCGGCTTATGATCGAGTATATACGGTAAGTACAATGCATTATTAGAACGATCAGACCAATCTTTGAGCCAAGACAGAAGAGCACAGGGAAAAAAGGAGAAGATGTATGTTGGTAAACCACTCATGTCTTATCCTAGTGCTGCTGGCATCCACTCTCTCCTTTTAACTCTCTCATCAAAACCCATATCTTCCTTGAAGCCCTGCAGTGTTACTCCAATACCTTTTGTGTGGCTGAATTGTCTGTTCAGTTTGTAAGTTCTTTGATCCCTGCCCCATTTTCTTCTCCCTTTTCTCTGCACCACCAAGCACATTGTCAGTACTCAGCAAACAACTACCCTAAATTCTACTTTGTAATCACTATATTAAACACCTATGGGGAAGCCCTCTTGGTTCAATATACCCTTATTTCAACAACTGCTGTATTTGCCCAGAGACCTGGGGATTAATGTGAAAATTGAAAGATGGATAAGGAACTGGTTAAAGGGGAGACTACAATGGGTCATACTGAAAAGTGAACTGTCAGGCTGGAGGGAGATTACTAGTGGAGTTCCTCAGGGATGAGTCTTGGGACCAATTTTATTTAACATTTATATTAGTGACCTTGACACAAAAATTGGGAGTGTGCTAATAAAATTTGCAGATGACACAAAGTTGGCAATACCTTTCAATACGGAGGAGGACCGGAATATCAGACAAGATGATCTGGATGACCATGAAAACTGTAGTAATAGAAATGGGATGAAATATAATAGTGCAGAATGCCAGGCCATATACTTAGGGACTAACAACAAGAATGTTTTCTATAAGCTGGGGATTTCAGTTGGAAGTGACAGAGGAGAAGAAAGATCTGAATTTATTAGTTGATCACAGGATGACTATGAGCCACCAATGTGATGTGATCGTGAAAAAGGCTAATGCAGTCCTAGGATGCATCAGGTGTGGTATTTCCAGTAGTGACAGGGAAGTGTTAGTACCATTATACAAGGCACTAGTGAGACCTCATCTGGAATATTATGTGCAGTTCTGATCTCCCATGTTTAAGAAAGATTAATTCATACTGAAATAGGTGCAGAGAAGGGCTACTAGAATGATCAGAGGAATGGAAAACATACCTTATGAGAGGCGACTCAAGGAGCTTGGCTTGTGTAGCCTAACCAAAAGCAGGCTGAGGGGAGATATGATTGTGCTCTATAAATACATCAGAGAGATAAATACCCGGGGGGGGGGGGGGGGGAAGGAGGGATTTAAGCNAGCGCCAATGTGGACACAAACAAATGGTTATAAACTGGCCATCAACAAGTTTAGGCTTGAAATTAGATGTAGGTTTCTAACCATCAGAGGAGTGAAGTTCTGGAACAGCCTTCCGAGGGGAGCTGTGGGGGAAAAAAACCTAACTGGCTTCAAGACTGAGCTTGATATGTTTATGGAGGCGATGGTGTGATGAGGCTGCCTACAATGGCATGTGGCCAATCTGCAACTGCTAGCAGCAAATATCTCCAATGGCTAGTGATAGGACACTAGATGGCGAGGGCTCTGAGTTACTTCAGAGAATTCTCTCCAGGTGTCTGGCTGGTTGGTCTTGCCCACATGCTCAAGGCCTAACTGATCCCCATATTTGGGATTGGGAAGGAGTCTTCCCCAGGTCAGATTGGCACAGATCCTGGGGTTTTTCCATCTTCCTCTGCAGCATGGAGCACAGGTCACTTGCAGGTTTCAATTAGTGTAAGTGGTGGATTCTCTGCAACTTGAAGTCTTTAAACCATAACTTGAGGACTTCAGTAACTCAGCCAGTTATGGGTCTATTACAGGAGGGGGATGGGTGAGGTTCTGTGGCCTGCAATGAGCAGAAAGTCAGACTAGATGATCATAGAATCATAGATTAGGGTTGGAAGAGACCTCAGGAGGTCATCTAGTCCAACCTCCTGCTCAAACCATCATGATGGTCCCTTCCAGCTTTAAAGTCTATGCATCTAAATGATGTTATTTGTGAAGGATGAAATTGTCTTTGCCAGCATTTAAATGCCTATACACATCCAGTTTCTTAAACCAGTGGAGGTACCGTTAGTATTGCTCTACCATATCTTTCTCCACACTCTATTTCTGTGTTCTCATCTGCTGTATGAAATCCCCTACTTATTTATAAATCTAGGAGTAACATATTGGAAACTTTTTTATTTAAAACTCCTTTGTGCCTATCTCTGGGCAGACAATCAGAAAACAAGGACAGACACCACAACCTGTGTGTGTGTGTATGTTCTATAATTAGATTTCACCAAAGCACTAACAAATGTGAACTCCTGGATCACATTATCAGTCTTTCCATGGAGTCACAGACAGTCCTTTTAAATTCTATTGCCACCCAGACAAACTGGACTTTGTGATAAAAGGCCATTTACACCAAACATCACACCACATTTAGGTTGCTTCCAGTCCCAAGAGACCAGTCACTTACCCCAGATCAATTGATGCCCTAGATCTCACACCAAAGACAATGCTGGCAGCCAATTCTATAGTAAACTAACTGCTGTTAGCAACATTAATGCTGTTCAATTTTCTCTCTACCAACCTGAAAGCCCTGTACTCTCACATGCACAGAATTCACCACAGCAGCATGCCTATGCCACTGGTCTGACCCATGTCTTGGCATTAAACCCATGGAGTGTTTCCCATTACAGCAACACCATCTTAAGTGTTTTTATTGCCCTGTTGGATATGTTGCTCCTCCCTTGCCAAGATTATTGCAGTCCCAGCTTCCCCAGTTGCTTTTACTGCTGCTTCAACTCTCCCACTACGCCTGCTATAGCTTTGCCTCTGCTAGTGATGCTATCAGGATACACACTCCTTTCATGCCGTCTCTGTTTGTGCCCTCTCTTTACTGCCCTGGATGAAGCCAATCAAGTAGATTTCTAGGCTCATTTGGTACATAGTACCAACCTTTTTATGATAGGAACTTACTGCAGAACTCCTGGAGGAGCTGCATTTAGAAGCCTATTCTCCTCACAAGGTGTATAGCAAGTGCAGCTGTTAACGTTAACATGAGTTACACACACACACACACACACACACACACACGAAACAGACTGACAGCATGTGAGTAACTCCCACCAACAGCAAAGGGACTCGTGCATGCGCACGGAAGGAAGAACCAACCTCAGAGGAACTAGTGCTCTTTGCGCAGAGCACTACCCACTCAGTGCCAGCCCTTTACAGACAGTTCCAAACAAATGTCAGTGGCAAAGCTAGTTTCCTGGAATCTGAGCTTTACTTGAACTTTCTACTCTAAATCTATGGAACTTTAAATCGTATTGCCTGGCCATTAGTGGAACAGGAGCTGCCATTTTCAGATACAATAAAACAAAGAAGTGGGTGGCTTAGGGAACTGAGTTATTGTTTGCAGAGAAACCAAGGACATTGGAGTCTCAAACACCTTCTCCACACTAAATATAATCCCTATAAAGAAGGGTTGAGGCACATTTTTGCCTGTATGGTAGCTGCTGAATGGACACACAGTGGCTTTTAGGCACCAGCAAGCCCACCTTTTACAAGCACTGAGTTTCCTTAAGGTTATAGGGGTGGGGCAGGGAGAATGGGAAGCAGCATTTATTGTGCAGTAGCAGAATGTTTGTACTTTGGAGCGTGTCTCTACAGTGCAGTCGGACGTGTGGTTGCAGCTTGGGCAGACATACCTGCACTAGCTGAAATCAAGCGACTGCCAGTGAAGATGTGGTGTCACGGACCCTGGAGCAAGCCGGTCACATGAGTACATACTCAAGGTTCCAGTTGGCTTGTATAGCCTGCACTGCTGTGTCTTCACTGCCATTTTTAGTGGTGCTAGCTAGATTGAAGCTGGCCTGGGTATATCTACTCAGTCACATCCCCTACAGTGTAGACATGCCCTCAGTAAGCACAAGAGGTGAAATGGGTGAGAGCTTGAGGGCAGCTTGCAGGGTCTCAAAATGGGCTCAGCACTCTTACCTGGCACGTCTCATCTGTTGTTGACTCTCCTGGTTGTCTCACCTTATACTTAGATTGCAAGCTCTTTAGGACAGGGACAGTCTCACTTACATTTTTGTACAGTGCCTAGTACAATAGGGCCCTGATCCAGACTGGGATCTCTAGGCACTACCACAATACAAATAATTAACAGTAACCTGGGAATATTCTCACTATTCATATAAAATTTGCGGTTTCCCTGAACATCTTCTCCAGTACACTCACTTGCTAGAATACTAATACAGAGCAAACACAATAAAAGAGAAGCCATCCAAATAAGTCAGAAGTTCACAGAAAACTCAGCTCTGATCCCAGACAATAAAACAATCTTCGTAGAGTGGTGGGCAGTACTGTCCCTTCCACCCAGTACTTCCCATGTAGTTGTGTTCCATGGTTTTGTGGACCTGACCTAAGCTGCATCATTTACCTTATGAATCAGTTCTCCAGCAGATCTTTGCTGCTTTGCCTGCATGGCTACACAGAGGTCAAACAGTGCGCAGCAGAATCCTGCATCCAATTTAGACTTGCTGAGAGTCTGCTTTCTCTCATATAGGGCTGGGGTATACTTTTTCTTGAGATGGATGGCTGCAGCATCAGTGTAAAGCCATTGTTCCATAGGACAGGTCTTTCACCTACACATGAAAGTTTTGTTTTCTCCCTCCACCACTTGTCTGCTTACATTGATGCAATCCCACTATAGTTGCTCTGGGGTAAGAGAACAGAATTTTGCCTTCAGGTGTCTGTGAATGTAGATACCCTTTACACTATTGCATAGGAACATAAGAATAGCCATACTGGGTCTGACCAGTGGTCCATCTGGTCCAGTATCCTGTCTCTGGCAATGGTCAGTGACAGATGTTTCAGAGGGAATGAACAGAAGAGAGCAATTTCAAGTGCTTCATCCAGTCCCAGCTTTTGGTAGTTGGACGTTTAGGAACACCCAGAGCATGGGGTTGTGTCCCAGGCCATCTTGGTTAATAGGCTTTGATGGACCTATCCTCCATCAACTTACCTCATTCTTTTTTGTATCCAGTTTTAATTCTGGCCTTCACAACATCCCGTGGCAATGAGTTCCACAGGTTGACTGTGTTGTGTGAAGAAATATTTCCTTATGTTTGTTTTAAACTTGCTGCCTATTAATTTCATGGGGTGACCTAGTTCTTGTGTTATGTGAAAGGCTAATTAAGACTTCCCTGTTCACTTTCTCCACACCATTCATGATTATATAGATTTGTCATTTCCCCCCTTAGTAATAGCTTTTCTAAACTGACCAGTCCCCCAGTTTTTTTTGTTTTACTCTCGTATGGAAACTGTTCCATATCCCTAGTACTTTTTGTTGATCTTCCTCTGCACCTTTCCAAATTCTAATATATCTTTTTTTTTTTTTGATGGGGCAACCAGAACTGCAGAATCACCAGCGACATATTGGAAATACAAATAGATTTCACATCAAGTTTGCACCTTCCTGGAGTCATTTCAATCCTTAAGAAATAATTTATATCACAGAAAGTTCAAAGCACTGTGTGCAAGGATTGCTTAACATGCGATACATAGGAGTTAATTAGTAAAGCCAGCAATTTCAGTAGTTTGTAGGTGATCGTGCCGAGTCTTCAGGATATGGTTCAGTCCATGAGCATTCAGGGCGGGTGCAAGGATGTTTCGCGCCCTAGGCGAAACTTCCACCTTGCGCCCCCCCGAGCCCTGTGGCAGCTCTCCGCCCCCCCTGCGCCCTGAGGCGCCCCCCCGCGGCAGCCCCCCTCCGCGGAAGCTCCCCACCCCCCCATCACCCTGAGGCACCCCCCCCCCCGCGGCAGCTCCCCCCATCTGCCCTGAGGCACCACCGCCATGGTAGCTCCCCCCGGCCCGGGGAGCCGTTGCCCCAGCTCACCTCTGCTCCGCCTCCTCCCCAGCACGCCATCGCCGCTCCACTTCTCCCGCCTCCCAGGCTTATGGCGCCAATCAGCTGTTTGGCGCCGCAAGCCTGGGAGGGAGAGAAGCAGAGCGGGGTGGTGTGCTCACGGGAGGAGACGGAGCAGAGGTAAGCTGGGGCGGGGAGTGATTCCCCTGCGTGCCGCCCCCCCCCTTACTTGCTGCAGGCGGCCCTCCCCGCACCCCCCTGCCCCAGATCCCTCTGCCTAAATGCCACCGACGACCGGGGTGGCCGAAGATCCAGCCGCCGCGGTTGCCACCAAAGGACCCGAAATGCCGCCTCCCAAATGTGGGTGCCTAATGGGTTGCACCGGCCCTGTGAGCATTGGCTCTTGGTAACTGATACCTTGGCTGGAGAGCTTTGACTGGCTGGAGTTTCTGTAAAAACAACTACAGGTCTCTTGCATCTTACGCGGGGGTTCCATTCCGTGGTCAGCGCGTAAAGCGAAAACCGCATATAGCCAAAATCCCATTGACTTCAGTGGTGGGCGGAATCGCCCGCACTACAGAAACAGTACATAAATTGCTTTTTTTCTCTCTTTTGTTGTTGTTGTGGTTTTGCCGACCGCGCAAAGCCGAAATCGCGAATGTTAAATGCGCGTAAGATCCGAGAGACCTGTATAACAAATTTATTTGCAACTGGACCACACCAGGCTGAGTCAAATCTTTGAGTGACCTCTGGATATAGCCTTTTGAGGATTCCTCTTGTGTGGGGGAGTTGTCAGGTGGCATCCCCTCAGTGCATGGAGGATGGTCAAGGGGGAAGGGTTTTCCCTGGCTGCCAGAATGGCCCCTTGACAGCCACTTGCAGCTTCCACAAAGTAAAGCAGCCCTAAAGCCCTGCTTTATGTCAGGAATGGACCCACTGACTGGCTCTGGGAACAGGGTAAAGCATAAAGGTGGCTTACAGACATCTTTGTACACTGACCCTGAGCAGTATCAAGTGCATCTCAGATGCACTCTCACTAGCTCCCAATCCATTTTGCTCATATAGTTGCATTTAGTTCTTACTAAAGTCAGCTATTTTCTACTTGGTTTCTTGGCTTTGATTAACCAGGACTCCAACACCATTAGCACGTCCCTTGTTTTTATTTTTAAAGAATGTGTCGCTTAGAGACTTTTTTTTTTTACTTTGAATTTAAATCTAATCTGCCATAACGGACCAAAGCTTATTTCTTGAGAACAATTCCTTTCTGGGACCGAGGCCATTAAATCTTTACAACGAGCACTATAGGTTACAAACATTCTGCAGATTGTAACTTTGTTATGGAGAAGGGACATAAAACAGTCAGCTTTGAAATATTTACAGCTGAAGGGCGTGCAGAATGGGTAATCAGCTTTGTGCCTGGCATTGGGTGTAAGATTAAATTATCAAACGAATAATGGAATCCTTTGTGGTGCAAGGAAATTTCCTGCTCCTTTTTGGAAGTGGGAAAGGATTTTGCCTCTCTTTCATGGCAAACTTCTATCTTTGTGGGAATTTTTTCACATTTTCTAAGAAAAATACAAGTGAATGACTTAAATGTTCCTTCTGTGCTAACACAGGTCAGAATACTGTAACTGATGCAGAAAGCATTGTAGCCAAATATATAAATAATTATACTTGATATTTATTAAGGTTGCTTAACAGTTTCCCCATACCTCTTCCCTTGAGTTGCTTATAACTGTTAAAACTAACCTTTTGGGCTGAAAGTTTCCCTACTTGGTGTGTTTCTTAGGATTTTCTGGAGAGGTTGGTCCCAAGAGGTTCATTCTGTTCTGAGAATGAGATCAATGAAAAAATAGATCATTTTGATGTTAAATATTTTTCCAGCTATTTTTTAAAAACAGGTTTAGTGCCTCAGGGGTTGGAGTAGGAACTTGAAATTTGGTTGGTGGGGGTGGGGAAGGAGGTACTGGGATCAGAGGTGCCTTTCACTGTCCCCATGAAAATCATTCCAGATTTGGCTGAGTTGTAAGCTGCAGATAATCACCATTTGCATGTGTGCAGTAGGAAGTCAGCCATGTTGCACTGCACATTTGTCCTGAGCCTACCGCATCATTTCCTGACAACTATATGGAGCTATAGCTCTCAACAGAACACTGGCAAAATGGATTTTGTTCTTCTTGCACCTGCTTTCCCCTATCAAAGTATCTGTGACGGGATCCCTGGGGTGCAGCATGGGACTGTGGGACTGCTGTGCCTCCTTAACTCTCCAGATCATACCCTTTCCCATGATACCTCACATGGCATGCTTTATTTGCAATATCACAGTTATATACAAGTGATGAATATAGGGGTTACAGGGCGCTCCGCCCAGGTATAGAGTGTCACAGTACCCTTTGGCCTAAGGAAAGGAGCATTGGGCTGGGAGTCAAGGGAAATGAGTTATAATCTTACATCATGAATGAAACATTTGAATCCATCATATTTAAGTTCTAAAGATTTGGCAAAATGAGTTTCTCCCCTACTCTCAGAGTGGCCATAGGCTTATGAAGCTGGTCAAAACAGTTTACACTAATACCGGTGGAAGACACAATGAACCACGCTGGGCAAAATCGGTCCCTAAAGACATAGACCAGCTGGAGATCAATATCATACGACATCATTTGCATTATACAGACATAACAGCTGTCGATCACATTTACAGTGCTTTGATGCTGTTTCAGTTGTTAGTGAAATGCCCACATCTCTTTAAGTCTCCCTGGGCTTTGGCTTGTGCTGATTCATATAATTTCAGAGAGCACTTCAAGATCTAAAACTGTTAAGGTTTTTGTAGCGCACTGATAGAGAATCAGTGGGTATTTGATGAAGAGAAAAAATAGACAATGAAAGGTTTTTTTAAATTAACAATCAAGTGAATAATAAAAAAATACGTTTGACCAATAGAGAATTTAATACCTCAGTCCCTTCCACTCACTCAGTCTAGCTAGCATTGATTTATAAGTGGAGCTTGCAGAGAACTGTTGCTAGGGGACAAAGCTTTTGTAGGTCCCCATTAAAGCAATATTCATGAAGAAGAAATGAAATGTACACATTGCTAATGCTTGCCAGCAAAAAAACCCCAAACCGACAGTTAATCAAGCCCCCATAAGTTATAACAGGGGACACATAATGATTTGTAAGAGGAGCAATCTTTGTACCAGAGAAGGACACAGAAAGGAGACTAGATATACAGCTGAACTCTACGGGCTAGATTCTGCTCTATTACTCTAATATCAATGTAACTAAGAACAGAATTTGGCCCTTTGGTTAAATGGATTGACTCCTGATTTATACCCATGTAACGGAGATCAATAGCAAAAAGTTCTTTAGCCATATAAATAAAAAGAAAACAAGGAAAGAAGAAGTGGGACTGTTAGACACTGGGGATGGGGTGGAGATAAAGATAATCCAGGTATGGCCCAACATCTAAATGAACACTTTGCCTTAGTGTCATGGGGTGCTGTACTCACCACTGGGTGGCACCTCCTTCTGGCAAGTTTGGGATTGCTCCACCAGGTTCAGTACCCCCTTTTTTCTCTTCCAAAATGCAGCTCTCCTCCCACTCACAAAGTCACAGTATAGCTGCTTTGTGATTTGACCTTCCAGCCAGGTCGCTCTGTGTTTTCCCCTTCCAGGGGCATCTTTCAAACTCTGTCTCCACAAGCAGCGTTGGGATATCCTCAAGCCCGTTGCCCTGACTGCGTCACTCCCTGAGTGACTCAGGCAGTCTTCCTGTTTGCAGACATGCCAACTCTTGAGAATTAATCGAGAGATACATGATTTCTAAGTAAAATTAAGCCCTGACTCATGATCTCCTGATAGAACTCTCAAATGACATTTGAGAATTCTATCCCCAGATCATGAGTCAGGATTATTTGCTGTCAGCCAGGTATGTGACCTGAGAGCATCTGGTAAGGTATTTCCTGTAGAGACAGGGAAGTGTTATTACTATTGTACAAGGCATTGGTGAGACCTCATTTAGAATACTGTGTGCAGTTCTGGTCTTCCATGTTTAAGAGAGATGAATTGAACCTGGAACAGGTGCAGAGAAAGGCTGCTAGGATGAGCCAAGGAATGGAAAACCAACCTTATAAGAGGAGACTCCAGGAGCTTGGCTTGTTTAGCCTAACCTAAAAAAGACTGAGTGGAGATATGATTTCTCTATATAAATACATCAGGAAAATAGATACCAGGGAGGGGGAGGAGTTATTTAAGTTAATGGCCAATGTTGGCACAAGAACAAATGGGCATAAACTGGCCATCAATAAGTTTAGGCTTGAAATTAGATGTAGGTTTCTAATAATCAGAGAAGTGAAGTTCTGGAACAGCCTTCCGAGGGGAGCAATGGGGGCAAAAAACCTAACTGACTTCAAGGCTGAGCTTGATAAGTTAATGGAAGGAATATTATGACAAGATTGCCTACAGCGGCATGTGGCCCATCCACAACTGCTAGCAGCAAATATCTCCAACAGTTGGAGATGGACACTAGAGGGGGTAGGCACTGAGTTACTATAGAGAATTCTTTCCCAGGTGTCTGGATGGTGGGTCTCACCCACATGCTATGGGTCTAATTGATCACCATATTTGGGGTCAGGAAGGAATTTTTCCAAAAGTCACACTGGCAAAGATCTTGTTGGGTTTTCACCTTCCTCTGCAGCATGGGGCAGAGGTCACTTGCTGACTTGAACTAGAGTAAATGTAGATTCTCTGTACCTTGAAGTCTTTAAACCATGATTTGAGGACTTCAGTAATTCAGCTAGAGGTTACAGTCCTACTAGAGGAGTGGGTGGGTGAGGTTCTGTGGCCTGCAAAGTGCAGGAGGTCAGACTAGATTATCATGATTGTCCCTTCTGGTTTTATAATCTATGAGTCTATCACAAACCCCAGGTGAATTGGTCCCTAGGCGTGAATTTAGCTATTTTCATGTATCCTTGTGTGCTCATTATTTACAAACAGTTTTAAAACAAACTTAATCAACGTGTAAAGGGTTGTGTGTGTTCCACAGAAAACGTATATTTCTACCTGTTGCATGCGTATTTTCACACCCAACACCTGTCTCTTTACATTTTCCTCCTGGAAAGAGGATATTAAAAAGCCTCTGCTCTGTGACCATATACAAAGAAACTTAGCTTATGCATTCAGGAGTTCAGAGTTCATGACCTCGTTTCTTTTCAAACGGTACGTTTCACCAATGAGACTGGTTTTCCAGCTGGTTTACTCAGTTTGCTGCTTTTCCTTTACTATGGCTGTGTTGAGAACAACCAGCTGAACGACAGTCAGATTGATGTGAAATATGTTCCCCCTTGCTAGCATGAAGGTATATTACCACATAAGTCATTCCCTATTTTCTTAAGTGGTTTGAATGGATATGTGACTAACATTTGTTAGGATTCTTCATCTGTTACTTGGCTGACATAATCAGGACATATTAGATCAGGGGTAGGCAACTTATAGCACGTGTGCCGAAGGCGGCACACGAGCTGATTTTCAGTGGCACTCACACTGCCCGGGTCCTGGCCACCGGTCCGGGGGGCTCTGCATTTTAATTTAATTTTAAATTAAGCTTCTTAAACATTTTAAAAACCTTATTTACTTTACATAAAACAATAGTTTAGTTATATATTATAGACTTATAGAAAGAGACCTTCTAAAAACTTTAAAATGTATTACTGGCACGCGAAACCTTAAATTAGAGTGAATAAATGAAGACTTGGCACACCACTTATGAAAGGTTGCCGACCCCTGTATTAGATTAAGCCAGCTTCTGAAAACCAGATTTTAAACTAAGAGTTGGTAAGCAGCACAGTGCCACTGAGTTTAAGCCGCTCAGAATAGGCATTCAAACTCCAATGGAATATAGTGACCAAGTCTCACAAGAAGGCTGCATTGAATTTACAATATGAAGCCAGCTACGACAAGGTTTTCTGGTGGGCAAGTGAGGCTTACCTCTCATCATTTATTATGCGCCTAGAGTCCAACTGAGATCAGGGTCCTGTTCTGTTAGGCACTCTTGTTACCAGGGCTGGAAATTGACCCCAGATATCCTGATTCCCAGTCCAGTACCTTAAGCATACTCCCCTGATAAGTGCATACCAGTGACTGAGCATAAACATCTTAAGAGTGAAGCATGGGCAAGTTGCAATGCACAGATGTTCCTTGCTGGAATCTGTGTAGCTCCTGTTAGAGGATTGTGGTTATGGAGAAAGATACAAAAGTTAAATGATTAAAATGAACCCTAGATTTCACCATCTAGTTTTTGAGCAATTTACAATGTAATGTGCATGTGTTATGCATCAGAAAATGTGTCCCTATGCGTGGGATATAGTGTTGTTTTTTTAGATTCTAGTTAATTTAGAAATTAATCTTTTTGATGTCTTTGTGGGCTAGAGTGCCTTACAGAAGCTGGGGGAGATGTTGAAACTAAGGTCCTTTCTTGGG
The DNA here is from genome assembly GCA_003942145.1 of Platysternon megacephalum. NCBI lineage: Eukaryota > Metazoa > Chordata > Testudines > Platysternidae > Platysternon > Platysternon megacephalum. Next base: position 806,517 of record QXTE01000225.1, read on the forward strand.
TGGCTACGCAGGTGAAAGTTGAAGAGTTTATGACACTTTTCAAAACAGATTAAGTTTAACTCCCACATACTGGCTAACGTCCAGTGAATAGTGAGCATGAGAGCTCTTTTTGGTTGTATAATTGCTGCTGTTTCCTCACAGGATGTTCTAGTATCTAATGTATGCACTTTTGGATAGCTCTTTCAGAAGCTGCAAGTTTGAAAAATGGTTCGGCATAAAACCAAATTCTGTAAGTTCCTAGACTAGGACAGCTGTCTTTATTTATGGAGAAATGAATTCAAATAAATGGATCTGTTGTCAGGTGAGACACAGGGCATGTACTGCAGGTTAATGACTAGGTGAGGAGGTGACTGCTGGCTTAGGTTGTGTACAGTACAGTACTATTAACCTCAGCCAGGCGTCAGTCCCTACATTATTGCTACTGCAGGCTAAACAATCCCCCAGTCTTGACAGTTAATAATATTTGACGTTTATTTAGCACCTATCCTCCCAATGAATTGTGGGTCTGACCCAGTGCCCATTGAAGTCAATGGAAAGACTCCATTTATTGACTTCAGTAAGCTTTGGATCAGGCCCCACGTCACTTAACTCCCTGCTAGAATGCAGCCATGTTTGGGGTGGAACACAGTTCCCATTCGCAAACAAAAACTACAGTTTGGGCAGTTAAGGTGGTAAGCTGCAGCCCACCCCTGCTCCCCCAGCCTAAAATCATGGCCATAAGGGGAAAGACTTGTGCATTCCTTTCCACATTTATATTGCCTACGTGCTGTTGATAACATACGTCATCACCCCCCAACATACTTCTATCTCCACCAGATTTCCAAAAACCATACATGCTCCAGCTTCAGCAAACATGCACTCCAATGACAAACCTTAACAGTGATCTCATAGGCTGACTCCAGTTACATTAACAAACCAGCATATCTGACTGTCACACATTCCGTGCATTGGGGAAGTTGTTCTGCCTTAAAATTGCTGAGGTATGGCTTTTGGGTCTCTGTTCAAGGTTGATTCTATTCCTGGCTCTGCAAGAGGAGTGGGTCGATAGTGGTTAGAGGTTGACTAAACCTGTGTGGATTATCTTTTTTAAAAGGCAGTGCACGGTGCAATGGATAAGATTAGGGTTTGTCATATTAGAAACCAGGAGTCTGGTCCTGTAATGATCTTGTATAAGCTCTCTGATAACTTATTTAAAAACCAAGAGTGGGGGTTTAGCAGCTCTTTCCTTTCTTCTAGGTTTGGGTTCATGACCTCAGTCAATAATAAGGGTAGTGTATTGCATGAAAATTTAAACAGCAGTTAGAAGAGGTGAGATTTAAATTCCTGGTTTCCTCTTTCCCTAGGCTATCGGGTTATTTGGTGATTTTCTCTCTCTCTCCCCAACCTTTGTAAGTGAGTGAGGGGCATATGTGTTATGGCAGCTTTGTCATCAAATACACATTGGTGGGTTCAGTTTGGTGCACAGTTTCCATTACGGCTAAAAAGACATAAAATTCTCTATAAACAAACGGTACAAAAAGAAGATAGACAATCTGGAAGCAGGAGCGCAAAAGGGGTGATTTTTAATCTCTTATTCTCTATGTTCACTTTTCTTCAGATGAATCATGTTTATATTCTAGGATTTCGTTTTTTCCATTTCAATGAGATTTTTACAAAACAAAGGCTTAAAACTCATGTTAAAACCGAACAACAAAACCCTAACTATGGTACATCTACCACTGCACATGATAATATTGGACAACACCACTACACAACAGTTGATCAGAGGAATTGAAAAAGGAAGCAATAGTCAACTGAAATTTAAGTATGCAAGATTCACATTAACTGAGCTGGAATGAGGAATGGACCCTTGTGAAAGAGGAATTACCACATTCAATATCTACTTCTAATGATAAAAGATGTCTACACAGGACATCTCTGGAGAAGTATTGTGCTGTACATTGGCCAACATGACTGGAATGCTGAAAGATTATCCAAACATTTCACAATTATTAAGCAGTTTGCACAAGTATCAAAATTACTTTTTAATGCAACAGTAACCACTATTAGAGCTGGCTAAAAAATTTTCATCACCGTAACTGACTGAAAGTAGGTTTTTGTTGAAAATGAAAATTTTTCAGAAAGATTTCATTTGACACTTTTTTATTTTTATTTTTACAAACTTTTTATAGAGTTTTTATAAGGCCTTGTCTACACTGGCAAGTTTCTGTGCAGTAAAGCAGCTTTCTGTGTTGTAACTCCCGAGGTGTACACACCACAAAGCCACTAAGTGCGCAGAAACTGCGCAGTTGCAACGCAGTAAAAAACAAAAAAACAAACAAACAAAACAACAACAACAAACCCACGAGAGGCGTACAGCTTTCTGCACCGGGGCTACTGCGCCGCGGTGCCAGTGTAGACACCCTGGTTGATTACAGCGCTGCGATTGGCCTCCGGGAGGTGTCCCACAATGCCTGTTATCACCTCTCTGGTCATCAGTTTGAACTGCCCTGCCCTCAGGTGACCAACCATCATCCCCACCCCTTAAATTCCTTGGGAATGTTGAGAGTCCCCTTCCCGTTTGCTCGGTGACGCATGCAGTGGTCTCAGCACATCTTTCCAGGTGGCCATGCCTGCTCCACGCACCAGGTGATCCCCCGCTTGGAGCAATGCCAAGCTGCTGGACCTCATCAGCATTTGGGGAGAGGAGGTTGTCCAGTCCCAGCTGCGCTCCAGCCATAGGAATTAAGATACCTACAGACAGATTTCACGATGCATGACAGAAAGGGACCGTGACCGGGACACACTGCAGTGCAGGGTCAAAGTGAAGGAGCTGTGGAGCGGCTACCACAAGGCACGGGAGGTAAACCGCTGCTCCAGTGCTGCGCCCACGAGCTGCCGGTTCTACCAAGAGCTGGATGTGATGCTCAGTGGTGACCCCACCTCCACTGCGAAGGCCACTGTGGTTACTCCAGTGGCTCATGTACCAGATGAGAGTGGACCGAGCCAGGGGGAGGAAATCTTGGACGAGGATGTGGCGGGGGACCCAGAGGCAGAGGACAACTTGGAGGTCAGAGATGCATGCAGCCAGGAGCTCTTCTCTACCCTGGAGGAGGCTAGCCAGTCACAGCTGTCGGAGCTTGGTGAAGCGCAAACAGGAGAGGAGGCCCCCGGTAAGTGGCTTTGATTTTGGGAATCGCTGAAGTGAGTTGTTGGGGGCAGGAGGGTTGCAGAAAGCAGGCTTGTGTCTGTATGCTGCACGTACCACCACGTGCCTGGTCTGAGCGGTGGAACAGGGTGTTGATTGACTCCCTCACTTCATGGGAATCTGCCTCAGAGCTCTCCAAGAAACTCTCATGGAGATACTGGGCAATCCACTGCCGCAGGTTATTTGGCAGAGCTGCTTTGTTTCTTGCCCCATTAAGGGTAACTTTCCCGTGCCATTCTGCCATCACTAGGGGGCGGAGGCAGGAACATTGCTGCACATAGGTGAGCCGCACAAGGGCCAGGGCGGAAGCCGCAGTCTTGGAGAAGACCCTCTCTTGATTCCCTGCTCACCATCAGCAGCAAAATATCTTCCATAATGAACACAGCCTGTGGAAAATGTGGGGAGAGAAATTATTATAAGGCCCCCCCCTTACAGTGCTGGCTCTCCCCAAGAGCCACGTGCCCAGAACGGTCCTGGAACACTGATTTCCTCTACCCCTGCAGTTACTCACCATTTTTGGGGTCTTGTGGCTCATGTGTGATTGCCTGGGGTCAGCCAGTTAGTGACAGGTATGTGAATAGTGGCTGTGTTTTAAATCAGTGGTCTGTGTGTTGCAAACAATACTGCTTCTGTAAAACATTTCATTTTGGCTTCACAGAGATGACCTTGGGAGCCCAGCCTTCCTTTTTGTTATTGCCGTCTGAATGGCTGCGCAGAATTAGAAAGCAGCCACGAAGAACTAAAGAGGAGTTTCTGCGTGATGTCATGATGCACACCGCCGCCGAGAAACAAGAATTGAAGGAGTGGCAGGACAGCGAGAAGAGGGACCGAAAGCAGAATGCGGTGCGCCAGAATGAAGCCACGGAGTGGCTCTTAAAGGTTATGGAGCATCAAGCGGACACGCTCCAGGCGCTACTAGTACTGCAAACTGAGCAGCTCCATGCCCGCCCGCCCCTGCAGCTGCTGTCACAAAACTCTTTCCTATGCACCCCCCAGACACCGCCAACACACTCTTATCAACCTCCTGGCTCCAGTCTGTATCTGCTGCATTCCACTCCTGCCCCATCACAGTCCAGCCCTGCGGACTCCCAGTACCCACTGCACTCAACACCCATCCCTCTGCAGTTTAGCCCTGCTGAAGTATAGTACTCGCTGCACTGTACTCCAAAGGAGAAGGTTAGATACAATACTTGGACATACACAAATCTTTAACCATCCCAGGACACCACCTCCTCCTGGGACCCTCCCTTCCTCCATCCCCGTCAGTGCTGATGTGTTTTTTTGTTTGTCTCTCTCCTCCGGTTGTTGTTTTTTTGGTTTGAAAGCTGTCTTTATTCCATTAACTGAAAGCAAACAAAGCCCTGCAAAGCAACAGGCAATTTTCTTACACCTTCATAGTACATCCTCTGCACCAATCACAATCACCTCCTAGCATTACAAGCACGGCACTCCCGAACATAGCAACAAATATAGGGGCTTTCAGCTTGAAATTGCTGCCTCAAGGCATCCCTGATCCTTATGGACCCGCACTGCACTCCTCTAATAGCCCTGATCTCTGGCTGTTCAAATTCAGCCTCCAGGCACTGAGTCTCAGTGGTCCAGCCCTGAGTGAAACTTTCACCCGTCCCTTCCCAAATATTATGGGGCGTACAGCACGTGGCTATAAGCATAAGAATATTGTCATCGGCCAGGTCCTGCCTCCCATCTAGGCAGCACCAGTGGGCCTTTAATTGACCAAAAGCACACTCAACAGTCATTCTGCACTTGCTCAGCCTGTTGTTGAACCGCTCCTTGCTGCTGTCAAGGTGTCCCGTGTATGGCTTAATAAGCCACGGCATTAAGGGGTAGGCAGGGTCTCCCAGGATCACAACGGGCATTTCGGCTTCCCCTACGGTGATTTTCTGGTCTGGGAAGAAAGCCCCTGCTTGCAGCTTCCTGAACAGGCCAGTGGTCCAAAAGGTGTGTGCGTCATGCACCTTTCCAGACCAGCCTGCGTTAATGTCTGTGAAATGCCCACGGTGATCCACAAGTGCCTGAAGAATCACAGAGAAATACCCCTTCCAATTAATGTACTTGGTGGCTATGTGGTCTGGTGCCAGAATTGGAATGTGTGTGCCATCTATCACTCCTCTGCAGCTAGGGAAGCCCATTTGTGCAAAGCCATCCACAAGGTCACAAACGTTGCCCAGAGTCACGTTTTTTTGGAGCGGGATGCGATTAATGGCCCTGCACACTTCCATCAACATGAGTCCAATGGTCAACTTTCCCACTCCAGACTGCTACCGATCGGTCGCTAACCAGTTCGGAGTAGCCAGCTTTCACAGTGCAATCGCCACACGCTTCTCCAATGACAAGGCAGCTCATTCTCGTGTCCTTGTGCGGCAGGGCTGGGGCGAGCTCATCACACAATCCCATGAATGTGGCTTGTCTCATGCGAAAGTTCTGCAGCCACTACTTGTCATCCTAGACATGCATGACAATGTGATCCCACTACTCAGTGCTTGTTTCCCAAGCCCAAAAGCAGCATTCAACTGTGGCATTCACGGAGGTGCTGACCACAAGCAATCTCGTGTTGTAGCTACTATGCTTGGCGAGATCAATGTCACACTCCTCTTGCCTTTGTAGTTTAAGGAATAACTCCCACTGCCACTTGTGACGTGTTAGTCAGAGCAAGCAGCATATTGGTCAACAGTGCGGGATCCATTCCTGTAGAAAGATGAGGCAGAGCGCGCAGTACACAAACTGTTGAAAGATGGCGCCAAATGCGAAGGGAAGCACAGGGATTTCTGGGATATGAAGCAATGCATCACAGGGCATTGGGACAGGACCCAGGATGCCCTGTGAGCCCCTCCGCCTTCCCACAAGTCTTAGTGGCAGAAGAGGAAGAGATGCTCTGTGGGATAGCTGCCCAGAGTGCACCGCTCCGAATACCGCTGCAAGTGCCGCAAGTGTGAACACGCTATTGCGCAGGCAGCTGACAGTGTGAGCATACAACAGTGGTTTCCCTTCCGCAGTCTCTGAGCAGCGCTGTAACTCCTGGCACTGTAACTCTGCTAGTGTAGACATATAATGGCTATAACTAAGGGTGTTGTTATAATTTCTGAAATGGTATAGTTTCTAAGGTTGGGGTCTCAGAAAAACGATATTCCCCTCACTGAAGAGCTGCTGCAATAGAGCACAAATCAGTGAACAGGAGAAATAGGGGGAAAAGGGGAGTATGAGGTTCAGACTAACGCTGTCTTGTGTGAAAGAGCAAGATCTATTGTGGAAGTAACTCCTGTGGCTACAACCGACCCTTAGGAGCAACTTGTCAAGTAAGTTTTATATAATCCTGAGGTATTTATGTAGTGAAGGGAGATTCTGTCCCTAGCCTGATTTGCAATGAAGGTGGTTTAGGGTGTCCCATTAACATGCTTTGAAACCATTCTAGATGTTAGCCGCCCTCATTAGGATCTAATCTGATACATTCTGAAAGCCATTAATGAAATCTAATTTCTAGTAGTAGCATTTCAATTTCACAAGGAGGAGAGGAATCATACCCCAAGGGGAACTGTAGTACATCACTATAAAAAAGGGTATTTTAAATCATTATCAATCTTTCTTTCAGAGAGGTGAAGTAAAACATCTCTTGCTGTCCTAATATGATTATGAACCACAAACCAAATAAAAGAGACCTGAGATACATGGGGTTTTCTTTCCAAGGTGGGGGAGGGAAAGAGGGACAGCTTGGGTAATAACTTTTGTTCTTATATAAGATGTCTTAGGGCTTTTCTGTGGTGGTGGTGGTGAACACACTGTCCTTTGCTCCTTCTCCACCTCAGAACAGTGTTTCCATAACCTTTCCCACCTTCCCATCCCTGCACTATAACAACCAGCCCTAAGGCAAATCCTGATGTCCTTATGTAGACCTTGATTCAGGAAAACATCCTTATTCAGGACAGCACTTAAGCACAATCACACAATCCCATGAATGTGGCTTGTCTCATGCGAAAGTTCTGCAGCCACTACTTGTCATCCTAGCAAGAGTGCTGTTCTGAATGGATGCCTGAGTTCTTAGACAAATTACACTCAGGGACTACAGAATTCAGCTCCCTGTCATTATGACACTTTAATCGTAACCCCCTTTTCTCCACTCCTATATCCATGCTGCCATTCACTCACACTTCAAGGATTTGCTACAGCTGCACACTAAGGCTACTTAAAACCCTTTGGGATTCAAGAACTGACATTTATTGAGATGAGCATTAACAAAACTATATGGGGATTCTACCTGAGTGAGGGTAGCTGGATTTAGCAATATAGCTGCAACCTGTAAAATTAAAACAGTTCTCAATTAGTCAGATTGAATAGGGCTGGAAAGAGTTTTCCATCAAACTGGTTTTCAATGGAAAAATCTGGCTTCTGACAAACCAAAATTTGTCATGAAGAGGGTCTGCTTTCCACAGAATATTTAAAAAACCCCAAACACCAGAAAAATATGTAAGTTAAAAACTGATTTTTTAAAAATTTGGATATCCTGCCATGCTGCCTAATGAGAGTTGTAGTTTTAGTTTGGCTCGGGCCTAAGTCCCTAGCTGGACTCTCTCTCTCATAATGCACCACAGCCGGGGACTCCTCTCATGATGCACTTGCCCATCTCACTATGCTGGGAGACCATGATGCATCATGGGATATGTAGTCTGACCAGGGTACTCAGCTTTTACAAGAGAACAGGCACATGAGGCAGTTAGCCACAAATCGCATAAGGCATGATGGCAGCATTTCTGAACTGTAATATTTTGGTTGTCAGCCAAAGTGTCTTGCTTTCTAATTTTTCATTAAAAAGTCAATTTTTTCTGTGGGCAAATTTCAAACTTTTTTTTCATTTTCGCTGACATTTTCCACGGGAAAAAAGCCCATTTTCCAATTAGCTATAACTTCAAAATATTAGACAAAAACTTTCTAGATATTTTAGATTCAATAAAGACATGACAACTGGCTCATTAACCAAGACTTTCAGTTCTGGGCATCTCTAATTAGATGCCTAAATCTATATTTAAGCTCCTAAATAATTGGCCTGATTTTCAGAGATGCTGAGGAGCCACAACCCCAGTGAAATCCAAGGGACTTACAGGTGCTCAGCATCATCCAAAGTCAAGCCACTTATTTAGGCATAAAAGTGGTGTAAAGCCTCTTTGACTTCCCTTCCAGTCTTGCACTGACTGCAGTTCACATGGAGCCGGATGCTCTGGCCCAATGTGTTTTGCATGTTAGAGGATGCAGTGGTGTGAATTACTCTTACTAGTTCTAGGCTAAATCATCTCCTGGATTGCTTGCACTATACACTCTCCTGATGTGGAACAGAAATACAGCTATTTGGGTATAAACAGGTCTGTAAAGCATGACCCTGCGCCAACTGAAGTTAATGGAAGCATTGCCATTGTCTGAAATGGAAGCAGGTCTTTAATGAGCTGAATTGTAGGACTGAGCTAGACATAACGTGTTGTGGAATTTCTGTACAGAGCGCATAAAACCTCTTGATAAGTGAGGTGTAAATTTTTAAACAAATTAGACCCAAAAATGCGTCACCCATTTAAGACAGATAAGAAAGAAGTCATCAGATATTTGACCTCTTGAGCAGATAGGTCCCCTGGTGTCCAGGAAAGCCTGTTACGTGAAACCATATGTGCATACGGAAGCTCCTTTGGCATTTTAATTTAAAAATCTCTTGAAACAAGTTGTATCAAAAGTTACTAAGAAAATTCTAATTCCAAAGTCATTCATTTGTTGTAACTAGCCAGACTGCCAAGTTTATATGTGGGGTTTTAAATAATTTGAGAGACAGGGTGATATTTTACTACAATGAAATAAAATGAGAACAAGGATCCTTCTATAGGATCTCTAAGCAATTTAAAGAAGTGTCTGAGTAGTATTATCCCAATTTTACAGGTGGGCAAACTAGGGTTGCCAACTTCCTACTCGCTGTGGAACTGGTGCTTGGGGCGGGGGCAGCGCATGGAGCCCCCTGGCTGCCCCTATGTATAGGAGATGGAGGGGGGAGATGCCGCTGCTTCCAGGAGCCGCGTAGAGCCACAGCAGGCAGGGAGTCTGCCTTAGCCCCGCTGACCGGACTTTTAATGGCCTGGTCAGCGGTGCTGACCTGAGCTGCCATGGTCCCTTTTCAACCTGGCATTCCGTTTGAAAACCGGACACCTGGCAACCCCAGGGCAAACTCAAGCACAGAGAAGTTAAAGGAAACAACAGGTCCGTGGTAGGAACAGCATCAAGCACTAGACATCATTCCCTCCCAAAAGTTAAATTCTGATTAACCTTTGGACATTCTGGACTATGATTTGTGACTGATATCTCTGTTGTGCGCTATTGCTTATATCATATTGCACCTTTATAGTCTTTTTGAGAGCTTAGCAGGTGCCACTCTGACCCTGCTGATTAGCTGCATATTTTTTCTAACAAGTTAGATGTAAAGAGAGGAATGATGTTTCAGCGTTTAGGACACTTGCCTTGGACTCAGGAGACCTGGGCACAGTACTTGGCTTTCCTTCTTGTGGGACCTCGTCCAAGTCATTTAGTCTCACTTCCCGCCTCCCCACCCCCAATCTAGAATATGGGAATAATAGTACTTCCCTTACCTCACAGGGATGTTATGAAGATAAATACATTAGGAACTGTGAATCATTCAGATAGTAGGTGATCATGTAATTATATATTTTAAAATTGATCTCTTATGTAATTATGCTAAATTTCTTACATAACTGTTACCCACTAAACTGTATGCCATGTGGTAGTTATTGACAGTCTTTGAGTTGATACTTTACATAGAAATAAGGAGAAATAAGTTAATACTGAAATCTGTAGCTGTTGACAGTCATTTGGGGTTTGACATAGGTATAAGAAATAATATAATGTAATCTGAAAATACAGACAGGCATGAAAATGAAAATGGTAAAACCTTAAATAATTATTTTCTGCAAAGGATTGCAGGGTGCCTCCATGAACGTTTCCTAGAGATCTCCATGGAGGGTTCCCAGACTATCCCAGTCCTCAAATAGTATTTTCTGGGGGTCACCCTCTGCATAGCTGGAGCGGCCTCTTGGAAGCAGAGACCTACAGCACCTCGCTTTTTCTTCACAGTAAACATGCAATAAAACCGAACGTGTGTGCCCACTAAAGTTTAACTGGAATTTAAGTAGAACTGTATATTCACCAGAGGGGCCTTCCTCAACATCATGGTCGGCCACTGTGATGTCCTGTGACCCACAGGGCTCCAGGGTTAAAAATATTTCCTGGCTCCTGGGGAGAATGGATCCACTGCTCGCTTGTCTCCCATTCTCCTCCTCTTCTTCCTCATCCACCATGTCATCCTCCTTGTTGTCCCTAGACTCACACACCTGAGAGGTGTCCACATTGCTTTTAGGGGTACTGATAGGGTCACCCCTGAGAATCACATGCAGCTGTTGTAGAACTGGCAGGTGGGGGGGGTGAGAACCAGAATGACTGTTCACCTCCCTTGCCTTCTGGCACGCTTGGCAAAGTTTTTATTTTCACATGGCACTGCTGCGTGTCCCTTGTGTAGTCCTTCTCCCCCATTCCCCGAGCGATCTTTGCAGAGATGTCAGTGTTTCTTCTGCTGGATTGGAGCTCTGCCTGCACAGGCTCTTCTCCCCACACAGCAATAAGATCCACCCCCTCTTGTGTACTCCATGCTGGAGCGCGTTTTCGGCCTTGAGTCTCCATGATCAGCTGTGCTGGCGTGCTCCCAATGATGATCAAACAGGAAATGGGAATTCAAAAGTTCCCAGGGCTTTAGCAGGGGAGGGGCTGTTTCCTGTGTACCCAGCTGCAGTGCAGCGAAGTTGAGAACGATCTCCAGAGCGGTCACAGGTGAGCATTGTGGGACACCACCTGGAGGTCAATTAAGTTGAATTACACAATGCTGCGTCTGCACTACCTTACTGTCAACCCATGAAAATCGAATTAAGTGCTACGCCTCTCACGGAGGTGGAGTACAGAAGTCAACATTAGAGTCGACTAAAAGGGCGTCGGTGTAAAGGGCCCAATAGTATAGATGCATATATTAAAAGATCGACTTAAGGTGGTGGCTTCCGTTGACCTAACTCTGTAGTGTAGACCAGGCCTCAGTCTAGGGGCATCAGGCTGTGGAACAAACTTCCGGAGATCAGGTGAATTCTGAGTCTGACCATCTTTAGGAAACACTGTAAAACCTTCTTCAAAAAGGTCTTTCCAGCATAAGAATGACACTCATACCACTCACACCCCCTTTGACTCAGTAAACCCCCAAAAGTCTTCTAAATCAAAAACCCTATCCCCAGAGCAGATTTGTACCCCCATCAAGGAGAAGTATCAGAGACTCAGCACTCAGGTAATGTGGTGATGTGCAGCAGTATAACACCCTAAGAGAAAGAGATAATCTTCCTTCAGCTATATGACTAAAGCTGTCATGAGCTACTGACTTTTAGTCTTAAACCTATTGCAATAATTCTTGTAAGAGGTCTATTACAGATTAAAAATACAATAGCTATAATAAAGAATGGGAAATGTCTAATATTTTATAGGTATTTAGGACCTTTTTTAAAAAAAGGAAAAGATTAAATAGATTCTTTGTGCCTCTGTCACAGGGCGCACCACTCACTGCTTGCAGCGCCTCCTGCTGGTCACTCTGGGGATTAGTTCATTCAGTCAACCCCCTCTTCCACAGTTTGCACGCCGTCACTCCAACTCTCTGTCCGAACTGCAGCCCCTCTCTACAGCTCAGGAACCATAGCATCCTCTCTGTGACTCAGCCCTCCAGCTAGGTCCCTCAAAGTTCCCCCTTCTGGGGTATAGTCCCTCAGCAGTCCTAGGCAGTCTTTCCATTCACTGCCTCAGTGCCACTCCCCCAGTGGCTGGTAGGGGTACCCAGGCTGGCCCTCTTCTCCAGGTTCCAGCCCAGGGACCCTCAGCTCAGCAGTCCAGGCTTTTTCTCTCTAGCCTCACTGCTCTTTCCCTGGGCTGCTTCCTACCACTGATTCCCCTTTTCTTCCTGGGTCTACCAGTTCCAAAACCCTTCGCCCTCTTCCCCAGAAGTGACTGCAGCCAACACTCCCCGCAGTCTCTCAACACTCCTTTCCTTCCCCTGGGAGTGTCCACCCTTTCCCAGCAACCCTCCCTGCTTTCAATTTCCTGTGGGCTCCCTTACTCACCTCCCTTGACCACCTAACTCCCATCAGCTGTTGCTTTTTGGGTTAATTAGCTTCCTCCTTGGACCTTATTAATCCTAGCAGCAAGTGTGTGTGTGTGTGTGTGTGTGTGTGGGGAACACCCCATCGCAACCTCATACAATCCATATGCAAAAAACCCATATAAGTAAGTGGCTTAAAAATTCCTCCACTCTTTTGAAATCAGCTTTTCCCTGTGTATTCTTCCATAAGGCGCTCATTAATCTTCAAAGGGACAATTATCCCATTATCTGACTTGCCTTACAGCTAGTATACCGAGATTTGAGTTAGTTGTTATTAAATCTACTCAAAGTTCTGCACAGCGTGGCCAGACCTGAACAAAATAAATGAATTGAGCAAAAAGCAGACCATGCCACCAAGAGAGCCTCAAATAAGTTTTTCAAGCAGAATACATGCTTCTGAACTCATGGTTGAGTCCACCATCACTAACTACTCTACTCTAACACGATTAGTGAAGATTTATTCGGTTTCCTAAACAGCACTTTTCCTTCTGCAAGGTTTCTGGGCAACATGAAAGTCGTCTGTTTATTCACGGAACAGGTATTGTGTTGGGTGGCAATCATTTAAGCCTCCCATCCAGTCCCACAATCCTCATCTCTGACCTAGAGGAATGACCACTAAACATGAATGGCTTCAGGGCTGATTATTTTTCACTTCTCTGCTGAGACTGATGTGAATGGCAATTGTTACGGAGGTTTCGTTACATGGATAACTATGCACTCACGATGGACTGAGTCTACCCCAGCTCATTTCACACAGGCCTCTAAACAGTCAACAGATAGTAAAACCTTCTGGTTCACACTAATTGATCTGGATTTGAACAGGTGAAGGGCTCTAAAGTCTATTATTAATTCCCTTAACCATCCAGGCACTCCATCCTGAATATAAACTAGTTTGAAATAATTTAATCTCCATAAGATTCATCTTCAGCTTGAATGCAGATATACTCAAAGGTCTTACAGCTCTCCACAAGGTTATTTTATTTTTGACTTCCCCTGTGTTAGCAGGGCTCATCCTTTGTCTTACAGTATGGGAAAGGAGAACAGACACAAACAAAACATGAAGTTTCTCGATCCAAAATATGAAGGATTTGGACTTGGTTGACAAGACTCAAGTCCACATTCACTGTTAGTGTAAATGAGTACATCTCCACTTGGTCTGGTAACATTATTGAGAGTCACCAGATGGCCCAATGACTGCCAATAGTTTTGCTAGTTCTGTGTATGTGAATTTACAGCAGCTTGGTCTTGAAGAAATACCTATTAGCATCTGTGGTACAGGTCTTAATGCTGAGAATATCAACAGTAAAATTGGTTCTCTGACTAAAAAAATCATTCTTTAGCTACAGACTTGCTACTGAAAGGTTATATCCAAGAAGTCAAATGGAACATTATATGCTGTCAAAACATTACAGCCTTGAGATTGTTATTTGACTTTAAGTCAATTTGAATAAAATGCATGGTTACATAATCTCAGAATAAAACTCAGAAAATGAATAGATGTGCCGAAAAGCCAGAACCTTATATTAACCGTTCACTTAATTAGATGGACTGTTTCTTCAAATAAGATAACCAGCAATAAAAATGTTACCATAAACTAAAGTCAGAGTTTGAAAAGAAATGGCATCAGATGATTCTACACAGCCTACTCTTAGTTGGTTACCTCTACACTAGAAATTACTTGTTTCTATTAATGCATTACAGTAATATTTTCACTTTAGTTATTATGTTGTGGTCATTGATTTCATCTGAATTATGTACTTATTCCCAATGTTTATCATTTCTGAAATTCTTGAGTTCACTTCCTTTGAAGGAAGAAAGAAAAAATCTTTTGTACGGTTTCTGATGGACGTTTGTGTTATTTGCTTTCATCCAATTTGTTTCAAGAAATTAATGAGCAAATCTTACTTGAAAACTAACTTTGGAGTCCATGTTTTATAGTTTGATATAGACAAAAATCACTTTTGCCCTGCTGTTTTATTTGAGCATGTCATGCTTCTTGTAAGATGAAATGCTTTGAATATTTTGTGCTTTAATGCTGCAGGCCCTATTATTAGTTACAGAATGAAGAGGGATGTACCACATGAATTCAGGAAGGAGATTATGCAAAATGAAAGGAAGGGCTCTGTAATGATTTGAAAATTTTGTTGGAAAAGGGGGAAATAATGCCACTGAAAAGGTTAAACAGACCATCAGCAATCATTGCTGCTCTTTAGGAAAAATTAAAAAAAGGAATTCATGCTTTCAATAGGAGTTCAGGCACCTAATAACTCTATGCACAAGGAAATATTAACTTAGAATTTTTTTAAGTAATTAAAAAATGTTATCCCATTTAAGGTAGTCACATATTGATAAATGGAATGAGGACAGATTTAAAATAAAAGAAGGCTTCATATAGCTAACATCTGCAATTAAAGACAAAGGGAATCAAGTTAGCAACCGACGTTCTCATTCTCCAGTGTGTTCATTCTGCACCATGCTGTTGGTTCAATCTGTCCATCAAGCTGGCATATCCAGCCCTTCGAGCATCACCTAGTGTAAAGGGGAAATCTTCAGGCAATATAGAAGCTTTCACACCACTCCCCCTCCCTGTTGCTGGCACAGCAGGGGAGAAGGTAGGTGGCTGCAGCAGGACACCATGCTAGTCCCTGGCTGCTGTTTAGGGGTCATTAGTAGCATCTTGGTGCAGTAGGATTGGCTCTGTACGTAGTGGAAACAGCATCAGTGCAGTGCAAAGGAAAGCAATGCTTCCTCCCCATAGCTGGATGTGGGCTGTGTGCAACATGGCCATCACTGAGAATCTGTCTGATCCCGAGTTGTCACTTAAAAGCCACCTGACAGGCTCTTCTGGGAAATATTACAGGTCATTTTATCAGGCAGCCTGTGCAGTTTAAACCGTAACAAAGGTGTTAATTTGAAGCCCGGTCAGTGAACAAGTCTTGTTTTTGCTCCTGAATAATCTATTACTTTTGATTCCACAGTGACATCCTGTGTGTTTACTGATAGGGAAAGGGGAGACAAGAGACCAAGATCTGTAGAGCAACCTGGCTTATATGGGTCAAAATAAATGATAAACAACAATAAAGTAATAATGATGGCAAAGAACTTTACAGCCTGATAACAAAAAGCGTGTTAAAAACGCTAACGCCTTTGGAAAGTAGCATTTCTTTTTTCTGCCGACATGCAGAAAGGGAGCCATGTGTTGCTGAAGATAAAGTACTTCTAGCTAATATCACATCATTTCCCTGCCCTCCATATTTTACCTTTATTTATCCTAACAGAATGTTGTTTTTTGCCACTCACTCTCTTCTCATCATGAGGCTCTCCTTCCTGTCAACTCTATTAGTGCAGATTGAGAGTTCTGACCTTTCCCAGAGTCAGCGCTGGCCTGGCAATTGCAGAGTCTTCACCTGCTATCTTCAGAATTACACACTGCTGATATTTACATTATTTAAATTTGATATTTGCATGCAGAGTGGTTTGGATGGAACAATGACTTCCACCTGTGGGTCTCAGAGCAAGTAGTCAGGCTGAGGCTCCAAATGCAACAAGATAAAAGGAGAGGGTAGATACTCATATTGAAAAGGAAGAGAAAGCCATTCCCAGCAGGGCTCAGTCCTCCCAGTTGCTCCTCAGGAGTGAAATCCTATAGATTTCAATTGGGGATTTGCTTACAAGCATCACTTTGCAAAACCCAGGGCCTTATTTAGCACCCTTTTGGCATGACCCCATTCTGCTTCAGAGAAGACAGACTCAGCCTGAATGGAAAACTAATGACCTTCTCCTTCTTCAGGGGATAATGCAGTTCTGCTGGATTTGCTAGTGAAGACTATGAATTAAATTGTTTTACACCTGTGATCAGATTTGTGCTAATTAGTTGTGTGGCCTATTATACCCATCCATGTTATTGTAGTAATTTTAGATTCCAGAGGATCTCCTTCACTCTGGAAAAAGTGCTATTACCAGGTGGCAATCTGTATGACTAAGACTTTATGATTTACATTTCCTGGCCCTGTTCTGCAAATACTTATGCATGTGTATAACTTTGCACACATGAGTAGTCCTATTGAAGCAAGAGGATCCCTGTAGTAAATGCTCCATGAAAAATCCCAATTGTGCTGCAAAACTGACTGGCTAAAGAGATTTTAGAAAAAGCACCATTATGCCAGAATTTTTCAGTTTCATCCCTCAAAGGTTCTCCTCAGATTTTTTTAAAAAGCTTACAAATTAAATGCGAGGCAGCATGGTCTAGTGGATAGGAGCTGGACTTAGGAGTCAAGAAACCTTGTTTCTGTTCCCAGCTCTGTCACTACCCTATATGGGACATTGGGCCTGCCATTTCCCCTCTTGGTGCTCTTTCCCCTCCCATTCTTTGTCTGCCTGGTGTATTTAGACTGTAAAGGCCTCAAAGATATTTAGGTGCCTAACTTCCACTAATTTCAATAGGAGTTAGGTGCCTAAATACCTTTGAGAGTCTGTGTCTAAGTTCCTGGAGGCAGCAACTGCCTCTTACTCTATGTTTGTACTGAACGTAAGACAAGGCCCCCAAACTCAGGTGGAGCCTTGTAAAAGATTAGACCAATCTGATAGCACCCTCTTCCTATCAGACTATACTTTGTTCTGCCAGGTCAGTCCACTCCAGAGGGGGTTAACTTGACTGAGCTTTCTCAAGGAATCCAAGGAAGTTACGTTTTTCAGTAGTTTCTTTAATTTAGCCTTCTTAACAAAACATAATCAAACCCTTGCAGATTCTTACTTCAAAGTCTGAGCAAGCATAGCAGTCCTTTCCCCAAATTAATCTTCAATAATTCTAATAAGATTTCCTGGCTCTTACCTCAGAGCCTGAGCAATAAAAAGCTCCAACCCTGTCTCCTCTCTAGTTTGGTTGGTTGGTTGGTTTTCTGGAACAGTTCCTCTCAGCAGTAATTCCAGTAGTAGTCCATAGGGGTGCCGCCTTTGTCCCCTCAACTTCCTGGAGGGTGTTACAGGTGCCTCCCTCCCAGCCATTTCCTATGGCCCTCTTTATATAAAGATCAGCTAATTAAATTCTACCTCTTTCTCAGGTGCAGTGGGAGGGGCCAATCAGACAGCCAGGTCAGTTCCAGGCCTCTGACCCCAAAGGAATGGTACCCCTTATTCCTTCACAGGCCTCTAGATGATACAGTACGCTGAATAATAGTTTCTTTTTTCCTAGTTCAAATTGCACTGAGATAGGCAAAACGTGCATGTTAAATACTTGGAATATTCATTATAATTGCTGCTTTTTCTATGCTGCATTGCAGGCTTTACATACAACTTCAATGTTCTGGACACAGAATGGTTGAAGCTCTGGCCAATTGCAGAGAGTGGCCTTTCTGTAAATCTCAGCACAGTTCTAGCTTGTGTGAGAGGGGAAAAGGTATTCATTAAAACAGGGACTCAGTTTGGTATGGTACTGCTCATTCTCTGTCCAGATTGGTGGCTGGTAGTTTAACAACTCTTCTCTGTCTGTTCCCATTCACAGTGTTCATTGAAGTTCTAGTCTGGATCAGAAGCTAGGACTACTCTGCAGCAGACTAGTCACAATGGCTAAATGGGGTTTAATATATATTCCTATTTATTCTCTGCTAATAACTGGCACATGTTGGGATCTCCAAAACCCTGTTCCACTCGGTTCCCAAAAACTTGGATTTCGTCACTTAGGTATCTTTATTTGGCATACAGCAACCCTATGCCCAAACTGACAGGCTCAGTTGTAGGGAGTGGATGCACGATACATCACAAGTACAAAGTATCAGAGGGGTAGCCATGTTAGTCTGGATCTGTAAAAAGCAACAGAGAGTCACATGCGTCTGACAAAGTGGGTATTCAGCCATGAAAGCTTATGCTTCAATACATCTGTTAGTCTTAAAGGTGCCACAGGACTCTCTGTTGCTTTTCACAAGTACAAAGTCACACAGCAGAACTTTTCCTTGTACACACCTTTACTGACACCTGCAGGCCTGACTATACTTTGGACTATGTGCTTCATGATTGGCTTGGTTACTTTTCAGGAACCAATCCCGGTATGGCATGCTCTGTCCTTGTGCTGTTCATGATCTCTACATTCCAGATTTATGTTGTCCATTGTCCCTAGTACCAGAGTGTTCCTGTTCATCTTACCTAGACTGACTTCAGCCTAATGATTGTTACACGCTTATTTACAACTTAATCTTCCATTCACCCTCCCAAATATGTCCACTGAGAAATGAGGTCTTACTTATGTCAGTTTCCTTATTTCAAGTTAGAGACAAGGTCCAGTGCGGTAATATCTTTTATCGGACCAACTTCTGTAGGTGAAAGAAATAAACTTTTGATCTATGCAGAGCTCTTCTTCAGGACAAGTTAGTCCTACAGTGTATAAGGTTTGAATAATCAAATATAAAATTGTATATATTTAAGTTGTTTGCTTTTCTCATTCTGGCTTATACATACATTTACTATATTAACTTCAACAAATGCAGAATTGATTTTTTTCCTCCAGTGGCAAAATTGTAAACATCTACTCTATCATACTGAAGCAAATAGTTGCAATATTTAATAAACTGGTCTTTGCTGTGCTTCAAAATCCACTGTTGCTGTACTACAGTAGAACAAACACAGAAGAAACTCTAAACCTAGTTTTCACAATTTGCTTTCAAAAAGAAAACGTGGAATGTATTAAAACATACACATTTGTCTTTCAAGTAACTTTATAAATCTGTTCAGGTCCCTTTTTATAGATGAGAGACACATTCAATGGAACAGCATTTCTGCCTTTCCACAATTCAGTTTGAGACTTTGGAAGAGTTAAATGAAGAAAAACAAGCCATTTAAAAAGCAGAAAATAAGAAAACCTATTGGAAAAGCAGATGGAGTTTTTGCTGTTTTTTTGGTTACTATGAAATCAAATCTTCTGCATTGTGTTTCAGGATTCTTTTGGATAGCTTCTGATAAATAGCCAGTTTTTTATCTAAAGAGCCTTGTATATATCATCTACTCTATATTAAATAATTTATGTTTTTCATAAACAAAATGAAATTTGGCCAAAAGAACTAAGCATTTCTAATGGTGTTTTCCTGGTATAAAATGCTTTGATTCCTTCCTTGTTGTTACTTTCCTCTTGGTTCAAAAAAAGTATAATCCAAAAGGAATGGTTATGTAAACTAGTAGCATTCCCAGTACATCATTTCTGTTATATCACCTGAGGCAACAATGTTGAGATCAGAAGGTTTATTAAAATGGTTTGAATTGTCAACATAAATTACTGAGCTTGTAATCACATTTTAGCATCAACAGCACAGTAGAAGACAGGTCATGATATATGGTCAATATATTGGACAGCCTCTCTCAAATAAATTTATATAAATAATGTTTTATGGTCCTTATTTAAAAACATAATAAATAAACTATTGGAGTTTTTTCATTAAATTGATGAATTTATAGATCATTTCTCACCCACTCTTTTTCAGGTTGCTTGATTAATGAAAATGTTCGCTTGTCAAGGTCCATTTATAAACAACCCAAACTCATATTAGAGCAGAGAATCTTGGCGTACCATATTTATGCCAAATATTTTAGGAATCAGTGTTATCTGAGTTTGGTTTAGAAGCCTTTTTGCAGGGCCGGCTCTATGCACCAGCAAAGCAAGCAGGTGCTTGGGGCAGCGCATTTGCAGGGGCGGCATTCAGGTCATCCTTTTTTTTGTTTTGTTTTGTTTGGGGGCCGGCCCTGCGGGCGTTCACCCAGGTAGACACTGTCCCGGCCCCCAAGCTGACGCCGAAGTCCAGGTGGAAGACCCGCAGCGGGTGGCCAAAGCTGGCCCCAAGACTGGGGTCCAGCAGCAGCAGCAGCACGTCGTGCGAGGGGGGCGCCCTGGGGCCGCTGTGGTTCGTGCCACCGGGCCCGGGCGGGCCATCCGGCAGGCTCCGACACGTGGCGCACGGGACACTTGGGCTGGGGGCCGCCCCACGGGGCACACGGAGCCACCTGCAAGTGCCGCAGGGCGGCCCGAGCTACCCAGGGGCTGCGGCAGGGCGGCCAGGAGCAGCAGCGGGGCTATAGAGGGGACTGGTGCTTGGGGTGCTGCCATGTGGGGCCCACGTCCCACTCTGCGGGGCTCTGTTCCCCGCCGGCCGCTCCCTCTGAGGCTGCCCTGCCCCAGATCCTCAGCCCCCTGCCGGGGCAGTCCCCCCAGCTCTGCCCTCCCAATTCCCGGCCGGTCCTGGAGGCAGGAGTCCTGGCTGGAGGGACCCTGGGCTGAGGCGCAGCCCGGGAGCCCCGCTGCTTACCCTGACCCTGCCAGCGCCAGACCGGCTGGAGGTGAGGGGGGAGTGGGCGGAATCAGGGCCCCCCTGGGTGCTGGGAAGGAGTTGGGTGGATGCAGCCTCCGCCCCTGCTAGTGTCATGAGCGGGATGCTGATGACCCACCCTGGGAGCGAGTTACCAGTGACGCAGGGCTGGGGCAGCAGGAGGGTGCAGGTGGCGGGGGGAGAGCCCAGGGCTGGGGCGGCAGGGGGGTGCGGGTGTGGGGGAGTGGCACTGGTGGGGGGGAACCCAGAGCTGGGGCGGCAGGGGGTGTGGGTGTGGGGGGAAGAGCCCAGGACAGGGGCAGCAGGGGGCGTGGGGGAGAGCCCAGGGCTGGGGTGGGGGGCAGCCAAAATTTTTTTTGCTTGGGGCGGCAAAAAACCTAGAGCCAGCCCTGCCTTTTTGATGTGCGATTGGGGAACTAGCCTATTACATTCTGGGATCTGTCAGCACAAGAATGCTTTAAGCATTAAAAGATGAGTGTGCAGTGAGAAGCAGTTGAATCTGGAGTAAGTACTGTACAGTTAATCTGAGGTCAGCAATTAATGAATAGCATAGGTCAAATTCTCTGCTAGAGTAAACTGACATAGCTCCCCTGACTGAGATCAATCAGCATCAATAGGAAATATGTCCTATTCTTGCCCAGTACCATTAGAATATTTCCTATTCTTGTGAACATTTTATATTGTTCCAATCGAGATTGAAGAGTTCCTTGAATTTCCTACAACATATGCAAAAGTAGTACAGTAGAGAAAACCAAGAAAACCAAGTCTGCAGTATTCCTTGCTCAGTTCTTAAGGAGGCTAGAATTACAACTTGAATATTAACCCTGACATGATCATGTGAACTTTGTTTAAAATTACTTGAGGATTTGAAATAGTATCACAACAAATTAGATAGCAAGGCAAACACTGGCAAGACTAATTGGTGAGATGAGCTAACAAAACTTAGAGTTAAGGAGATTAAAAAGCTCAAACCACCACATAACAGAGCATGTTTCTGCTTCTTAAGAGAAGCCCACAACTTAAACATCAGAAGTGAGCAGCCCAGAGATGAACTGCAGTGGCAAAAGATTATATTAAGAAAATTCTATAGTACTTGGTTCCAGAACTGGTGGCTCTAGGGTTGATGATGCTTTTAGTCCCTTTGCTTCATGACAAAATAGATCCAGTGCTAACCTTCTCTTTACAGAGACTAGCTATGTTATACTAAAACTGTAAAATAAAGTACAGCTGGGAATTCTCCATGTTACGCTATAATAGTAGTCTTGACTGTGAAGTTGTGTTACAAAAAGAGAGCTTCAATCCTAAACTGGGCATCTTGAAACCAATATAGTTGTTTAAAATTAAGGGGGCTCTCACAGAGCTTTTCTGGGTGCTCACCACTCTTCCTTGTCTTTTGCCCATGCTGTTTAACCACATTCCAGTGAATTGTGGAGTTATATTCTTCATACTGATTCAGCCTGTCCAGGATTTTCACAGATCCCCTGATCTCGAATACATTTCGATGCAACCTCAATAGTCTTCTCCCATCAAGAGTCTCAACAATGTTTACAGCAGGCAGGGGACAATGGTAGAAGGGGAGGGTCAATCACCAGTCTACCTGGCTTTCTGTTGGTGCCCTCTCTGGGCGACCAGTGCTGAAAAACCATTGCCAGGTAATGCAGAACTACCGGGTCTAAACCCTTGCTCTCCATTCTATCCAGATTCACTGGAATCACTCCTCTGAATAGCCACGTTGACCTTGCTCTACTTAAGGCCTTTCATAAATACAAGATTATATAATATAAAAGTTGTATTTCCAGGCTCTATTGTTCTCTCCTTTGCCAATTCTTCCTAGAGCTCCTTTTCCTCTGTGTGATTTTTAAACTCTAACTTAAAATATAAATTACCTTAATGATTGAAGTGCTCCCTCATAAGCCAGTGCTTTCTCCATCTAGCTTCTAAGCTTTAATCTCTGGTGTTGCCCCTTTTTGACCTGAGTGGCTAATCAAAGTTTGGGGCCCTGAAGATATTCTACTTGGGAGTATATGGTGATGATAATCAGGTATGTCTTTGATGCAGTTTTGTTTGTTTATAAAGAATGTACAAAGTTCTGTGCCTCTGAATGCAAAAAGAATCAAAATCCAAAAGGGGCAGTTTCTCAGCTTATACACCCACCACAGATCCAAAAGCTCTCTCACTAGCTTCTTCTGGGGCCACACTGTGCTCACAGGCTACCCCCGTGGCTTTCTTGCCTTTTCCTCTGCCTCTTCCTCCGTTCTTATCTGTTTTCAGTTTCTGTATTTTCTGCCTTCCCACACCCAGTCACTATACCCAGTGGAACTCCCTGCCCACCTGGTGCTAGTTTCTGACAAGATTCTATTAGGTTTGTTTTAGATATAGGCTAGCCCCTTTCAGTGTTTCTTACTTACAACTACCTTAAGTGAAGGGTGTGTTCATACATCAGTTCGAATGAGGTTTTAACTCAACCCACAACAAGGTTTCACCGAGGTCATAACACTGGGAAGTTTTCTGCAACTGATGTGCTTTTAAATCATCAAAATAAAACTCCTCCAGTATGAAATATGCTCAGCTGAGAAACCCTCCCTCATTAGAAACAGGCCAATTTTTCAATTTAAATCAGGTCAATTAAGCATCTCCATGATTTGCTAGCAGTTACCAGTGTATTAAAAAACACTGTCCCTTTGGTAGACAGTAGGTCTGTTCTTCTGGAAATAAAACTTCCATTTCCTCAGCAGAGGAACAGAGAGACCTAAGTAGAGCTTTAATATCTACTTCACCAATATCAGTAGTAGAGTTTTCAGTGCAGTCTGAACAGATGAAAAAGAATTTTAAATCAGTCCCAAAGAACTGGGTAAGAGCCCATAAGAAAACAGAGAAGCAAGAAAACTATGAACAACCAGCAGCAGGGGACAATAATATCACATGTTGCTGCCTTACTAGATCATCTTGGAAGCACAGGGTAAAAACAAGCTGATAGGCAACAACAATTATCTCTGCACCCATGAGAATCCTTAAGGGGGTTCAGGAGGTTTTACAGAGGTCTGCATCACTTCTTTCTTTGTAGCTGTTTTTATTTTAACAGCTTGTATAGCATTAAGCAAGAGTAGTTCAAGTTCTAATTCTTCCTGACCAACATGCCTTGTCCATGTCCTGGAGAGCCCATTGTTAGAGATAAGAGGGTGAACCACTATATCAGTAACTGTATCAGCTCTTCACCTGCCTGCTGAGACAGTGGCATTTGTACTGGTTGTTTTTGATGGGAGGAAATCTACTGTGAAATGGACCAAGACCATGAAGGCCAAACAACCTTTCAGTGATAATTACTTTCAGCTTATCAACCTGGGCTTGTATTTTGAAATGGTGATGTAACCCCCACTGAGAGTTTGCCAGCTCCTTGAACTCCACACTGAGCCTATGGGGGAATCCTACTCAATGGATAACAATAATGGTTATCAGAGCCCTATGACACTATTTCCCAGCATGCTTGGAGTCAGGGATGGGGACAGAATGGATTAGAAACTCCTGCTGAGGCCAGTAGGGAGGTTTCCACAGTGGGTGATATGGACAAGTAGTTTGCTGGGTCACAGATGAGCCAGGGCTGCTGAACCTGTCAGTGATGGGGACAGCCTGACTCAGAGACAAAGAGACTAGGTTTGGTTTCAGTTTTGAGCTTTGCCCTGGGGAGGGAGCTGAGCAAGAAGCAGATACAGCTTAGGGGGGTGTCTCTGACTAAGTCCCCTTCCCACAAAGGGAGTCTGAACTGCTGTGGGATCTGTGCATGGGTCTGGCAGTTCCAGCACTGTGCAGACCAGCATCCAGAGTTGCAGAGATCGGCCGTGGCACTGACTACCAAAAACCAGCCGGGACCTCAACAGGACTCCAGACCAGGGAGCGAGGAGAGGACCCTGCCCCACCCAGGGGTGAAGACACAGTAAGGGGACCCTTTTTGTTTAAGCCGGCCAGTATTCACATTGCTGCAGCACTCATATCCAGACTCATCCTCCGTGTGCCGTCCACCTGGGAAGGTGCCAGGGAAGGAGCAGAAGGCTGAGAAGAGTTGTGAGTGTGGGGAGATGGGAAATTAGCTGATGTTTTAGCACTTACTAGTTAACCCTAATTCTTTCTGTTCCCAGATCCTATTTTCTTGCTACCAGTAAAGTCTCTCATTTGTGATACTGTTATTTTTGGGTGTGTCATTCTTTTCCTGGGGTTTGTGTTGGTGTACTTTATTGTTTCTTGTGTCCTGGATGTATACTCTTTGCCTGCAGTAGCATTATTCATTTTCCTAGGAGTTGGTAGCACCCCTTCTGTCTCGGGCACAGTGAGGAGTCACATTGGGTGGAGGCTCCAGGTGTCACAAAAAAGAACCCAGAGCCCAGCCCGTGCCTTTAGAGGGGAGAAACCACTCCAGTAGCAAGCATCTGGGAGGAGGCTTGCACCACACCGTGAGGAAGGGGCTACAGTGACAAAAATGAAAGAAAAGTCTTGTATCCTAGTAGTAACTCCTAAAGCACCCTTAATACATAGCAAGCACAGGAGGCAGGCTGGTGAAGAAGAGGCCTTTAGTCAGCTCCTAAAACGAAGTCAGTTTGTGTTTGGAGAATCCTCATACCCATCATCATCAGGTGATTTTGTTTAGTGGTGGGGGAAGGAAGTGTGAAGGGAACAGTCAATCTTACGTAGAGTTTGAAGAATCCTTCTTTGTAAATCCGCATAGTTGTAGCTGTGCCAGTAGTCACATTGAACTGACGTGAATACGTTGGACACACTGTCCAAGTGACCGGAGAGAGCTAAAACTTGTTCCTAGAGGGCGTGCTATGAGGCAGAGATGCCCATAATTTCTAGCCTGGTAGCCTTAGAGGTTTTGGTATTCAGTAGGAATTCAGAGTGGGGATTTGGGAGTATTCCAACTGGTATGAACTTTGTGTGGAGGCCCTGGCTGTACAATTCCACTAGGGATGATGAGGCCTCTCTCCCTATGCTCATTGCACAGTATGATAGGCTGGCAGAACCAGGAGTGATTCTTTTCTCTCACTGCTTTATGGAAGGAGGCAGACACATCCGGTCCCATCATTCTGAAGACTGCACAGATTGAGAGAGGCATCACTTGGTATTCCCCTCTAAAGCATTTAATGCAAGGAGTAGAAGTGGCAACCCAACACCTTCTGACGACATAGGGAAGATGCTGAGGAGCCCTAGGGAGGCAGGCCAACAATGCCTCCAGAAGACAGAAATATGAGATTTGGCTAGTTCTGAAGCCTTCAGCAGCTGGGGTGAGGGTGCCTGTCTTTGTCTGTGACTGAAAAACATCTCAAGTTCATGAAGCATTTGTAAAAGTGTCCAAGAACACAAAACATCTGAGAAGCCCCGATTTTGTGTCAGTCCTAGGTTCTTTGAAAAGTTTTGATCACTACTAATTAGATGCTATAGTTAATGAACAAAAACAAAACCCAGCAATGAACTAAATGGTTTAGAGGGCTTTTCCCCCCTGCCACCAATGGGATATAGTGCACAAGCACTAGTTTAAATTTAGACCAGGCGCTAGGGACTAAATTGGTAATATTTGTGAGATCAGTGTGAATGGAATAATTACTTAGTGATCTATGTGAAATGCGGTGGTGGTCTCAGTCCATACCCGGGGGCATGGTCTGACTCTTAATCAGTGGCACATTTAGAGTTAGTGGGGCCCTGTGCGCAGCTTCATTTTCGGGACCCTCCCCCTCAGGACCCAGCCAAGAAAAAGAACATTCTCTCCTATCTCCCCCGCCCATTTTTCACTCTTTGTTTCTTCCTCCTCCTCCTATATTATAAGTAATGGGAAGTAAATGAAAATAAAGTGAGGTACATTGATTGGGGCAGGAGGGGGTGCAGAGGTTAGACTCTGGAGGGAGTTTGGGTGCTGGGTGCGGGCTCTGGGCTGGGGCAGGGGTTGGGGTGTGGGAAGGGTGCAGCGCTTACCTTGGGCGGCGCAGCTCCCAAAGCGACCGGCACACACACCCCTCTGGCAGCGGCTCCTATGTGTGTGTGGGGGAGGGGATCTGCATGAGCCACTGCCCGCAGGCACCGCCCCCGCAGCTCCCATTGGCCACAGTTCCCGGCCAATGGGAGCTGCAGAGTTGGCGCTCGGGGCCGGGGCACTGCATGGAGACACACCTCCCCCACAGGGGCTGCAGGGACATGCCGGACGCTTACGGGAGCAGTGGGGTGTGGAGGGAGGGAGGCAGGCAGAGTGGGCAGGGAGTTGCCTTAGACCTGCTGCTGGCAGGTCTCTGCACGCCCCTTGGGGAGAGGGGGACAGCGGGTCTCAGTGCGCTGCCCAGGGCAGGGGGAGCACATGGAGCCACCTCCCCCCTGCCAGGCGCACGCAGCGACATGCCGGCAGCCGGCCGGGACTCAGGGGCAGGTTGTCAGATGAGATTTATCCTGCATTTTGGGGGCCCCCCTGTCGTTGGTGGCCCCATGCCCCCGCATGATTTGTTTCATGGTAAATCCGCTCCTGCTCTTGATAAAAACAGTGGAAAGACTCATTGAATCAGGCCATTAGTAGCCATAACATCATCAAACACATAATAATAATCAGCACTTTTTAACAGTCTCAGTAGAGAAGCTAAGGTCTGAATGGCATGGAGAAGGGCCCATGGCTCTTACTCCAAGAGGAATTCCCTTCAGGACAGAATAGTGGCACAGTTCATTGGCAGAGCAGTGTGAGGAAACCATCCGAGCTTCTATCAGGCTACACCTTTTCTGTGGATAATTGAAGAATGTCAGTCTCCAAATGGTCAACGTAGCACCCCACATGAGTAGAAAAAAATTAATTAGAAAGAGCTCTGTTTTGAAAGTAAAGCAGGTAAAACTGATGGATTTCTATTTGGGGATAGCAACAGAGAGTCCTGTGGCACCTTTAAGACTAACAGATGTATTGGAGCATAAGCTTTCGTGGGTGAATACCCACTTCGTCAGACGCATGGGGATAGTACTTGAGTGTTAGGACTTGATTCAAAGCTCACACTAGTCAGTGTAGAGACTACAGTGTATATTTGTTCTCTAATTTCAATAGAGAACATTAAAACAAAACCTTGGAAATATCTTCTGAAAGCATCCCAGTCCAAAAATGTTGCTAACATATTGTGTCTAATTTTGAATTTGCAGTGTCTGGAGTCTTACAAAAATAATCAAGTTATTGTTATATATGCAGCACCATGTGTAGTGTGTGCTTTACTTATTCAGGTGTTTTCTCTTGCTGAAGTGAGGGAGAAGCCAGAGGCTATATTGTTGCTAGAGGAAAACACTGTATTTCAGAAAAGGCTTCAGATATTGTATGCTTGATGCGGTTACTCTAGAGAGCTGAGAAACTGCTTTCAACAGACTATATCTCATAGCAACTTTAAAAGCAACTGCACACTATTACTGAAGTCAAGGGATCGAAGATTCTATATTCACAGTGTTTTAGGTTAACAGCTCATTAGGTATCTTACAAAACTGACAGAATCTTACTCTGGTTACTTTTTTTCAGATATAATATCCCCTTTGGGAAATAATTTCCATTTTATAAAAGTATTTACTAACACAAAAATGACCAGGCTTGGTGAGCAGGTCTAACATTCATATACATACCTAAATGTTGCAAATATGTGGTAATGATTGCAGTGTGCTTAATTACAGAGCTACAGAATGAATTGCATTTGGCAAGTGCACCGGCACTTTGCCCACTAATTCATTCTTGCTGTCACTACTTATAGACAATCAGAATCTCTGAACCACAATTACTATTTCTTTTACCAATGTCCTAAATATTCTTAGAGACAAGGTGGGTGAGGTAATATCTTTTATTGGACCAAATTCTATTGGCAAAAGAGACTAGCTTTTGAACTACATAGAGCTCTTCAGGTCCTGTAGGAAGTTGCTCTTCTACCTGAGGAATAGCTCTGTGTAGCTCGAAAGCTAGTTTGTTTCATCAATAGAAGTTGGTCCAGTAAAAGATTATCTCACCCACCTTGTCTATCTCATATCCTGGAACCAACATGGCTACAACCACACTGCAAACAACAATGCCAGATATCTATAGTTCTTATATGGCTCCCATTCAAGTGATATCTCAGCACCTCACAATCTTTTAATGTATTATCTCCACAGCACCCCATAAGGTAGGAAAGTACTATTATCCCCATTACGCAGATGGGGAATGGGAAGACAGAGGAAATCTGTGATGGAGCAGGGACTTGAGCCCAAGTCTCTAAAGAACTAGGCGAGTGCCCCTAACCCACAGAGGATCTCCTAAGCCATTAAATTCTTTCTTTGTTTCACCTATGAGATCCCCAACATTACCCTGTCTTGAGGCCTGGGATAGACAATATTCAATCCTGGATGGGAAATTTAAAGACAGTATTTCGTGACTCATCAGAAATACAAATGGGAGCACTATACCGTTGGAAAGGGAAGATCCCTAGGTTTCTAATGAATCACACAACATTTGCTGCTAGCCTTTATCAGCTTTATCATATTGGATTGTAACAATGTGACATTATTATGGAATTTTTTTTTAGAAATCTCTACACATTTTTTATTTTTTATTCCTCCAGGGCTAGTATGGTTGGTCTTACACTATTAAAGTTCTGTAACTAAAGGGATATGAAAAATAGTACCAATACAATTAAATAATCCATCAATATTTCTAACACAGATTTTTGGTAAAGTAGAATGAGAACACACAAATGTATGAAAATGAAGGCTTTATTGACACTCAGCTGGGGGGACTTGCATAATCCACAAGTGGATTCATCATTTGTGTATAATGTAGCCAACTCAAACTCATGCAGATAAAATCTAAATGTACCACATCTCATCATGTATTCTCTCTGTGTACAGTCACCTTGATCCTTAAAAACTCTAACTTCCTCCAGAACAAGGACTGGAACATTATTAAAATGTCAGCAACTGGCATTTGCACAACCCACATACAAAACATCTGAGTGTTTGTGATCATATCTACATATACACATGCTATGTTTTAATCCTGGGCAAAAAGCATCATTAGGATTGGCAACTGATGGGAAAGGGGAGACATACTATAATAAGGCAAAAAGAACAGGAGTACTTGTGGCACCTTAGAGACTAACAAATTTATTTGAGCATAAGCTTTCGTGGGCTACAGCCCACTTCTTCGGATAAGGCAGAGTTTTAAAACAGTGCCAGAAAACCAGGGAATTCAGTTTGCTACACTTCTAATTTTCTCTAAATGTTTACAAGCATGGAAATGCAGAGATGAGGGATCCCAAACGATCGTGGCCATTCTTCTAACAGCAGAAATTCGCTTAGCTCACCTGACAGGCTCTACGTTGCCCTCCTTCTGGCCCTATCATAGGGGGCATGTTGGAAATGTAATCAGGGAGAATGAGGTGTGACTGGAGTTTCGCTGGGCTCTAGAGGATCCTCAGCTGGCAGAATTCCCCCCTTGAGGGTTGTTGCCGGCCAATGTATCATTGATTAGCTCTGAGACTGGTCTAAATCATTCCAGGGACTGAGCCAATCAGAGAAGGGGGCATAAAGGCAGTTTAAACTACCTATGCCTTTCCCACGGCTGCTTCCAAACATAGAATGGCTGCACTGAACTCTTTAACTCAACCTGTAGTGTACCACAATGCATGCAGACCGTCTCCATCATGCAGATAATTTATTTTAACTGTTTTAAGCTGTCTAAACCTGTAGCTTTATTCCTGCAAAATAGGTAGGAGGACTCTCTGAAGATGCCCTTTGTTTCTTCTCTGCTCCGTGCCCCCATAATGCGCAGACTGACATTTTGAGTTAACAAATTCATGATCATGGGTAGATTATCCATAGCCATGATCAGGATAAGTTACTCTGAATTTAAAATCTAGTTAGGACCAAGGGTCATGGAGCAGCTTTCTATGTACTTCACCAATGGAGACTGAAATTTTTAATAATAATAAAACCCACCTCTTTTATTGCACTGGCGCTATCAAACCTAATACATGGAAATAAGGTTTTATTTCTGGTAGAAAAAGAGCAGTCAGAGGTGTCATGTTCTGTCGGGGAAAGAAAAGAGATCAGGAGTTGTAGGAAGAACCTAAATGCTCTAAGTGGAGGAGAGGAAGGACTGAGGTTTAACTCATTTTCAGTTCTTCTGTCCAGTGAGTAAATTCTTAATCATGAAAGCATTAACACAATGCGTTCAGCTCCCAGAGCTATGATGCACACCAATGGCTTGAATTCAGTCCTTTTACTCTTGATAGAGGGGCTGGCAGAATTTGAATTTTTTAATATGATTTTGATGTTCATTTTAAAGCATTTCCCCCTATTTTTATCAATTTAAATGTTTACAGATGCATAAAATTATGGGGTTTAAGCATTTTTTTCAATTCTCAATTTAAATTTTCACAGCTGCAAGAAGCTATGGGGGAGGTCAGACAATGACAATAGACGTGGAGTTTAAAAAGTTAAAGCTTTATCACTATTAAACACAAATTGTCAACATCACATGTCAACATAAACAAAGTACATATCCTTAAATCAAACACTAATAAGTTCTCAAGAATCATTTTTCTTACTTTGCCTATTTGCAAATTTCAATCATTATCGATAGAAATATTTTTTCGTCAGTTTGTGTGGGTATGGTTAAGTCAATTTTTGATGGCATTTACCAGTAAAAACCTAATCCTTCGAAGCCTACCCATAAGGGAATGGAAATAGAGTATCTGCTTTACCTGTTGCTATTTGTTTCAGACATGGAAACTTTATTTATTTATTTGGATTTATACAAACTCTAAAATGGACATGGGTCCATAAGTGCTAGGCACCCTTAACATTACTTAAAAATACAGTCAAATAAATACAAACATAACTAACGTGCAGCAGTGGATTCAAAGTAATCCATCACCAGCAACAAGGGAACCTAGATACTGAACGTCTTTTCTCCCATCCAATAGTTTTCCAACCCTTTACACTCCATTTTCAAATGGTTGAGTTATTAGATGGTTGCCCACTTTGTTGCTTCTGTAAACGGAGCTGAACACACTCAGGTCTGAGGGGCATTCTTCCATTTCCTCCCCCACAAGCTCCCTGTGTGCCATTCTCCCATCTCCATCCGTTTCAGGGACTCCCTACAACCCCCACATCCTGCATGCCAGGGACTGTATCCCACATTGTCCTTTCCTCCCACGACAGGGTACTCCATTCTTCCTCCTCATGCTAGCGTTCTATGTGGCCCTATTCCCCCTGCCCCAATGGACCCCCATTTCCTCCTTCCTCCCATAGCAAGGGCTCTGTGTGTCCCACCCTCTCATTTGCACCTTTGCCACATTTCAGGGTTTCTTTGTGTCCCTCATGTCTCCTGCCACCCCTACCATTTCCCCCCCCTCCATGCCAGCACCTCTGAGTGTGCCTCCATTCTTCCTTCCCTCCCCACGCCAGGGGCTCTGTGTGAACCTCCTTTATCTCCACCATTCTCCTCTCTTTTCTTTCTATTTGGGAAATAAATCATTCAGGATGTCAGCATTTTAAAACCATATTGGGTGGATGGGCAGAGCTGAGTGGCGGGAGGATGTTGTGATGCTGGAAGGTATTAATGGCTGCCATCAACTGGATTTTTGATCTGCAGACAATAACAAGAGTGGTTGAAGCTACTGGTTCTTCTAACCGGATGTGAGGGGCTCTGTGTCCTCCCCCCCGCATTATTCCCTTTTGGTTTCTCTGATTTTCACCAAAAATCAATAGGGTTCTGCCCATTGATACCAACAACATTCCCTGAAGTTTTGGGATTGATCCGATGCTGTGTTTAAGTTATCATGTTAGTCGCACAGAGAAATGCCATCAAGTTGAGTGTAAGGGTTTGCTTTGTGCTGCCAAAAGAGATGAGCTTTGCAGTGTCTCCAGACTCAGGCTATTTGCTTTTGGCAAATTGAGCTGAAGGGCAGTAATGTTAGAGACTATACTTCATATTCTCAAAAACAAACTGCTTTATATGCAGATGAGAAATGTCTATTCATGAAAAAAACTGGAGCCCCACATTTGCGCACACTATGGTTGTACTAAATGAATGTAAGCTCATTTGAGGGTATACAATGAATAATTTTGAACTGGAACTAATGCCTTTATCAAGGTCACACCCAGTCTCTCCGATAGTTGCCAAATGAAATTTAAATGGACATCCCAAATGTATTTTATCTAGCTATTAAAATAAATAAGAGATTAGATTATACAGATGAAAGATAAATGAGGCAGATAGATTAATAAAATAGATGGAGATTTAACACATTTGTCAATTTTAAATCTTAGCCGAAGGGATTTGCTAAGAGTTACTAAAATGACATCTACACCTCAATTTAATTACCTGTCACTGATGATTTCTTTAAAATATGCCCAAATCATGTTCTGTATGGATGGTTAGGAGCTTTTTTGCTTTTATATGGAAGAAAAGACTCCCAACTCAATTACATTTTGAAAAGTTACAAGCTATAATAAGGAGAATTAAAACTCCACAAACTTGCTATCTACCATATAGCCTTAAAACAATAACAGAACAGAGCCTTCATTAATACAAAGAAGTTAAGTCCACCCAATTTAGCTGGTCTATAGGAGTTACTACTTCAATGTTTTTTACTTTCTATATCAAACTGAGGCCAGGTCTACACTATAAAGCTTTGTTGGCATAACTATATCAGTCAGAGATGTGAAAAAGCCACAACTCCTAGGCAACACAGCTATGAAGGCAAACCCGCCAGTGTCGATGCATCCATGCTCTGTTGGCTTAACTAATGTTGTTTGGGAAGGTGGTGTCACCATACCAACAGAAAAACTCCTTCTGTCAGCATCAGCTAGGTTTATATTATGGGGATCTGCCAGCATAGCTATACCAGCAAAGCATTTGTAGTGTTGGCAAGGCCTAAGGTATTTGATTTTTTCAGACCTTTCTGAAATATGCTTGGTACTTCCATAGCAAGAATGTGAAAGAGAAAAGTAATTCCTGGGAGCAAATTCTTTTAAGGACATGGCACCCATTCTCCCAGACCTCATCTCCTTTCTCATAATGGATTTATCAGGCTATTTCATTTTTCCAAATGTTTGTTAATTTGTCGCATCATAGGAGAACAATTAATCATCCAAACAGGATAATATTCACTCCTGAGAAATACTGAATGTGTGGTGGTGGTGTAATTTTATAAAAGGACTGCATATAATTATACTCATTCTGAGTAACATTAGTGGCTAAAATCTCGGATTCACGTACATTTACTTTTAATCCAGAGATTTTCCAAATTTTGCAGTTTCTTTTAATCATTTCTGACAAAAACTCATGTGGTTTGGATATCACAAAACCAATTACTGGTAATAATCTCCTACCTATTCCTTTAGTTGCTGGATGGTTCTTTCCAAGTTTTTCCAATTTTAAAACAAAGCCATTTTTTAATAATCTAAATAATCCTTGAATTATCCAAGGAGACCCATTTACTTCAGTGGGATTATGTGTGCAAAAAGACCACTATTCAACATGAGAAAGAGTAGCAGAATCTCTACATTTTTGTAAGAGAGACAAGGTGGGTGAGGTAATATCTTTTATTGGGCCAACTTCTGAAAGAGATCTTTCACCAACAGAAGTTGGTCCAATAAAAGATATTACCTCACCCACCTTGTCTCTCTAATATCCTGGGACCAACACGGCTACAACACTGCAAACTACATTTTTATAAAACTTTTCACATGAAGAGATTTAGAAAAGGTCTTTCCACAAAAAATGACTTGTTGGCTAATGGCCACATGAAAAAATTTCAACCCCAAAGGTAATTTTTAGAAAGATTTATGCAATTTAAAATGGTAGGTTAGCACAGGAACAGTCTCATCTTTAACTGTTTTGATATTGGTAGGAACTAAGTACTCAATTTTTTAAGGCCAAATTATGATGCACATATACGCATTGAGTAGTTATGCATTTGATGGGCTCAGTGGGGCTATTTATATGAGTAAATTCTCACTAGTGTGAGCAAGGGCTTCATAATGTGGTTCCTAGGGATCAGAGCCCCATGATGCTAGCTTAGGGTTTATACGTTTTTAGTGTGGGGGTACAGGGAAGTTGGGGAACACTGTAAATGTTTTTTGGGTAATTTTTGACATTTGAATGTCTATTCCCCATCTAGTATGTGTAAATGTTTTGTGGTTGATGTTACTATTAACGTTTAAAGAAATGGCAATTATTTCTGCAAAAAATTACATTAATACACATGTGCTCACACATAGAGCTGTTCTTAGCTTTGCAAATTTGCTTAACATAACATTTACAGGTGCGTTAGAGATAAAGGACAGAATATCCCCATAGCCTTTAGAAGAGGCTGATATGCCAATTCAAAAGGTCTGTACTGGTATATTATCATGACACTCTGCCCTTTTTCCCAAAAGTATCCACCAGGTCATTATCTTGTCAATCATCCCTATAACAAGGCAGGATAGCTCCTTGAAGGATATTCTCTAAAGCTTCATCCAATCTAGTTTGAATATAATCAAATTTAAAAAAAAATGCATAAGCACACAGTTAAGAATTGATAAATCACGAAATAGGATTAGTTCAATCCCACACCATTAACACAGCTATGGTGCTCCCTGTACTTCTGGGGTGGGTGGGGAAGGGGGCGGGATATAAACTACAAATATAAATTATAATTTATATTATTTAGCATGGAAAAAAAGAATACAAAATGATACATAACTGTGCAATGTGACTAAGTTAACAAACCATCAGTTGGAATTTTCTGACTCTTGAGAGCTTGATTTACTTTCCTTTAAATGTTAAAAATACAATTGATGTCACATTAAATGCCATGGTTTTTGGGGGTTTTTAAATGAAAAAAAAATCTGGAGCCTGTTGTTTTACAGACCTTATATCCAGATGAGAACTGCAGTCAGTGCCACCAGGCTAATGTCCTGCTCCTGCAAATAGATGGTGCCAGTTTGGACCCCTCCACCCTCTCATTTAATCATTTCTCTGCCATTGTAGGGGCCTTGAGCACTGGTGCACCCGGTCCCTCCTATTCTTTCTGCCTGTGGCACATGATAGTCTAGTCTTCTGTGGGTCAGTCTTCCTTTGGTTTCATTTCTGTTGTTGGGTTTAGTGTGCAGATGCTGGGTGGCACTGGTGATCTGTGAAATACAGGAGATCAGACTAGTTGATTTAGTGGTCTCTTCTGGCCTTAAACTCTATGACTCATGGAACTGACTTTATTGGGGCTCTGTGTGGCTTTAAGGATCTACAATGATGCATGTGTCTGCAAGATTGGAGCCTCAGATTTCAGCATTTGGTGCCATCAAGCTATTATTTTAAAGGCACCACTGAACACATGTCTGATCACAGCCTATTTTAACAGTGCCACTGAAAAAAACAAACAACCTCCTAAAAAATAAATTCTACTGTGCAGACATTAAACCCATACCTTAAAGTGAGTATAAGTTATAAACTATAGAACCCCAAAATAAGCTGAGACTGAAGTTCACCAACAAAGCTGGTTCAATAAAAGATATTACCACACCCACCTTGTCTCTCTACAATCAGGGAAGACAGCCACATTGAGGATTCCATGAAGTCCCCTAGTGACCTCGCTATGCTCACCTGTTAACTTGGGAGGTGCTCAGATCCTACTGTGATTGACATGAATACAAAACCCTATGGTAGAAAGCCCTAGACTGGGAATATGTTTTGTTATGCATTGGTTTTCTAGACCTGCAACCTGGCAAATCATCAAGCTCTATTTCCTGGATAATTACCGGTATATATTTTCTGGCCATTTTCTTGTAGTTCTGTGTATTCTATGATGTAAACATTACTCTGTTTGGCTGTGGCCCTCTGAACTTTTAACTTCAATAAAAAGATCTCTACACTTTTTAATAGAGTGAAAATTCAAATGGTCTAGATTTTGAGTTGCATAGTAGATTCCATCAAAGTGATATTTGTAAGCCAGAATTGCTAGAGTTAGTTCTGCCCCATTCTAGGATATCCGATCTCCTGGAAACCTCATATGTAGAATTAATTGGATCCTAGAGGCTGAAGAAGAGCTAGATATTTTTATAAAGATAAACTTTGAAAGCCACATCACATATGGGAAAAATACTACTAAGCTGGGGCCACATGAGGTGACTTTACTGCTACAAAGATTCCGTAGCTGGCATTAGCGTCAGTAGTCAGTGTGGATCTGGCGAAAGGGCTTCATGAGAAACATTAAGAACTTTTTACCAAGCTAAATTAAATAAGTGTCTGTGCTGAATGCTCCCCATAGACTGGTTAGTGAGGGCATTGCACACATATTTCAGTAGTGAGTTAAATTTTCATTTTCCCTTTGCAAGTCACCTTTTCAAAATTCAGATGAATCAGTTTTCACTTTTGATTTAGACACTGTGAGGTTAGATTTAACCTTTCCCAATCAATGTCCCAGCAATGGAACATTAAAAAAGAGAGCTTTTGCACTCACCCTATCCCTGTGGCTTTACAAACTAACCTGGAACCCAGGTGGAGACTAACTACTCCATGTATTCTGCATTGTGTTTGGATGTGTATTTGTCTTCCTGTCCATGTGGGGCAGGTGAACCTCTACGTGCAGGACCAGGGGCATATGGCCTCTGAATCTCCAATTGCAGAGCACCTGCTGCCCACCCCACCTGCCCAACTACTACATCTGCAGGAAGTGGGTGCACACAACTAGGAGGTGTGGTCAAGCTGCCCCTTGTGGGGTGCTCTGAGGTCAGAGGGAACTCTCTCTCTGCCACCAGGGTGGAAGACGGCAGCACAGCCCTGCTCCCCAGATGAAAGAAAGTGCCAGCCCCAGTGGGATGAAGCCTACATTTGATGGAGCCCTCCAACCTCTTCAAGACCCCATGCCAGCTCCATAAATCAGGAACCAAGAAACACAAATTAGCCCCCACCCCCAAAGATCAACATGGGGTGTGGTCCATGGAATGGAGCTGATCTGAGCCCCCTTCAGTTGGGCCTTCCTGTCCATGCAGTGCAGCCGGATTGGTGTGCAGGATAGGTGGTGTCTGGTCCTCTGAGCCGCCACTTGGGGAGCACCCAGCCCCTGCCACATCTGCCCAACAGATACATCTGTGGGGAGTGGGTGCTCAGCAAATGGAAGAAGGGATCCTGCTGCCCTGTGAGGGCAGAGCTTTACCTGTATGGGAGAAAGAGATTTCCAGAGCAAGAATGCAATGGTAGGTTGTATTCCATGTATTCCAGCTGGTTTGTAAGCTGTTTTTAGATCTACTGATGAGAAGTGGTCTATAAGAGCAAGCTATTATGATTCCAGACCAGAACCACTCAAGGTATGTCTACACTTCAAGCTGGGAGCGTGATTTCCAGCTCCTGGAGACTAAAGTGCCCTGAAGCTCAAGTGCACTAAAAATAGAATGTAGCCATAGCTAGCCAGCCCAAGTACATATCTACGGGCACACACTTGGAGCAGCTAGCTCCTCCTACTACTTGTGCTGCCATGGCTACGCTGTATTTTAGCATGCTAACTCCATGCAAGCTAGTGCAAGTATGTCTCCTCGAGCCGGGAATTATACCCCCAGCTCAAAGGGTAGACGTGCCTTCAGGCAAAATTACATGTGGTCTTGTATTTAGTTTCATTAGGCCTTCAGAGAAATGTAAAATGCAACATTTCTAACCTGTGTCTCCGGCATCCTACTTACACAGGCTCTGATACACATCCCATCACCATACGTTTGTCTTCTCTTGTTTCCTCATGTTCCTACCCACAGGCGCTCATCAAGGAGACCAAAGGTGGCTTTCTGGGACAAGGAAGAAAATGCTCATAGAATGTCTGAGATTGTCATTGCAGAGAACTTCCCTCCCACAGAGACATTAGTATTTTGGGCTTCTTATTATAAATAATTCAAGTAAATCAAGAAAGCTGAGAACGCACACCACAAGGTAGAGAAAATCCACCCCATATCCAAATTGCAACCAGTTTAAAAGTGAAACTCACTTCCTCCCAAAGCTTCAACAGTTGAATGTGCAAGAACTTTATGAAACTCTTGAGATCCCACACATCACCTTTCCACCCCCACCATATCACTTATGTTTCCAGAGAAAGTGTTGTTATTGCCAAGGGAAATTTAGAAGTACTGACCTTCGCTACTGATGGTCAATTGAAATCCCCTTCTTTCAGAGATTGGAAGTGGAGTATAATTTCTTTTCTTCTCTTTCTGCTGCTATCAAATAACTTTCAATTCAGACAGATATAAATCTTAGTCATCTAGATGAACTTCAACAGCAGGTAACTTGGGCCACTGTCATTAAAAGTTAGTACAGTAGCCTATGAGAAATGGCCTGGTGATTTCAGTCCAATTCCAAGGACTGAAATAAGATGCCTCCACAAATGATATCCTTATTGACATCCTATTTGTCAGTCTCCACAGAGTGAACAAGGAGCCAGGGTTGTGGTTAATGAATTACCTGACTGGCTCATGCAGGTGGTCCCACCAAGTCCAAAGCAAGGCATATGGATAGGACAACAAAAGGATGCTTACACTGTTGCTTTACGGAGTTTAATTTGAAAAGTCAGTCCCTCTTCTAGCATATGTGAAGTGTTCCGTACAAAAAAGGGTCACAGTGCACTTTCTTCCTATGCAAAATATATTGTTTTACTATCTAACACCTTTCCCCAGTACTATATTGAACAGCAGTCTCTGCAAAAATGTTGACAGCAAAAGGGAAGGATGAAGAAAAAAGAGAAGGCAGTTATGGCCAACATTTATTATGAGGTTCTAGCTTTTTTTCCCCTTCAGCATGGTTTTCTCCCACCCCTCCGCTCTCTCTATAGGTCTAATAACCTACACCTATGGGCCAAATCTTATTCTCATTACATAGTTTAAGGATGTACACTGAGGAGTCTCATAGAGGATGAGGGGAGTTTTGTGGAGTATGAGGTGTAATGGGTTTGGTGGGAGAAGAATTCTCTCTTCAGCCTGCTCCAAGGCTGCTACTAAAAGCTGTGCTTTTATAATTACATGTTATAGGTTAAATTGTGGCTTTCCCACAAGTCCTTAGCAAGGGGCTGCAGATGGTTATGCTGCCCCAGGGCAGACACAGCACAAGATCTTGACTCAGCGTCCCTAGTCCCCCCCCTATCTTTTTGTTGGCTGGGAGGCAGGGTGAGAGGACTAAGCTACCCTAGCCCTATACCTGTGCAGGAAGGGGAGTAGCAGACCTGCAGAGGCTGCTTTCCCCACTGCACTGTTACCTGTGATCAGATTGCAAGCACAGGGAAGTAAGGGGAGATGGATATCACCTAAAAACAAATTTAAATGCAACAGTAATTCATTTCTCCTCCCTGAAATGTAAGCATCACTTTTGACAAATTTACTGTAGGTATCATGGGACATGAGCGGGAATGTAGAGGAAGTGTTTCCTTTCCCTCTGCATTCTCTTCCCATTTGCGGGTAGCATAGGTGCTGACTTTCTCTCTACCCGGGAGGTGCTCGACACCCGCCCTCCACCTCAGGCCTGCCTCAACTCCATCCCTTCCTCCAAGCCCCCACCCATGCCCTGCCCTGCCTCTTCCTTCCCCCCCCCCCCACCCCCCCCCCCCCCCTCTTCCCCCCCCCCCCGTCCCCCCCCCCCCCCCTCCGCCCCCCCCCCCCCCCTTCCCCCCCCCGTTCTGCCCCCAGCCTGGTCCTCACTCCACCCCTTCCCCCAAGGCCCCACCCCACCTCTTACCCGCTCCTGCCCCTCCCTCCCAGCACCTTCTGCACACCCCTGAACAGCAGTTCTGTAGTATGCAGGAGGCGCAGTTGATTGGTTGGGCTGTCGGCGGGCAAAGGCACTGGGGGGAGGGAGGGAGCTTGGCAGCCGGTGGGTGCTAAGCCCCCACTAATTTTTTTCCATGGGTGCTCCAGCCCTAGGGCACCCACAGAGTCGGCACCAATGGTGGATAGTTAGAAAATGGGCAACTGGCTTGCACATTTGTGAATCTACAGGCCCTGCTCCAACATCTGCCGTCTCTGCTGCCTGTAGCTTCTATCCACCTCAGAACAGCAAAGTCGTTTCACGCATGCTTTGTTCCATACCCATTATTAGACCCTTAAATACCAAGAGCTCTTAAAGCTGGTTTTCAGTTTGACTGGCAGTCAGCAGTGAGAGAAGGGTATCAGGATAATGTTATTTATGAGGGAAACCGGTACTGCGTGTACTAGGAAAATATAAAATTAGATGACATGTGAAATGTGCTAATGCCAAAAGGAACAGCCGGCTAGTGTAATTTAAGAAGCAAAAAAGCACAAGGCCAGCTGCAAAAACCCTCGAGTACAAGGATAAAAAATTCTTGAAAAGGAAGCCTTAGAGACTTTGTAACAAAAAAATCGCTGCATCTTCACAGCCATAAATTCTATATTTTTAACTGGTTTAGGTTCATACAATATCTTCATTAAACACTGGCCAATATCATGTTGCAATCTACAATATTTCAGTTTTCTGGGGATCCAGCTGTCAAAATTTGTGCCCAAGGGTTGGTGGGAAGAGAATTCCAAGAAAGAACCATCTCCTAAACCTGGCTGTCAGTGACATTACTGAAAAAAAAAGCAGAATTGGTCCATCATGAATTCTATCCTGGTGTTAGCTGTATAAAAATAGTCCTATCCCTTATTTATTATTTGAATTACAGTTGCTCACAAAGGCACCAAACTAAAATTGGAGTTAAATAGATGAAATGGGTCTGAGCTGTGTAGTTTTTACCTGCATCTCAACTACAGTTATATGAATAACTGTTTTTCAGTTCATGGGAAGTTCCAAAAAAAGTTAAAAATTTAATTTATTTTGGGTCAACCAAAAGTATTTTGGGGAATTTCCAGCAAATCAAAGTGTCAGAAAAAAAAATCATTTCAGATCAAACATCTAAATGTTGGAATAAGGCACCTAAGTTCCCTAGTGACACTAACCCCCTCCCCCCAATCAAAATGTTTAGTTTCAATAATAACAAAAGTTTATTTTCAAATTTCCTTTTTTTTGACTGAACAATTTGCCACAATTCACATGAATTCATAAAATGTTTGGGATGTCCCAAATTTGCATTTTTTTGGCAAAAGAGAGTTTAGGCCAAAAAAATTTGCCCAGCTCTCATGGCAGTCCCTATAATATCTGAGGGGTGTTTAGATCCAGAATTTTTGTTTGGACAATGAGGATGGGAAGACTCAGCCTTCAAGCCAGGTGTGAGGTTCTGCTGGGTCAGGACTGGGACCTGGATCTGCGGGGTGTAGGAATAACTGACACCTTTGCAGCACGACTCAGCAGCTGTGGTAGGTCTGCATGTATTACTACATAGACGATGGAGATAAATACCACAGAAAGTACCACCTAGGAAGACCAGACTGGCAACTTCCCTCATGGCCCCTATTTGGTCCAGGCACCCTATTTAAGCCCAGGAGGAATTTCAGGAAGTGTCTTCTCAACAAGGTGGATCCTCCTGTTAGCTTTAGAGAGTGACCAGCATCTTGGTTTACCCTCAGACTCTTGACCTTGACCCTGACACCTACCTTGACTTCTCATTCTAGTTCTGACACTTAGCTTGACTCCAAACACTAGTAGGCATGACTCCTGATTTTACCCATTAGGCCAAGCTACCCATATCCTGGTCATGACACCGGATCACCAGGGTATTCATGTACCTCATGGACAGTATCCCATTGGACACTGATCATCAATATGATGTCTTCTACCCCTTCAGGGTTCCTCTTCCGTTCTACTCCTCTGTCAGAATAGTGACCCCTGAGCTTCTCCCTGGAGTCTTAACCAAACTCAAAAGCAATCCACACTGAAAGCAACTTCTACCCCACCTTCAGGCTTAAACTTTTAATCCATCCTAGGTCCTCCAAAGCTCTTTCTTTTCTACTCTGGGCTTCCTCCCGCCCAGAAGCCTAAAACCACCTAGATGGGACTTCTCTTTAATTGGGCCTGGGCCACCATCCAAGTACAGCTGGATAGGTTAAATAGCCTTTTATTGAATGGGAGGAATCTGTGGGTTCTACAGTCAGCTACCTAGCTGTTGGTGCTATACCTCCTACTCTGTAGGAGGGAGTCAGTGCCACAGTATGGCCCAAATACTGTGCAGAGGATGTTGAGAGAGGCCATGAAAACAAAGTGGCTGGAGGAAGCCTAAGGGAAGTGGAGTGGGCATGCAAACCTGTCGTGGTTTGGAGCAGGAAAGTATAGTGGGGATCCTGGAGTGCCTGTTGGTTTGGGAGAGATCTCTGGGTCCTTGCAGGGGTGAAACTATGGGGATTTGGGGAGTAAAGGATGCTAGCATAGCTGGAATTGGGGCATGACAGGTAAAGTCTTTAGCGGAGGAGCAGGGGATTGAGTATATCCCATGGGTTGATCTGGGGTGAGGGGTGAGCAGCCAAAGGGAGCCCCTGTAACAACTGCTAGAGGAATAGAAATGGGATCAGCTGTGGCAGGAGTGTTGGGAGTAGTTGAATGGGCTGCAGCTCTGC
Organism: Platysternon megacephalum; assembly: GCA_003942145.1. Classification (NCBI taxonomy): domain Eukaryota; kingdom Metazoa; phylum Chordata; order Testudines; family Platysternidae; genus Platysternon; species Platysternon megacephalum. The sequence continues at coordinate 849,727 of QXTE01000225.1, forward strand.
AAGCAGCCACAAAGGACTGTGGACTGGTGACTGCCAGTAATCCAGACATGTGACGGACAAGTGAGGAACTGGCTGTCAAAGTTGGAGTGTGCACTGATAGCTGTGGGAAGTGATGCTGGGGTGGGAGGGAGGCAGCTGGGAAGAAAATTCACCTGCTGGTGGCTGATGCCCAGAGTGGGAAACCATAGCTACCATTTGGACATACCCCAGGAAGGGGAGGAGGAGATTTGGATCTCACAGCTGGTCTGGCAGAGACACTGGTGGCATGTATTGCTGGCAGCAACGGGGGTTTAGCCAACTAGAGGGAGGTGATAGGCAGTCAGACACTTGGGGTAGCAGAATCTCTGCCCCAAGTGTAAGATGAGGAGGGGTTGACAAGAGGGCAGAACCCATCTGTTGCTAATATGGGGCAGATGGTATAAGTTCTATTGGAGGAAAGGGTAGGGTGGTGTAGTCTGCCTCTTGGGACTCCCAGTAGGTGTTCCCGAGGCTGGTGTGGGCTGTGGAAGCTCAGGAACAGGGAAGGGAGAGGCTGGTGTGGTTCTGCCCTAGAACATTGGTGGGCCTGAGTAGAAAAGGAGGGTTCTAGTGGCCTCTCCTTTGTGAGCCCTATCGCCAGAGACACCAATAGAGAGACAGGAGGAGGGGAGAGGGAGCAATGTGGGACTGGGGATTGAGGGGGTCCAGCACCTCTGGATGGTACTGCTTTATCCTATCTGTCTGTCTCTCTCTCTTCTCCTCAAGGGGATATGGCTATTGTGGAGAGTATTGCAGGTGGCTTGAGACAACTCAGATGAAGGAGAGGAAAGGGGCCATTGTGGGAGTGGTCCAACTCTGCTGCCCTGCATTGCAGACCAAGAATCCCCAGAGAGGCAGGCCAAACAGCTGCAGATGTTGACAGGGAGGTGCAGTGGTCACAGCTGGTACAGACACAGAGTCTGCCCGAACCAGAGCCTCGGCAGCAGCAGGAAGAGCAGAACCTGCTGGCTGCCCGGCTGCCCAGACAGAAAAAGCCAGTGCCCAGGTTTGCAGACTGGGCCAACATTGGCTGGCAAACAACCTTTGAGCTTGTTTACACTGCTTCTGTGTGTGGCAATGTGAGGGGTGGAGGTGGTGTAGCAATTGTGAGGTTGGGATTGCTGGGTAGGGTGCGGAGTCAGGGAGAGGGTTAGTGGTAAAAGAGCAGGAGCCAGGGTGGAAATGAGCAGAGAAATATGTGGTGTGGATATAGTACACAGCTGTGGGTCACCCAGGCTGGAGAGGCTGTATTGGTGAACACTCTGATATTGAGAGGTATGCAAGTCTCCTCAGTGGACCTGTTAGCAGCTACCTGCGTCCAGGAAAATTGATTTGTGCAAGGGTGCAGGGTAAGGGGGACTGGCAGTGGGTGGTGGCAGTTCCCCTCTTGAGACAGGAGGTTAAGAAAGTCACCATCATGTCTGGTAACTATCTAGTGCCTTGTGGGTTGATCGTGGACTGGCTAGGGAGACAAGTGACTCTGGTTTGAGTCTAGGAGAGAAAATATTGAGTCACCTGGGGATTTGGATGGGGGAATACACATTTATGATGCACTTGGCCAGATCATCAGACCATTGATGGTACAATCATCAGTTTTTGCACTTGCCCAGCTCTTTCATGATAACTGATGTACCCCTGCTCTTCCGTTGTGTGAGGCAGCCACACACCTATCACAAAGGTGGGGCTTCTCATCATATTGCTGTGTCTTGCTCTCTGGGACAATGTTATTTTTGTGGCCAGCTGAGGCACTTAGCAGCTGTGTCCCCACATTACACCAGGCATGCATGATGTAGGGACAGGGAGGTGGGGAGGATGCTGGTAGAAGGCAGTAGAAAAATGGGAATGGCAGTTTGCCTCCAGAGGCAAGGTGTGGCATCTGAGACCAGGGGAGAGGAGGTGGAACAGTGCAACTGTCATGGTATAACCCCCTGTTGCTATTGGAGGAGGTGTGGGAGACCTTGAAGATGCTTCCCTTTCTAGAGTTGGGTGAAGGTGCATGAACAAAGGTGGTAGAGGCTAGGTGCAGGAAGCTGCAGAAAGTGCCACAATAGCCGTGGGAGAGGAGGTTGGGCATAAGGATGACTCTGGCATAGGAGTGGAGAGGTCTCAGGAAGTGGTACAGTTGACAAAGGAGGAGGAAGGGGAAAGAGTTATAGCCTCTGAGATGAGGAAGATGTTGGGTTTTTTCCCTCTCACTAGTGGCTTCTAATTTTATTAAGTATGACCAAGTTAGCCATTACAGACTCTTGGGCCTCAGTTTCCCAGATACAGAGTTGAACTCACCTGAGAAGTCCCTTTGGTAATAGCAACCTGACTGTGAATAGTATCCAGACCTGGCAGCCCAGGTTGTGAAAACTTTCTGCCCTTCACTCCTTGCAGGGTATTGATGGTTTACTGCTTCAGAAAACAAGGCTCTAGGCAGTAGAGGATTATGAATTCAAGTCATCAGTGTGGTGGAGAAGCTGGTCCATCTGGTCTATTAGTGAAGATGCTACAGGTGGTGTAGGAGTAATTTTCTTCATGTTTAAGAAGGCCGAGCCCAAGGTACTGGAGATTCATCCTGAAAGAGCTATGATGGTGGAATCTGTGAAAGAGGGGACCTCTTCCAGACTAATAAATGTCTATGGGAGTCCTTGTTGCCCAAAGGAAAGGGTCTCATTGCTTAAGGATGTGAGTCCCTATTTGTTTCGATCTAAGTTGGTGATACAGGGAGGGTATTTTAACTTCCAGGTGGCAGGTAGAACCAAAGAGAAGGGTTGGAGGATGCAGGTAGGAAAACAGGACATGAAGATGCTGCAGCAGCTCATCCATCAAGCAGGTCTGAAGATGTTCTTTTATAGGGCAGTAACTTCATCAGTTGGTGGTTCCAGTCCTAGACTGAGGAGTGAGAATGGGGCCTTGTCAGGCAAGACTAGTTCACAGACATGGTTCACCTTTTTTTGAGGCAGTTAACAGTCCCAAATAGAAAGGATCCATTAAAGGAGAAGAGTGTGCAGGCTATTCTGCCCTTCCTATGGAAGCTTTGGACAATTTTTTAATCCATATATCCCTGCATTTGGATCACCCCTTACCTTTGGGACATGTATATTGCAACTAAACACAAGACTGCTGGAGGGAAGTCAGGATAGCACCTAGGCACTTGCCTTTCCATCTGAGTCTGTGGGTGCTGAAACCATCACAGGGCTTTATCCTTCTTGGACAACATGGTGGGAGCATAGGAAAACAGAGATTAAGGTTTTTTGTTTACTAGATGCTCCAGATAGATTCAAGGGGACAAGGAAGAGACCTATGCTTGTCAGTAGAAGTGATTGCAACCTGTCTTCAAGCAGTGGTTGGAGGAAAGTAACGGTAGTAAGAGCGTGGAACAAGAGGATGAAGGATGCTATGAGAGAATTCCACAGAGGTTAAAAGCCTTAAGTACTGTAATGAATTATAGGAACATTCTAGGAAGGAAACAGTCCAGTGTGGAATGGGATGATCAGACTCAAGGTTATTGAGGGTGGGGGAGTTGCAACTCTCGTAAATCAGCTGCTGAATGGGGAAAGTGGAGGGCTGCTTGGTGCAACCTCTGTCTGCACTGTGGAAAGACAGGTATCCTGAGATATGCTGGGCTTGAGAGATTTGAAGGGGCATTTAAGGACATACCTTGAAGGGACGCTTGAAAACGATTTTTGAGTATTACTCAGACCTTTTTCAGAAGAGGAAGGCAGGATTTCATCAAGGGGCAGCAGGAAGGGCGGTCCCAGGAGTTAAGGGCCAAGAAAGCAGGCAAAAGGGACTAGCAGAGATCAACCTTATTTTCAGGTTTCTAGTACTAACGAGGGTTACTCCAGGTCAGGAGGCTGATCTTAGGGTCCCAATTGCCTGTACAGAAGTGGCAGAGGCAATTTCAGCTTTGAAGAAAGGAGTTTCTCAGGAATAGACTCTGACAAGTGAGCTATACCAGTCCTTTCCAAACTTGTTTGCTAGTACACTGACTGGGCTATTCAACCAGGCTCTAAATAGAGGAGAACTGATGGAGTCCTTTAATAAAGGAGTTCTTATCTTGTTGGGCAAGGTAGGAGAGAAGGTGTCTTGGACAACTGAAAGGCTCCCACCTTGCTCAATATGGACTAAAGTCTTGTTCAGGGTTCTGCTTCAGAGGCTTGCTCAAGAGGCACCTGCCCTCATCCATTCTGCTAAATCTTAACTGCACTAAAAGACAGGTTAATTGTGGACTTACTATCAGATCTTCATGAGGTGGGAAGGGCTTGTGTATTTCCTGGACCAGAATAAAGCCTTTGACTCAGTTGTGCATGACTATTTATGGGCTGTGCTGCAAAACTATGGGATTCCACAGCTGGTTATTCGTGGCTCCAACTGCTGTATTCAAATGTAACTAGTGCTCCACTGGTCAACAGCTGTCAGGGGTCAAAGCCAACTTCTCTAAACTCAGGGATGAGACAAGGGTGCCCACTGAGTCCCCTCTGATGTGTCTTTGCTGATTTGACCCAGAAGGCGGGGATTGAGTGAAAGCTGTGAGTCCTTTCAGACTAAAAGAACACCATCTTCAGGCCAACAGTAACAGGGCTCTCTTCCCCAATGTAATGGCTTTCGCAGATGACATTTGAGTGATGATTACAGCTGCAGAGGACAATGAGAGACCTTGTTTCTGTTTACATAATGGGACAGCTGTTATTCCATTAACATCTCTGTAATAGCCCAAAATTCTTAGATGCTTTTGCAATTCTATTAGTCAGTTCAGTCTGAAGGTCAAGATTCTTGCTGATCATAGAACCCAAGTAGCAAAAGCTGTCTATGATGCCAAGAGATTTACCCTCCAGAGGGATGTCAGACACAGGCACAGGTGTGCTGGAACAATTTTTATGGTGGAGGTGCTGAGAACCATTGAACCAAACTCTAAATCCTGTACATAATGGAAACCACTTCAAGCCAGTGGGTGCAGCAGCACCCCAGCACTCCTAGTTCCAGCACCTATGCACAAGCATGGAATAACAGCAAACTGTTGACTAAGGTGAAAATGTGAATCTGAGACTTGTGTTTTGTCATCCCTGCTTTATGGTTCAGAATCATGGACTACATATGCTGGGCATATCATGAGACTGAACAGCTTCCACAAGAGATGCCTGTGTAAGATTCTGAAAATAAAGTGGGAAGAAAAAATGCAAACACAGAGGTGCTGGAGTGCACAGGACTGATGCACTTAGGTACCACTATCAAGAGGAGGAGGTTGCAATGGCTCTGTCATGTCAGGAGAATGGGAGGAGACCGTGTCCCCAAGAATATTTTATACAGTGAAATTTGGGGTGACTCTAGAAAGCAGGGTCGCTCTTTATGGCGATACCACAACATATGCAAAAATGCTATGAAGTCGTTCAACATCAATGTAGAAAGCTGAGAGGAGCGCACAGAATCCCGTCCAAATTGGAGGGAATATCTGGCATTCGGTGCAGCTCAACATGAAGCGGCTTTAATTCAGAGGATGGCAACGAAGTGAAAAAGAAGAAAGCAGCATGCTGTAATCTTGGACTCCAACTCACGCAACATATGGATCTATGAAATTTGCAACAAGCTGTGTCACTCTTGAATTGGGCTTGTCATAAGCAGATTCATTAGGAACCTGATTAGACCTCTTCCGTGTATACCATGATCCAGTTTGGACTGACAGGAGCCAATGAGTGGGAGAGCCTTGGGGGGCCCAACTCAATCTTTGTGAGACCAAGGCAGTGTGGCTGGGTGGGAATGGTAGGCCAGCCTTTCCTGTCTATAAGGACTGCAGAAGGTGCAGGATGAGGGGAAGCTTAAAATATTACAGTTGGACTTCTGTAGGGGGCTTGATGGGGAGTTGGAACTGGGAAAAGGCAGAGTAGGCTGTAGCAGGATGGAAAGGGTGAGGCTTTAGGTCTGTGTCTGTTTGCTGTCGTCTTGCACTTGAGGTGGGTGTATCTTCCACCATCAGACCAAATTACGAGGAAGCTGGTGGGACTGTTTTTTGTGAGTTTGTGGGGGAAGGCCTATTACCCCCTTAAAAGAGCCTTAATATGTAGGTCCAAGGAATGTGGTAGGTTGGGGCTCGGGCAACCTGAAATATTTATCTGTTCATTTTTATGTTCAATGGATGGGGAAGCTGTTGGAATCTCAGCAGAGGCAACAAAAGTCACAGACTCAGCTCATATATGACCCACTGTCCAACATTCCCTCAGGGAAGGCATCTTGGATGATGCAGGGCAGGGCTGGGATACAGAGTAGTAGGAGGAACCTTCTTGAAGGTCGTAAAGCATGTTCCTCATGCTGCTCATTCAGATCACCTCCGACCAGAGGTTCGGGGGTAGCAGTGGCAATATTCAGCCCAGCGTGGGTCAGGATTCATCAGGGAATGGGAAGGTGGTCTCCCTTGAGGAGGGCTGGTGGCAAGGAGCAGCAGTACAGGGGAGACTCCTTGTGATTAACACTTCAGCAGTAGAATGGAGAGACTTTATTTTTGATCAGTATAGTTGTTTTCTTGTTTTCATGGAAGGCAAGGAATGAGGTGTCTCTGGGAACTTGCACTATTACTTGGATCACACTGTGGATGTGGTGCAGTGTGTGGGATGATCTGTCCCAGGTAAAATCAAAGGAGGGATAGACGTGGGGAAAATGTACACCAGTGGTGGAGAACCCTCCAACTCTCAGTGTTGGCATACAATCTGGAGTGGTGCGCTGTTCCACCAGGGTTGGTTTTGAATTATTCCCTGTCTTAAGTTTTCTCTGGAAGCCAGGGACAGTTAGGGGTGTCACGGTTAGGGGTGTTATTGTCCTACTGCAACACTACTGATGGGATGATGGTTTATTTTGTTTTGCTATACTTGCTATAGAGAGCTCTGAAATTTGTGCTTATTTGTGTATTTTATAACAACTTTATAAGCCGGAGGGCTGCTTTGGCTGGTTGGAAGTAAGTGCCTGTGTGCGGGGGTGTGATTCACATTCTTTTTATGTAAAGTATATGAAGAATTTTACTAAAATAAATCAGGTCCACATTAACCCATTCATCACCAGTGTGTGGTAAACACCTCATCACAAACAGCTCTCTTTTCTAGAGAAACTATATATTGAGGCTCCATAAGACTGATGGATGACCTCTGGTGAACTTTGAGCACACGTATAGCAACTCTTATTGTTTGTAATATGTCTTCTCTGATGCTTTCACCTTAAGAATAATTTTTCAGGTTTATAAAGGGCTGTGTGGTAACATAACTGCTGTCAGTTATGTTGTTCGTAGCCTTGGGAGAGAAAGCAAAGCACAGATGGTGGCTTGTTCAGGCTGTCTGGCTTGCTGGGGATATTGCAGCATAGGTAGGGAACTGTAAAAAAACAACAACAACCCAGTCAGGACAGAGAGAGACTCAGGTCTCTACCCAAGAGCTGAAAGCCTAGAGTGGGTGCCCTTGCTGGACCACGGAGGGGAAATACAGATGCAATTTCCCTGAACTATGAGAACAAGTATAAATAACAACCTAATGCTTTAGAAGTCTTTCTACAGGCATCATTTCCTCTTGCGTTCCTACCCACTATCACTAGGACTTTTTTTTTTTTATCTCTGCTTCTGTTATTTCTCCCCTTATATGGCTGAATAAAAAAATACTTTTCAACTCCCTGTTGTACTTTATTTCTTTCATATAAAATAACTGCTTTTTCCTTCTTCTGGTTTGCAAGATTTCCCTTTCTCCTCTGATAGCTCCCTTTTCTTTGTGCCAGTACCATCAATAACGATTACTACTTACAGCGATTCTGATCACTAGCTTTTCAATCTCTGGAGAGTAACCCAAGTTTGAACACAAGTGAAATGAACTTAATGGACTCTAATGTACAAAGTACATTTGGCACTCTATTTTCTGGAAAGCCCAGTATTGGAATTACACAGATGTCACAGCAAGGCAGAACTGTAGCTACCAGATGTGGCTTTATCTGCCTTAAAGTGAATTGCCTATGGGAGTAAAGGCACCTATTTCAGAGATGAAGGGGATACTAAACATTACCATCAGGAGGCACATTTGCTTTCTTCAAAATGTGGTGTGTTTATACCTCTGCTGTGGTAGCTGCAGCAAGAGACCAGTGAAGGAGTTTTTGAAAAATTGCTACTAAAATAGACCTGAGATTAAAACAAACCTCTTATGGGCAACCAAAGGAAACAAGAGCATCTGTCCGCATGAGAGAGCACACTACCTTGGAAATGACTAAGGAGTGTTAGCATGCTAGGGCAATGAGAAGAATCGTGGCCCCAGGCTGTAAGTGTGGGCAGGAGCAGCAATTGGTGGAGGAAGCCAGAGGCAGAAGACAGCACTTTGCTTGCCCTGATGTTGAAGAAATCCCTTGAAGCAAAGGGAGGCGTGGGGTCAAGTACTAGAAGCTGAAGGCAAGATCTAATTTTCTCCAAGTAAATGCGTGTATGTGCCAAGTAGTCTAGGGAGATGAAAACAAAGGCTTGGCAGCCTCAGTTGTACTGGGCTGCCAACTGGGAAGGACCCTGCAGTCTTTAGGAGAGAGCAAAAAGCAGTCTTGCTAGCCTCTGTTGAAAATTGAGAGTGTGTCCTATGGGAAGGACACAGTAAGACAGTCAATATGATTGATAAGGGCAAGAGCTTGTTAAGTGAAAGCCTTGAGCAGCTTTTTAGCAAAATAGGAAGTTGTGGGATTGATGGACAGTGAGCGCTTCAGATGCTTTGTGGCTGCAGTTGCCCCAGGTGGCAGAACCCTTACTGCTCCACTTGAGTATAAAGGGCAGTGCTAGATCTGTGTGGTGCTGCTCTGAGAAGTGCAGTATGGCATGGCCTGGGTACCGCTGAAGGTGGGAGGGTGCACCTGACCACTTACATGTTGTTTGACCTCTGGTCCATACTACATGGTCCATACTACATACTATGGCCCTCTCAGTGAGCAGCAGCACTGGGAACATGTACACCCTCAGTCAACTGCATGCCACACTGTTAATGTCTAGGTTTGGATAACAGCACAATTCCCGGAACAGCTTGGACACACTGCATGGCACATATGCGTGGCTAAGGCCCCTCAATCTCTCTGCAGGCTTTATGGCAAGAGACAAAGGGAGAGCATGATAGTAGCTTCCCACACTTCCCTTGCCTCGCTCTCTGCCTCAGTCTGACTGAGAGAATTTCTGGAGGGGGATGCTGAGGTACAAATACTACTGTCAATGGCCAGGAAGCTCTACAGCCAGCCTTGTGCAGTGCATAGTGACCTTAAAGAGATGCAGAAGTCACTCAAACTGCAAGCAGCAGGTGGTCCCCAGGTTGGACTCTACCTTTTACATGATGGAACGCCATTGTGAGCAGAAAGCAACAGTGGTAGCAGTCTGCATTCATGGACCCAGGCAAGCACAGACAGACATAGGCCTCCATCTGTCACCCTCCCATTGGGCCTGCTCACAAAGAAACTAATCAACATCCTGTCACACACGTTGGGTATGTCTACACTGCCAGGCTCAGGCTACAGAGCTGTTTAATTGCAGTATAGATGTGCAGGCTGGGGTTGGAGCTGTAGCCTGGGGTCTAGGACCCTCCCCCCTCGCAGCCCCAGTGTCTTTACCCCAATTGAACAGACCCATAGACTGAGCCCTGTGAACCCTAGTCAGCTGACATGATCCAAATGCAGGTGTTTAATTGCAGTGTAGACCAGGGGAGGGAAAACTATGGCCCACGGGCTAGATCCGGCCTGTCAGGGCTTTCAATCTGGCCCACAGGATTGCCAGCCCCATGGCACAGTGGGGCTAAGGCAGGCTCCCTGCCTGCCCTGGCCCCACGCCGCTCCCGGAAGTAGCCGGCACCACATCCTTGCGGCCCTTGGGACCGGGGGGGCGGAGGGGGAGGGACCGGGGAGGGGCAGAGGGCTCCATTCGCTGCCCTTGCCTGCAGGCACCACCCCCTGCTGCTCCCAGTGGCCGGGAACGGAGAACCACGTCCAATGGGTGCTTCAGGGGTGGTACCCGCAGGCAAGGGCAGCGTGCGGTGCAGCCGCCTGCCCCTCCCGCCCCAGGAGCCACTGCTGGACATGCTGGCCACTTCCGGGAGCGGGGCGGGGCCAGGGCAGGCAGGGAGCCTGCCTTAGCCCCACTGCGTGCCACTGCCACCCTGGAGCCCTCACCCTGAACCTCTCCTGCACCCTGCACCCCTGCCCTGAGCCCCCTAACCTGCACCCCAAGCCCCTCCTCCACCTTGCACCCTGAACCCCTCCTGCACTCTGCACCCCTACCCTGAGCCCCTTAACCTCCTGCCTTGAACCCCCTTCTGCACCCCAACCCCCTCCCTTGAGCCCCCTCCTGCATCCCACACCCTTTCTGCACCCCAACCCCTTGCCCCAAGCCCCTTCCTGCACATCACACCCCCTCCCACACCCCGCACTCCCTCCTGCACCCCAACCCCCTACCCCAGCCCTACATTCATGGCCCTGCATACAATTTCCCCACCCAGATGATGTGGCCCTCAGGCCAAAAAGTTTGCTCACCCTTGGTGTAGACATACCAGCTTTGTGGCCTCCAAGGGTAAGCAAAGATAATGCAGGGATCAGCCAAGTAATTCCCTTATGGTGCTTCCTGGAGAGAGAACTGAGATACATGCAGACCCACTTCCAGAAACAGGGTGACATCACTGAGAAATCCCTGATGAGAGTTATGCTGTCCGCTCTTCTGGAAAATTTCCATTTTTAAGCATTTGGAGGGAAAGGAGCACTACTGGATGGCCACATATCTTGATCCCTGATTCAAAACTGCCCCGGGTTCCTTCCTCAGCAGAACACAAGAAGGCAAGAATGTGGCATTTGAAAAAGAGACTGAGAGACATGGTGGGTGAAGTTCTTGCCTGGGGTCATTCAGGACACCACCACCATAGCAGACACTGGCAGGAGGGAGTACCACCAGGAGTACTGCTGAGGGAGAGAGCAAAAGGTCCTCCTTCCTTCTGTACAGGCCGGAGGACTTTGGAATGGTCCATGGGGCCTCTTCCCACCCTGAGGAGGAGTGTGGTGCTGCTGCAGTGAAAAGAATGGTGGAAAGAAATGATGCTGGTGCCCACTGACTCAGACCTGCTGTGTGGCCAGCATTGTATCAGCTGGCTGTCACCCACTTCTGCTGCTCCCAGTCAAGCATCTATTCAGAGTGCCTCTTTAGTGTAGCAGGCACTGTAATATCCAACAGATGGATGTGCCTCACTATGGGGAATGTGGAGAGGCTTTCACTTACCAGAATGATAGACATTGGCTTCCCAAAGACTTTGCCCCAAAGTGTGACAGAGGACACTTGCAGCAGCCTATTGGAAGGTGGGTGGAATATATGCAAGGGGGTGTGGTGTGGATCATAAGGGGGTGTACTGAGAAGATTGTTGGGTCAGCTGTACTGTAGGGGTAACCTAGCCCAGAAATCAATAGCAGGAGTTATGCTCTTTGCTGGAATGGCTGCCCTGTTTTGTTTCTGTAGCTTAACTTTTTCCACAAGGATAGGCCAACGGGTTACCCTACCAGGAGCTGAAACTCCTACCTGTCTAGCTCTCTGGATCATTGGAGCACACAAGCCCTCCCATCATCCCTTGGGAAAGAGTAGAATTTCTGATTTTTTTTAAAATCCATATTTGTTGTTTTGGAAAAGTTTCCTAAATGAAAGAAAATTTGTTGATGTCTGACTGGATTCTTTAAAATGTCTTTAGGAGCATAACAAAGAAGTGGAGGTGTGAGGGACACCTCCCCCTTCACAAAGGAGAAAGAGATACTAAGGAAAGCACAGTTGTGGTGTGATGGGAGCTTAAAATAACACACGCTAATGCCTACAGTGTGCAGTAGGGAGTCAGAACAGGGCAGTGGTTTTGTAGGCCTTGGTCCCCAAATAAGAACAGCGAGACAGAACTAACAACTAGAAGTTAGAGAGCCTCTTTATTCCTCCTCAACTTGTGGGACTGAGCGCAGACTGGCCCTAGGCCCTGAGGCTGTACCCCTGGCCTGGAATCAGGGCTGTGGCTTCATCCCATCGCTGGAGGAACTCCATCCTCAGCTCCTCTGGCTGGTCATAGAGATGCTTCCAGGCCTTCACTGCTCACTCCTGTTCCTGCAGCACTGAGGACTCAGCCTGCAGCTGCTGCCTCTCCCAAACTGCTGTGATGCCTGCTCAGCCACGCCTGGTCCCACTCAAAAATAGGAGTCAGATGAGTTGGAGTGGGGCTGTGCTTTCAAAGGAGCTGGTGCTGGAGAGCCAGCCTAATGTTGGGGTGGGCAGCAGTGGGAGGGCACCCTGGGTTCCCTCCAACACCTCTGGATGCCACTGCTTAAGGTGTGATCACAAAGCTACGGTCCCTGACTCTCTGCTCTGGTCTATTGGGGTGGCAGGTAGGCCCCTCGCTGAAGTGCTGCTGGATTATAGCACAGCGGGCATGTATTTGGGAGCATTGCGGGGATCTCTCCCCCAGCCCTGTCCCTGAGTCCTCTCACCCTCCCTCCTCTTCACCACCCATTCTTGGGTTTATTGAGGGTTTGTTCCTTCCCCAGCCAACAGACAGATCCAAACCTCCCTCTCCCCTTCCTTCCTTGCCCTGAATGATTCAGTGAAAATTCAAATCAAAATAGCCACTGAGGTATTTCCTGTTCCAGACTGAAAAAGGTTGAAACATTTCATTTGGACATTTCATGTTCAAAAGTTTTCATGATGGAATTTTTTTGAGAGGGCAGGAGGGGGAATTTTGGTTCCATGAAAAATTTCAAAATTTTGCCTTTTATCTCTATTTGGAGGAAACAAAATTTCAAAGTAGCGATTTTTTTTTTTAAACAGAAACTCTGTTGTTTGAGCTGTTCCAGCAAATGGAATGAAATATAGAACCAGTACTAAAGTGGGACGAGATGAGATCACCAGTGAGTATAGGGAAATATAAAGGGGACCTAGAGAATAGAAATCTGGGCAGAACACAGAGATTAATCTTGGAAAAGGAACCCCAAGATGAGAGAGTGAGCGGGAGGAAGAAACCTGGGAAGCAGATATGTCATGTAAGAGACTTGAAAGCTGGTGGCACTAGCTAATTAGATATGCTTATAATGTAATAGGTCAGGAAATGTGCTGTGTATGCAGAGACATCATGTCATGGAGCAGAAAGGAAACCCCTGTCTATACAGGTCTGGTGAGAGTTCAGCTGGAACAATATTTCACTTAGCTCTGTGATACCACTGACCTCAGAACCAGAAAGATGTAGACAGTTTAGAGGAAAGGATTTGAAATTAGTAGGGTGATGGCAGGATAGATTTATGAGGAAAGATTAAAAATAGCTAAGTATCTACAGCCTGGTTTGGCTAAGTGATTGCCAAGGGGTGGGGACACTACAACTGTTGATATGTACTTGAAGGGTCAAAAAGCTAAGAAGGGAGAGGAATTACTGAAGGAGGCACAAGGGGGTATAACGAGGAGAAAACGAAGATGGGAAAATTTAGATTGATTTCCCAACTGTGAACTATTGGACTGAGCAATAGACTACCAGCTAAAAGCAGAAGAAACCCAATTGATGAGCACTATTAAAGCGTAAAGCACTTGAAAATGCACTGAAGGGGACAATCCTGCATTTTCAGAGAGATGGAAATACTTCTGTAGTGGGTCTTTGCTATCTCTACTTTAGCAGTGTTTATAGTTCTAGGTAAAAGACCCACGTGCACTAGCCGAAGTTGCATCTTTGTATATAAAACTAAACTCTTTTCTGTTGTGCATATAGGAAAGATACACTTCTGGTCTTAAAATAAACATACAAAAATGTTTTAAAAATTATTGTATAGTTGTGAACTTACAATATTGCAAAATGAATAGAAATTTCATATGGTCTCTTTGTGAGCTGCTAAGACTAAACACAGACTGCCCTTTAGTAAAACTAGAGCACTGTTACCTTGTTTTGCAAAAAATAGCTAATCAGTTCCACAATCAATCTTTATTACATTTCGCCAATGCCCCGAATCTCATCTTCCTGGCTTAGTTTAAGTATGCTTTGCATACCTAAACACTGGTAATTAATAAGGGAATTCTGCTTCTTTGAACAAGAAATCATTCTGGTAGATCTTTTTTTTTTTTTTAGTATAAATTATAGCTAGAAAAATTCAGAGCCATTTGGAATGCTGGACATGATGTGGGCTACAGATCTGAACCTTGATCTTTCAGAAGACTTACTGTCTACGTTTGTTTTATCTGTGTGCACCATTCCATACTAGATTGGGAAATTCAACATGATACAAGAAATATGGGACTAATAGTATCCCTTGTGTTGGAGGTGTGAGGCCCCTCTCCACAGATCAGCAGTAGTGGTGTGAAAGCTGGCCATGTCTCTGAAGCTTGATTGGTGGGGGAGGGGAAGGATAGCCTTCCAGCTTTAGATAACTTGGGTTGGCTAGAGAGCTGGCAGGATTGGAGAAGGAACAGTGTGGGTTGCTGTAGAGCATGTGCAGTTTGAGAGTGTGAGCTCCGGCCAAGAGGGCAGGTGCAGGACACAGGCAAGATCTGTTGCCCTGGTAAGCCTGTACTGCCCTGCAAGCATGGATAACCCAGAGGGTGTAATGCTGGGGTGAACTGGGGCTGTGTATTCACTGAGCAAGGGGATTGTTACTTATTGACTGATACTGATAAAGGTGTTGGGGTGATTTCTGGGTATATTCCTGCCTCCCCAAAACCTATAAGAAGGGTCTACACCCCCTAATCAGTTCCAAACTACCAACACGGGAAGTCTCCATAACAAAGACTATGTAGTGATATAGATGGAGACAGGAACATGCTTTGGAATATCCCAGTGTTCAAGACTTGGGAAAGAATCTTTGATACCCATTTCTCTGGAACTGGTAATCTTTGTCATTGATGACTAAAATAAAAAATAGCAAAGGAAGTTGCATCAAATGAAAGTATATAATGAAGGAGCATGCACTCTTTGGAAGCAGTTAGCTTTCACTTCAAACTACTGGAAGCCATTTTTCCTGGAAGACATTAAAAAGCCAAGAGCTCTATTTAGAGATGGACCAAAAAATGGAAATATTTATCAGAACCTGAACTACGGTGTTTGAGTAAAACGTGATCTGGATTCAAATCAACCCAAACTTGGATTTTGTGAAGCAAAACCTATCCATTGACATCCTACATAGCTTATATCAAAATAAGCTGTGGTCTAGTGATTAGAACAGGGGTCGGCAACCTACGGCACGCGTGCCAAACATGGCACACGAGCCGATTTTGGGTGGCACGCCGCTGCCTGCCAGTCCCAGCCCCACTCAGCCCCCCCGCCCACCGCTCTCCCCTGCGGGGGCAGGAGGCAGAAGCTTGGTCCTGTGGCAGCCAAGCTTCCCCCTCCCCCGCTTCTTCCCCCAGCGTGGTGCTTTCCTGCCCCTCCTCCCGACGATCAGCTGATCGCCGGGGGGAAGGGGGCGGAGCCGAGCCGCAGCATGCTTGCTGCTCCGTAGAGGAGACAGAGAAGAGGTAGGGACGGGGCCTTGGGGAAGCGGGTGGAACAGGGCATATCCCTTCCAGCCCCCTGCCATAAGCCGCTCAGGGCAGGGGGCTGGGAGCACCCCCACAAGCTGAGCAGCCCAGCCTTCTGCCCTCACCCCTGAACACCCCCCCACACCCAGCCCTCTGCCCTGCACCTCCACACGCACCCAGCCCTCTGCCCTCACCCCTGAACCCCCCACACCCAGCCTTCTGCCCTGCACCTCCACNAGCATTTTAATTTAATTTTAAATGAAGCTTCTTAAACATTTTGAAAACCTTGTTTAGTTTACATACAACAATAGTTTAGTTATATAATATAGACTTATAGAGAGAGACCTTCTAAAAAATGTTAAAATGTATTACCGGCACACGAAACCTTAAATTAAAGTGAATAAATGAAGACTCGGCACACCACTTCTGAAAGGTTGCCTACCCCTGGATTAGAATCAGTGATCGGAACTTGGTCATTCGTTTAGTGATCTTGAGCAACTTACTTAACCATTCTGTGCTTATCTGTAAAATGGGGATAAAAACACTTTTGACCACTTTGTACAGCACTTGGAGATCTTTGAAAGAGGAATATGATGTACAATAATTAGCACTAAAAGAAAATAATCCTTATCCTACAAAATATAGTGCAAAGTATGCACAGAGCTACACCCATTGCAGTCCATGAGATAGCATGAGTTGTGATATCAGTGCAGAATTTGGGCTTATATGAGAGCTCAATTAACATGACTGGGAATTCTTGCTCAGGTCTAGTGTTTATAGAGAAAATCCTAAACTCCTGCATAGCACTGAATATTTAACTTACACTGGGTTATTCCTAATAAACTCAGCACATTAATATTACTCAGAGGTAAACAAAATGCTCCTGTTTTTCAGATCAAAGATTAATATTAAAATAGTCAGCATATAAAAACAATTAATTTTGATTTATATACAATTACTTAGGTTTGTTTTATAAACCACACTTGCGAAATGATTTTGAATTTGAAACATTCCCTGTTACCATTTTACACTGATAAGGAAGTAGCAAGACCCCATTAATATACATTGCTTGAGAGAAATTACAAATAGGTTATATGTGAGGGTGAATTTCAATCAACAGTTTCATCAAAGTGATGGATATTCTATTAACGGTTTCATTTTCCTCTCACTAATTTTTAAGCAGACAGGATCTTACTGACCCTGCATGTACTTGGTTGTAATGAGGCTTCATTTATATATCCACCTTTGAAAGACTGGTATGATTAAATTTTAAAAATAAGAGGAATCAGATAATCTCTATGGGTAAAGCAAACCTCTAAAAATTAAACCTTTGATCCAATGAGAGAGGCTTGCTGTAGCCTGTGCAAAATATTCTTTATCTCTTAGCCTTTCTACAGTTCAAGGTAACATAAGCAGCACAAACATGGTCAGTAAGCTTTTCTTTTTTTCTTTTTTTTTTCTTCAGTAAAAAAAACAAACAAAAACCAACCAAAATTTTATTATTGATTAAACTGACAATAATGAAGTACTTTACACTTGTGATATTAAAATGGTTTGAAATCAACAGATGGTAGGCACTAATCATATGAAGTAAAGGATATATGCTACTGAAAGGCAGCTACCTCTGATGTGGTCAGCCAAGCAAAGCTGGCATTAGACTCACTGGGGCCCAGGCCTTCTTACCATATGCACAATGTACCTCATGTGGCAATTGCCCTGCTTGCTAAAAGAAAAAGGTTGAGAACCCCTAGACTAGGGCATGACTCCATGAAGTGTGGTTTTGACTATGCATGGAACCAGAGCATAGGTTCTGCAACTGCCCGGGTGCCTGGCACTCAAAGGCCATGGCACACTGAGTAGAGGAGAAATGGGGGCAGTGGGAAAGGAAGGTGAGCTATGCAGAGTGAGTGTGAGGGTAGGTGGGGGAGAGGAGAAAGCTGAGCAGAGGGAGGGAGAGGAGGAGAGTTACCTTGGAGGTTTCCCAAAGGAGACTTAATCCAGATAAACTCTGTTTAGAATGAACAATCTGGCAGGATTTTGTACCCTGGTGGTATGGCTGCAGACTTAGGCTAAGGCTACACTAGAGAGCTTACAGCAGCACAGCTCCACCAGTGCATCTGCGCCACTGGGTGTAAGCTCTCTAGTGTAGCCACTCTAAGCCGATGGGAGGGAGCTCTCCAGCCGACTTAATTAATCCACCCCCAAGTCTCTCCAGCCGACTTAATTAATCCACCCCCAACAATTGGCGGTAGCTATGGTGGTGGGAGAGGTTCTCCCACAGACATAGTGCTATCCACACCGGTGCTTATGTCGGTGAAACTTATGTCACTCAGATGGGTGGCTTATTCATACCCTGAGTGACATAAGTTATACTGACATAAGTGGTAGTGTAGACATAGTCTTAGACGTTCATTTGATTTACCATCTTTTCCACTGCAGAGAGTACAGCTGAACTCAATAATTTGGGGACAAATTGCCAGTAAAGAAACAACTATTATCCAGAGTTGGTTCTACAGGGCTAAGCTCATGCCATTTGGGAAAAAGTGAAGATGGAAAATGTAAGTTTGAGTGCATAAAAAACACTGGCGAAATCCCTATTGCTCGCTCTTCTTTTTTAATCAGTTTCACCAACCCTAATTGCACTCCACTTAATAGCACATTTAGGGTCGCATCCTGCTAATGCTTATGCATGTGAATAGCTTTACTTGTGAGAGTAAAGTTACATACTAAGTGTTTATAGTATTGCACCCTTAATTTGTACCAAGGATAGGAAACTTGTCATATTAAATTATAAAGCATCATGTACGCTAATAGAGCCAATAACATTGCTTAACAACATAATCCATTTAAGAATAACGTATTCCTGATCTGGCCCCATCAAGCTGCATATATCATTATTCTAGTTAATTGCATATTGGCTAACATAGTGCTGCTTACATAGCAACCCAAGGTCCAAATGCTACTTTTACCATGTAATTGCACTCCAGGGAAATAAGTAGTCATGAGATTTTGTCTGTTCATCTATTTCTTCTGAAACTGCTGTTAGTATATATAGTATAAATGTAAGATGGATAGAGGTACAGTGCATATAAAAATGTTTGACTAACCTGGGTGAACTATTTGTAGCCCTTTAACCATTTTTTCTATTGAATTATTTGCTAATGGATTAAGATTGTTATTGATCTGTTTGATTATACAAAATAGTTAGAGCAACGTTTTATGCCAGCATGTTTCGCCATGGGAATTGCTCACTATTCACTTCAGCTATTGATTTGACTAGTCATTAATTATTGTTTCTGGAGAGTGATTGGCCACAAGTCATATGGCATTGTTTCTGCTACCTGATTGGGTGACTGAATTTTATGCTCAAAAGAGGAGAAATTAAGAATTTTCAAGACAACCACATGAACACTTGTGCAAATTATTACAATAAGTACAAATATTCCTGAGACTTTTATTTAAAAGGAAAAATAGCATTTGAGGAAGAATCTTTTTCAGTGAAAGAATTTTATATTGGGACAATATTAATCCACTAGCATGGGAAATCCACACTTTGAAGATTTAGCCATTTTCTTATGAAAATTTCTAGCCCTTCTTGTTGCAAAAATGGATGATGCAGTACTTTAAGGTATTCATCCAGAAAAAACGTAAAGACTAGCACAGAGACAGGAACTTTTCTCCATTTCTCTCAGCAGGGTGTTAAATTTGAAGTCTGATTACAAGAACACCACAATTACACATTTTACTTCTAAGCAATGCACCAAAAATATACACTAATGTACTAATCTGATTTGACTACAGACAGCCACTGTATTGGGATATTCTGTAGCAATACAGCTGTAAAATGTCAATGCAAATAATAGAACATCCTCCTTAGTATTAATAATTACTCACTTACCCCCCCCCCACACCCACTTCTATTTTGTTAGAGTGAATCTTTTTATCCTGCAGACTATGCTACAGTTATCCTGCTGACTTCTAATAAGGTCAAAGCAACTGGAGCATGGTCTGAAATTGTACATCCTCCTATCTCATAAATAAATAATTTCCTGCACAGATAGAAGTCCCAATCCTTGAGTTTAGTTGAGTTGTTGAGATCAGAGATGGGGCGAAGGGAGAAGGTATGAGGAGATGTTAAAAGTAGCCATATGCCACTTACATGTTCTTCCATTCCCTTCTCCTGAGGTGGCTGCTCTAATTTATGTCAGCTCCTAAATATTCCCAAATGGATTTTATGCTGTCCAGGGATTGCTGGAGCTGTGCAGGGTCCAGTCTTTTTTTCTTTCCTCCTTACCACAGTGCAAGCATTTCCACATTTCTTGGGGGCACCCCAATGGAGTAACAGAGCTAGCATATCAGCCTACACCAAACCAGTATTCCTCCTCATGCTGATGGATTCAACAGCTGCCCAGTTAGGACTGCTTTGCATTGCTCGACTGGTGGCACAAAGCAGCCTCATCAAAGCTCATGATTCTGAAGTAAGATCTTTAGATACTAGAAAGGAACATGTAGTCCTTTTCCCAGGAGGGCGTTTTTTGCCGAAGAAAATCAGTTTCAGATTAGCCATATGTTTTATTTCATTATCCTCTTAGTTTCATTCAGTTTATATCCCTTTAATGAGTTGGCTCGAATGGCAGGAACTCAACCAAGTGAACACAGAAGTTTTACTAGAATTTGGTAAACGTTAACACGGGAATAGATACAGATTTGCTAACAGATGCATATATATTTAAACCAATAAAGAGCTTCTCCTTGTCCTTGATTACATTATATAAATCATACAACTTCATTTTTCAATTAGTAGGAGATTTTTAAAAAAGTTTCTCCGGTCCATCTGCTCCCCATTATTATTGCTTAAAGAAGTAGGAAGACTATATAAAGTTTTAAACATTGTAGGAGTTCCCATTTTCTTTTCCTTTTAATTGGACTATTCAATCAACCCATGTTCAGAATAAACATTACTTTCTTCACATCCACAACCCATAGAACCCTGCTATACTCTGGAGATTCTGCTTCAAAAGAGTTTAGAACAGGAAATGCAGGATAGAAATATTTCAGCAGATCACTCCTTGAGATCTTTATATTTTAAAAGTGATGTATGGTTATGGGTTGGGTTTAGTAACTTCCTTCTTTTATTTAAAACAATTGTAAGAAACAGTTAAGCTCCTTCATGCAACCAGCCAGCTGAAAGAAGAGTGGTTTCCACTCCAAAGTGCAAGCACATCACCACCTAAAACAAAGACACATGGGGGTGGAAGGGTTTTGCTGGCTATTGTCTTACGAAGGATGGTGTATCTATGGAAGAGAAGCAGAAAAAAAAAACAGAGAAGCTGAGAGAGAAGCAGTGACAGCAAAGCCAAGAACAGTCAGGACAAGCACCGGGAATATTCCTGAGAAAAGCTGAGAGAGAGCAAGTGCTTTTGGGTTATGTGCCAACTGGAATAGGGGCTTGGAACTGTGAGCAAAGACACCATCTCTTGTTTAATTTCTGCTGTGTTTGGGGAAACGGGACTTTGTATGTTCTTTATAAATAAATGGGATTTCATTAAACAAGCATCCACTGGACTCCATCATCAGCTTCTCCTAATGGAAACAACCTGCAAAACCTCACATTTGGCTAACTCCTTGGTTCAAACAGGGATAATAATGTAAATACTGTATGCTTGAGTATCTTGGTAAATGTCCTCAGATTGTCAGTGTTATGTTTGATGGTTATTTGATTCCTCAAGAATTCTGACTGCTTGACTCATTGGGGAATTTTGTGTGTATGATCTATAATAAATACCCACAGCTATTCTAAAAAGGGAATTAAATGAAAGTAGACCTATTTAATATACAAGTTAAACCATGTTTTCCTTATGTACTTGTTTCCATCAATACTATTGTGAATAAATATAGTGAAAATATAAAATGTTTACATATAATTAGAGGTAAGTGTGAATTATGCATTTTATCTGTTAAAATCCCAACCACAATGCTTATTTCTGCTGTTCAGGACAAACACTTCTATAAAGCATGGCCAGAGTGCCAGGAAAAACAACATCATCATAAAAAAGGGGTCAGAAAGCAAAATGTCAACTCTACCCAATGATACACCAAATGTGCGGTAGCATCTGAAAACTACAAGTATCTATGATATTTCTAATCAGTGGTAAGTAATTTGATCTATAATGTGCCTCAGACATTGAATGCTTTTTGCTCTACTATTAGAGGTCCCAATCTACTGAGAGGAAAAAGGATTTTGCTTTGTAGTTCTTCCAGTGTAATTAATGTTAAGCACTATAATTGTTAAGTGTAATTAGTATCAAGTGGAGTTTTACACAACAGTAAATGGTAACATAATTACAGATTCAAGCCATCTCCAACCACAAAATCAAGTCAAATGTCCTATGCAAAAAAGCTTATGCTATAGTTAATACATATTTATAAGCAGACACATTGTGGCATTGCTCTGCTAGAGACTGAATAAGAGCTTACTGCTTGGATCCTTTAAAAGGATCTAAATGTACAGTGACTCAGCGGTGCTTTTGTAGCTGTTTTTTCTGACTGATTTAATGTAAATTTCCCTTTTAATTCTGTGATTTAATGCAGGCTTTATTCCACTCTTAATGATTGAAGGTCATTTATACAATATGTTGACTAATATATGCTGGCTAGCATATAAATATATATCACATGAATATGTATTATCAGCACCATATATACGTGTTAGTATGCATCAAGCACCAATAAACTTAAGCACAAATATTGGAATAGTGATATAGTCTGAACTGGCCTATTCATTTATGCTAAGTATACCATAATTCTTTGCATTTGCAGAAGCAAGCATTTAGCAGAAGCAGATAGGAAACTTGTTAAAATTCAGGTACATTTGTTCTGTGTCTTAGTACAAGCTAGGGAAGTACCTTCATGGAATGCTAGTATCCAAAACAAAAATAAGGAAGGAACAGAACAAGATAGGAAACTGGAACAAACTGAGGGGTTGGATTTTAGTGATGTGTAAAGAAATGTGTAACTTGTAAAATCATATAAATAAAACCAGCTGAAATGTGTAACTTGGGGAGCACAGCTTCTGTGTAAGGTAACTAACATCGATGCACGGAACTGCTTTGAGGAGAGTGGTATCATACAGAACTCTTTTCACTCACCATATTAATAAACCTGACTGACACTGGTTATTTGGTCTCTTGAGTATATTTCATAATGAACCAAAGTGTGGTCAAGCAATTGACTATACAATTTATCAACACCTATAACATTTAAAATTAACCAAGGATTGTTTCTTACAGACAGAGACCTGGTTTGAGTAAAACTTTCTCTTCAAATGGTTGGGAGCTGGAAGGTGACAGCATCCAGAATGGAGGCTCACTTTGCAGCTGCTTAGGGTGGTAAGAGTTTTTTTTAAAGTTACACTAGCACATATATATTGGGGAGACTTGGTGTACGTATGTAGGTACTGTATGTTTGATGGTGTGGTAGGGCAGATGACCCCCCCCCCCACCACACACACACCATTCAAGAAGGGGTTAATGAACTCCTGTGATCACACTCTCTCACCCTGCAGGGTCCTAGGGCTCCAGCCTGACCCTGGAAGTCTACACCGCAATGAAACAGCCCCGCAGCCTGAGCCCCACGAGCCCAAGTCAGCTAGTATGGGCCAGCTGGGGATGTCTAGTTGATGTGTAGACATACCCCAAGAGGCCCAGCCAGAGGGCTGTACTTCACATCACAGAACTGGTCCACNATGTGGTAGGGCAGATGGACCCCCCCCCCCCCACACCAGTCAAGAAGGGGTTAATGAACTCCTGTGATCACACTCTCTCACCCTGCAGGGTCCTAGGGCTCCAGCCTGACCCTGGAAGTCTAAACCGCAATGAAACAGCTCCACAGCCTGAGCCCCACGAGCCCAAGTCAGCTAGTATGGGCCAGCTGGGGATGTCTAGTTGATGTGTAGACATACCCCAAGAGGCCCAGCCAGAGGGCCGTACTTCACATCACAGAACTGGTCCACAGGATTGCTGTCCTTCAGGGAACAACATAATTGAGCCGGACAATGACCCCAAGGTGCTTCTAGCTATCTTTAAATGTATGATAATGGCCACTGGAGGATTGAACCCATGTACTAACCCCCTACCTGACTGGTTCGGCATAGCCTACGTACCACAGGCTTGACCCTGAGGCCACATGGGCGGCTTTGCTGGTTAAGGGGGAGGGGTAGCTCAGTGGTTTGAGCATTGGCTTGCTAAACCCAGGGTTGTGAGTTCAATCCTTGGGGGCCATTTAGGGATCTGGGGCAAAAATCTGTCAGGGATAGTACTTGGTCCTGCTGTGAANAATGACCCCAAGGTGCTTCTAGCTATCTTTAAATGTATGACAATGGCCACTGGAGGATTGGACCCATGTACTAACCCCCTACCTGACTGGTTTGGCATAGCCTACGTACCACAGGCTTGACCCTGAGGCGACATGGGCAGCTTTGCTGGTTAAGGGGGAGGGGTAGCTCAGTGGTTTGAGCATTGGCTTGCTAAACCCAGGGTTGTGAGTTCAATCCTTGGGGGCCATTTAGGGATCTGGGGCAAAAATCTGTCAGGGATAGTACTTGGTCCTGCTGTGAAGGCAGGGGACTGGACTTAATGACCTTTCAAGGTCCCTTCCAGTTCTATGAGATAGGTATATCTCCTAATAATAATAAGGAATCCATCCAAGTTTTGCTGGATTTTATTGATGAGAAGCACCACTGTGACTTCTGGGCAGAAGAATACTCACAGAGAGGCTGGCCACGGGTGATGGCTCAAAAGCTGAGAGACTATTGCTGGCATTGGTTATGGCCTGAAGTGCGGACCAGAGACCAAATGACAGTGTTTATCCTGGTAGAACAGTTAATACAAATACTCCCAGCTGGAGGACAAGATTGCATATTGAGACACCATCCATGGACATTATCAGAAGCAGTATAGTTAATGGAAAACGATATGGCTCCCCAGGGGTGTGGGGGAAGGGTATAATGGAGTTCTAAGAAATTGACATGGCCTGAAGTAAGGCCCAGTCAAGGGGAACTGCGCTCCACTAGTTGAGGACAGATAATCTCCACTTTGGCCCCACGGTACTCAAACCAATGACCCCAACCTTATACAGACCCCAGCAGAAACAGAGCACCCATGGCAAGAGCCAAAACAGATTGTTTTGTCTCCAGTCCTGTTTCCGTGAGGGGTCCAACCTGATTCAGAAGCCACACTTCTCTACCAGAGACACTTGCCAGTGAGTGAGAAACCAGGCTTAGAAAATAGCCCAGTGACCTGCTTCTCACGTGGACAACTGGGTCACACGTGAAGGGAATGTCCCTTTATATAATGCAGGTAACAGCTTTTGATTAAGAGGACAGGATGTTCCATGCCATTCATTTCCTGAGAAAGGGCTGCCTCCAGGCCCATATCAAAAGCATCTGTCTTCAGAATAAACTTTTTTGTGTGTGGTAAAGTCTGGGTTGAAAATTATTGCCTTTTAGCATAATCAGTCTCTCAATGCTTTGAAGACTTCCCAGCAGGCCTCTTTTCAGTGGATCTTCTTCGGCTACTATCCGTCAGGTCTGTAAGAAGGCCTGCAATGATGGCAAAACCAGGCACAAATTGCCAGTAGTATCCAGCCTGGCTGCATGAACCCTCTCACCTGCAAGGGACAGGACACCTTGACAAAGTCTGTACCTTGTTAACCAGCAGTCTAAATTGGCCTCCTGCCATGGTATTTCCAAGGTAGGTGACTTTTTGACTCATCAACTTACATTGGCTGGGTTGGCCTTAAGGCCAGCCCCAGCCAGGAACTGCAGGACTGACCAGACCTGATACAGGTGAGCATTCCATTCACCACTATGTCATCAAAATGGCTGAGAACATAAAAACTGGACAGTAAGACTGTGAATCTCATGTGTACGCTGGTTGGGTTGATTTGTGTTAAGAAGGGGGTTGTGCTGGGAGAGTTGTGTGGTTTTTTTTGTGCTGGTGGCAAATGAGCAGTGTGTGAGGGGCTGTGTATGTCTGGGGTTATTGTGTATCCTGGTTGTGTTGGTTTGTGGTGGATGTGTTGATTGGTGTGAGTGGCAGCTGGGCCAAATAATCCACCATCTGTTCAGTCTCCCTCATACAACCAATGAAAATGTTGTATACAAATTAGCTGTAGAGTAAGGCTGATGATTGGTTAAGTTACCTCTGATATCTCAATGGTCTGGGACTCTTGCCATGGCATAGATACATGCCTTACTGTAGCTGTACACTGCATGGTGCAATTCATAGTCAAAATGGCTGAGAATTTAAAAATTGGTTGGTAACAGATGTTGGTAATATTCTGAACAAAAAGAGTTCTCAGCCATACTTGTAGGTGATTCCATCGCTTCACACTGACGCAGACATTTTTAGGCTACAGAGTGACAGCCAGAGTGACATTCCTGGAAGCTTACTATGTAGATGGAAATTTAAAGATCAGATTGTGATTAAGCCAGTGCCTGTGTTCTCTGGGATGTGGAGGGGGCCGTCCATTGCAACAAAAATCCTCAGAGGAAGTATGGATGGCTCATGCAAAACAGAGGCTCTTCAACAGTCCAAGCTGTAGAGGCAGCCTCACAATCCTTTCAAAGGGTAGGCTTTTGGGTAGATAGTGTTCATATGTGTAGGTGGGAGAAGACCTTCTGCTCCTGACAAAGACTGTGACTTTAATAGATGTAAAAAAAAGTGAGTAAGGACATGAATATCTAGCCCTGGTGAAAGGATTGTATGTTGTGTTCAGATGTGCACATTTACTCCCAATTTTTCGTTTAAATACAGTATTTTGGCATGTACATTTAGCAGTCCAATGCCAGTGAATGTCTGTAAAAACAGAAGACTTCCTCTTCTTCCACTTGTAAGTATTGTATAGTGTATCCCAAATGACTAAAAAAATTAATTGGCTCTGGCAACTTCCCCTCAGCAAAGAGAAAACTATAGGAACATACACACCACTAATCAATGACCAGGGCATAGAAGAACTAAGTGAATCTGGTGTGATAGAAGTATTTTAAATGCTGGACAACGTAGAAAAAGTTTAATTTCATTTTCTTTGATGAAAATATATATACAGGGTGGAGACCAGCAGCCATGCTGTGTAGGCTGGCTTAGCCCACAGAGCCCTAAGTGACAGGCAGACAAGAGAATCATAGAATATCAGGGTTGGAAGGGACCTTAGGAGGTTATTTAGTCCAACCCGCTGCTCAAAGCAGGACCAATCCCCAGACAGATTTTTGCCCCAGATCCCTAAATGCCCCCCTCAAGGATTGAACTCACAACCATGGGTTTAGCAGGCCAAAGCTCAAACCACTGAGCTATCCCTGCCTCCCTCAAGGCTAGAGAGCTGATAGAAAATTCCACCCTTACTTTCTGCTACCAATTCCTCTCTGATTGAAGGATGGGGATGTCATTTGAGAAGGGACTGTGCAGGCAGGCTGCAGATAGGGCACATGTTGGTGTGGCAAGCCAAGAGTCTGGTCTGACTTTGGGGCTTAGAGACTGGCCGACAGAGCAGCCTGAGACCTTGGTCTCTATGAGCCTGCCCCACACATCAGAATCAGCTACTGGCCAAAGGGAAGGAGGTACCTTAATCCAGGATTAAGAAACAGAGGCTGGAAAGGCAGTGGAGACTGTGCCTGAAGGAGGTAAAATTCCTGTTAGGCACCTGGGATCGAAGCCATACTCCCATTGAGTGACTGCTTTTCGAAATGACACAAGGGTTTTGTCCATGCTAATAAAGATGTTGGGAGAGATCTGTGCACTGGAGTGATTTCTGAGTGAATTCCTACCTCCCCAAGCTTGCAAGAATTTGGAACAACCTAGCAGATACCCCACATACCCATACATAGATACTTTAGCCATTGAACTAGGCTCTGCTCTTAACCGGGCTCTGCTTTCATTCCCCTCCCCTCCACCCCAACAATGCATACCAACATGCACTTAATAAAAGCTTAGATTGAAATTTGTTGACTGACTGAAAGTCCCTGCGTGCATGAAATAAATAAATAAAAATCCATGACATGTCTATCTTGCAGGTGTCTTGCATTTTGTCTCAAGTTTGTAGAATGGTCAGGATGACTAACTCCTTCAAATGAATTATTTTTCACTTGGATTAGGACCTAGAAGTTATTTTAAAATGGTAATGCAGATTCCTTATTCATTTACAAAAAGAGATTGCCTATTCTTTAAATCAGTTTTTCTTTTAAATCTTATAGAGTTTTTGTTTTTAATATGTCACTAGCCGGAGCATAAGATTTTATTAACCTAAAACCCTATTTTTTGTCTCTCTTGAAAAAGCCAATACAATCATAATGTATCACTGGAACCAACTTCAACAGAAAAGAAATGTAGGGGATTCTTGATGTTTTGTAATGTCAAATAGACGTTGCTTTAAGGAAATGCCACTGACATACAGAGATATAATATTGCACATACCCTATTGCTAAGGAAATTATGAAACAAGTGTGCATTAAGACCCTATCAGAAATTTTTCTGATCACCTTACTAGTAAAATATCACAGAACAACAGGGAAAGGCAATACAATGTACTTGGTACTTGTCCTTGAGAATAAATTATTCAGGTTCAGTAGCACACATCCCCAACCTCCTTTGGCTCCACCGAAGCCCGTATATGTAACCCCTGCATGTTTGCGGCTCTGTGGAGTGAGGCATGGGGGTGAGGCAGTGGGTGACAGGCAGAACTAAGGAGTGAACTCAGCCCGATGGGGCAGATTTTCAGGTTTATGGGCAAAATTGGAGTAAATGTATGGGACAAAAGCTACTGTGGAGTTTGACCCTAAGCCTTTGAATGCAATCAAGAAAAAATCCTTACTGCAGCAGCAGAAAGGCTACAAGGAATGTGTTTTTTCCTCACTTGCACTACTTTGCTTAAAAACAGACCAGCAATGGCTATATCTGTCACTGATGCCATAATCAGATTTTGGCATGAGAGAGCAAGACAGTGCGGGGGAGACAGGTGGGCTCTAAATCCATTTAGTCAAATCTTTGTCAGACAAGGTCTTGACAGAACTTAGGGTTGCAAGTACATAGCATCCCCAAGTTCTGTGTTTCTTTAGTCCAAGCGGCAATAAGGATGTCAGCTGCAAGTGAGAGCTCTGGATATTACACTGAGGAAATAACACTTACAGATAACCTGATTTTTAAAAGATGAAACACTATGGATCCTTTGTCACTGAGATTGAAGATGACAAACATAATATCTTCAGGACTCATGAGAGTAGAGAAATGTACGTACAGGGCCAGAGATTTGCTGTTCTGGACTGGTTGGAACGCATGAATCGAAGAAAGCAACGGAGAGTCCTGTGGCTCCTTTAAGTCTAACAGATGTATTGGAGCATAAGCTTTCGTGGGTGAATGCCCACTTCATCAGACGCATGAGACGCATGCGTCTGACGAAGTGGGTATTCACCCATGAAAGCTTATGCTCCAATACCTCTGTTAGTCTTAAAGGTGCCACAGGACTCTCTGTTGCTTTTTACAGATCCAGACTAACACGGCTACCCCTCTGATACATGAATCAAAGAGTAGATTCTTACAGATTAATTTGCAGCATTGGGTGTCAAGCTAAGACACATGCCACGCCACTTGGATCCTAAATTCAGCTCCCAAGATCTGTAACCAAATGGACTAACAGAAATATATGGACTGTGAAATGCCTACTAGTTAGTAAAAACCAAGCAGAGTGGAGGAGACTCAGACTTTTGCTAAAATGGAGTATGCCAGTTGGTTGCATAAGGTTATTTACTAAACTATGAATGGAGTCCTCAAAGATTTTGCCAATCACTAGTTTAAGCCAAAAATAATCAGTCCCGCTCCAGCTCAGGAAAAGCTTAAGTCCACCAGTCCAAATATTAAAACAGAAACATTAAGTCTTGCCTCTCCCTTCAGGAAGAAGAGAGCGAGAGAGTGTGTTCTCACCTCCNTTATTTACTAAACTATGAATGGAGTCTTCAAAGATTTTGCCAATCACTAGTTTAAGCCAAAAATAATCAGTCCCGCTCCAGCTCAGGAAAAGCTTAAGTCCACCAGTCCAAATATTAAAACAGAAACATTAAGTCTTGCCTCTCCCTTCAGGAAGAAGAGAGCGAGAGAGTGTGTTCTCACCTCCTCTTCCTGCTAAGAATGCTGTCGCCTCAGATGGTGTGGCTGAAGGAGGCTTTGTTTTTCCAGTAAGTTCTCTGGACATGATGGTGGAGGAGTTTGTTTGTTTGGAGACTGATGCAGAAGTTACTGTGCACAGACAGGTGGATTCTGAGGTGCTGTTAGCAGACGCTATGGGTCTTGTTCCTATGGTGCCTGTGCCCCCAGGCTGAAGGAGCCAGTTGGGAAAGTGACTTGGGAACTATACTATGGGACAGAGAAGGATTTGGAGTGAAGGGACAGGCAGTAGGAATACGTGTTCAAATGGGAAAAGTTTGCTTTGCAGAAACCTACTGTGGAGGAGCGACTGTCAGAGGCAGTCTCTGGTGTGGGTGGGGATGGAACTCTGTCCTCTTACTCTGGGAAAGGGTTTGCAGGATGTGTCCTCCATTTCAAACTCTGCATGGACTCTTGAGGAGGGGCAGGAATACAGTGCAGATTTGCTGCATTCGGGCTGTATCAGAAACATAGAGGCAAAGGTAGTTTAATAGCCACATCTGTGGCATCCCCTCTAAGCAGAGAGGGGAGTAGTACTGGACTCTCAGCTGCTGCAGAAGCTCTGTTCACTTAAGCGACTCCACTCAGGGAATTATTAAGGGTCTGAGTCAACCAAAGGGAAGAGTGGCCAGAAAGAGGCATTTTTTAGAATCTGAAGCGGGGTCTTTTGTTTTTCTTGACCCCGAGGGTCCCAGCAACACAAAGGGAAGCCCTAGTGCTGACGAGGGAGCACCAAGGTTTCTTGTGAGTGAGCAACTGAGGAACAGTGACAATAAGGAAGGTCCTGAGGTGTCCGTTTCCGGTTTTGGGACTCCTGAGGAGTCACCCAGGAAGAAATCCTATGCAGCAGTCACAACCCATCAGGATTGTACTCCTCACAACAGAAGCACTATCCTAGGATGCCCTGGCAGAGATATGTGATTCGACTGGGCTACACAGGAGACACAGTCAAATGTCCCACTAGGAATTTTGTTGTTAGGACTCTTGTTTAAATTGTTCGGATTTTCGCCTGCTCAACTGGAAGCTGTGATATACCTGCCAGTCAGCAGCAACTTCGATGTCAGCTTTTACTGTTATGATGAGGTGGAATTTTTCTAGGAATGGATTGGAATTAGGAGGACTGGGATGATATAGTAGCTGTTTCTCCATTCCAACCTACTATTAAGCCTTGTAACGAAAATATACATATTCTGCATAGGGTTTTATGTGATGCTAAAGCATGCAGCCTCCAGTACAAGTATATGATCCATTTAGGATTTGGAATGGTGAATATAAAGGCACCACTGAACTCTTCCAGTAGCAATACAGTGCAACGTCTGCCCAATATATTTTATTTGGGTTACTGTACTGTTTTACCTGTGACTCTACAGAACATTTTAGTGTGGGCTGTGGTGTGAGGAAGTGCATGTGCTGTGGTTCTAATGCACACAAGACTGAGGACTGCAGGGATTTTATTAGAGGCAATGTGTGGGAAAAGTGAACACGTTTATAGGCAGAGCCCGGAGGTGTGTAACAATAGGGAAAAACATCCTTCCTAGCTTCACAGGGACATTCCTCCTCCTCTGAGCCTGAGGGGGTCAGAGGGTTCTGAGCAGCCCTGCAAGGACTGATGAAAACCCCATTTTGAGTGGCAGGGCCTCTTACTTTTTGGGGAAGGACAGCCCTTGTCCTTTGCTGATACAGGATTGGGAAGGGGTCAGGGTGAGGAAGTGAGTGGTAACCACTGAGAGCCAGGACAATACAGATGGGGACACGAGTACTAGTAAGGTGGAGGGAGACTATTTGAGATGGGGAGTGTCAGAAAGAGAAACTGAGGAAGGAACATCCACAGGCACAATTGGTTATACAAGAATCCCAGTCACCAGGGAGGGATTTGGAAGCTGTGGGTATGGCAGACCCTGTAGCTGGGGAGCAGGTTTTGATGTGCTCAACTTCAGGAACAGAAAAGTTTCTCAACATCAGACAGGGAAAAAGGATCCCAGGAGTCTGCTGGGTCATAGTAACTGAGGGTGGCCTACAACTGTCTGAACCACACCGCATTTTCGCAGTTCAAACGGATAACAGGTTTTCTGTATTAGGAGCTGTTGTGGATGAGGGAGAACAGAGAGAGGAGCCAAAGGATGTGTTACAAGTACAGTCATTAACCCAGGGGTTAATGGGCTTGAGCAACTTCAGAAATAACATGAGAGTTGGGATCTGGGGACTCAGGAGGCTCACCAGTTGGGAGGTAATGAACTAGTGAACAAGGAAAAAGTGGCTAAAGAAAAGAGTGTGGGACGGGGGTAAGTCAAAGGGTTTAGTAGCAGTGACAAGGCAGTGATAACAAGTACCTCTGAGGACTTGGACCTGGAGGTTTAATATAGACGGTACTGAAAATTGCAACTTGGAGCGTGCATTCCATCCTGAGTGTGTGTCAGAGGCAGAAGATCTTTGTTTTTGGAGTGGTAGGATTTGGATCTAGTGGGGCTCCAGGAAGCAAGACTATGTTCTAGGTGTGATGTTATAGGAGCCCAGAGGGATTGGAGGAGAGGCCCATCTTTTTGGTGCACAGGGCCAGACACTTAGAATGGAGTAGGGATATTGTTTTATACTACCGCAGTATTGGTGCAGAGGGTGGCAGAACTGCAGCTGGGACAGGGTTTACTAGTTCTTTCTGATATTTGGCTGTGAAGTATTGTTGTCAGCTTCTATGGCCCACATTATCAGAAGCTGAGGAAAGATCTTTTTACAGAGTTTGCTCCTTTATTATTGACACCTCAACAGTTGCTTTTATGATGGATGTTAATTATTTAACTGCAGTGACTGACAGAGCAAAGCAACCTCAAGGGTTATGAGCGGATGAAACTTACAAGCAGTGCATGATGCTGCTTGGTTAAAGGATGTTTGTGGGCATCCTCACTTAAAGAAGAAGGGGGCATTTACATTTTTAGAGCGGATTTGGGTAGTTGATTGGACAGGGTAGAGGTGAAAGCTACCTCAGTGATACAACAACATACAGTGCAGCCTGTAGAGTTTGCTGACCACTCAGTGGTGAAAGTAACTTAAAGGACTTACTGGTATGCTGGAGTCCTGAGCGGGGGCATGGCCTCAACCGGAAGAGGCGTGGCCTTAACTGGAAGAGGCGTGGGGCCTTTAAATCACCCCGGAGCTACCAACTGCAGAGGCGGCTGGGAGCCCCGGGGTGAAATAAAGGGCCCGGGACTCTGGCCGCCGCGGAGCTCCAGGCCCTTTAAATCACCGCGGGAGCCCTGCCGCCCTGGGGTAGTGGCGGCAGGGCTCCCACGGTGATTTAAAGGGCCCGGAGCGCCGACCGCTGAGGGGAGCCCCGGGCCCTTTAAAGTGCCGCCGGAGCCCTGCTGCCGCTGGGGCTCCAGCAGCTGGGCTCAGGCGGGGATTTAAAGGGTCCGGAGCTCCGATGCTGCGGGGAGCCCCGGGCCCTTTAAAGCGCCCCCCCCGAGCCCCGCTGCCGGAGCTCCACCAGCGCTTTAAAGGGCCTGGATAGTGTGCTACTTCATAATGCAGTGGCAATTAGAAAGGTTGAAGGCATCTTTATGGAATCAGAAACAGTCTGGGAATTTTACCTATCATGGAATGGTGGGAACTAACAAAGAGAAGTGTGATGGCCTCTCTCTGTT
This sequence comes from Platysternon megacephalum, assembly GCA_003942145.1. NCBI lineage: Eukaryota > Metazoa > Chordata > Testudines > Platysternidae > Platysternon > Platysternon megacephalum. The sequence continues at coordinate 883,032 of QXTE01000225.1, forward strand.
CCTTTTCAGGGCATCTGTGTAGCTCTGATTACAAGCGTTATTTTGCATTGCAGAGTCCTGGGCGAGATCTTCATAGTCGACTGCACACTGGGAATGCTTAGAAATAAGAGTCTTAGCGGAAGTTAAGAAGGAAATGGAAGGAGAAAACTGGAATCAGTAAAATTTGCAAAGGACTTTAGGACAAAAGGTGGGGGGGACCCTCCTCTGATATATTTACAGGGTCAGGATGTAAGGAAAAGAGACTGAAGCAGAATATGGTGAGGTTACAGGATCTTAGCTCCGGGTAGATCCACAGGGCCTCTGCTGACATTTTGAGGATAGTTCAAGAATATTAAGTGAGCTCTTTCAGGGACAAAATGATTTCTCCTTTCCCGCAGCAGAAAGTTTTGGATAGTATTGCAGCTGTTCCAACATTGGGCAGATGAAGAACGGGACTCATCTGTGGGACCAACAGAGGAAATGGAGGTTTGTGCAGCTATCTTGAAACTGAAGAACGGAACTTCCCTGTGGGAAGACAGTTTGACAGCAGAATGTTATCAGAGGTTTATGAATCCCCTCTCTATGATTCTCTCATGTGCTTTTAATGATTCCTTGACTAGAGGCCCATTGGGATCTTCCTTTTATGAAGGCCTTTTGATTTTGTTTGTTTGTTTTGGCAGAAAAGGGGATTTACATTTATGTGGCATGTGTATCCTCCCCTTGGAAAATTGTTGGTCAGATTGACAGGGTTATTTTTTTCAGATGCTTCAGGGCAATAAATGTAACCTAGTGAAGAGAAGCATAGTCTACATACCAATTAAAGAAGGGGTTTGAGGGATGGTATGTCCTGAAGCTTTCTTGATGGTACTTTTCCCCTGCAACAGACTAACAGTCTTCCTCTTATATTCACTTGCTTTAAAATGCATTTCCCATTGGCAAATTCAGGGAACGGTATGCCAGCAAGGCGACTCACAGTTTAAGAGAGCAATATACAAGAGGGTGCTTGAGGAATATTTTTCAGAATGCCAATTAGCAGTACTGAGTTTCCCAGTTGTCACAGTGGGGCATTGTTGGACCTTTGAAATAACAGAGAGAGCTTCAAGTACAGGGATAAACGGAGGCAGGTATTTCATGGTAAATTGTATGCTAGAGGTAACTTGTTAGGGAAGCACATAATAGATAAAGGCTACCCCTGGGAAGCCTGCTCTGGATCAGAGGAGACAATGGAGCACTTTTTATTATTCTGTTCCTTTAACATTTGGGATTCATGGGCCTCAAAACTGAGAGTATCCTACTGTTGTGTGGCCAGACTTATAGATAATTGGCTTTTGGACTTTTTAAAACCTCAGAGGACTCAGGATGAGGTAGGACAGACATTTGCTTCATATTTTCGACACTGGCAGAATCCAGAGAGAATCCACAAAGAAATCAGGAAACAGCCAGCCAGCCATACTACCTCTGCTGGCAGTGTTGTAAAGTTACAGGAGAGATTAAAGTTATAGACACTTTAGTAAGTTAACAATTGAATAATGTTGTTTGATAATGGCAATCTTTCCAAAATATGGGTAGAGTGAATATTTTTGTCTAAGAAAGAGGTTGTAATGTGTTCTGGGAGTCACCAGATTGCACATTTTACAGATAAATGGAACCTGTAAGACTAACTGAATATGTAAGCAATTAGATCTTGGAAGACATGCTGTTTTTGCAGCTGTGGTACAGTTTTTTAAGAAGCTGATCATATCCTAGTAAAGTTGATTCATTTGCTTGAGCCTATTTTTGAATAATTTCTCAGGTGTTTACTGGACTTGCCTATGCAAGCAAAACAAAAACACTATGTGCTGTAAAAACCTCACACTGAAGAAGGAGGAACAAATATATTGCCCGGTACCATGATGGAATCCTTTTGTTTCAAGGACTGGTAGCTTCATAAACTAACCTAACCTTTACCTGACTCCACTTTGCAATGTAAACAATACAAGGTAACCTGAATCCAGTTGATCTTAGCAAAAAATAAATACCTGACCATATGGAATGGATTTAGTGTGCACGCCAATCATTTCTAAATATAAAGTCAAGGTAAATTAGAAGTCTTTCCAAATTATTCTTTTCACGACCTTGTATACTTACATGAAAATCCCTTTACTGGAATTCATTATTTTGCAATTACATGTTCTTTTGACCCCCCCCCCCCACCAAATTTGCATTTAACCTATTCCACTAACATTTCAACAAAATGCTATTGTCTTTAAGTTCTACAATTGTAATGCTAATAACTACTACTTATGGTTTGCATGGAGAGAATACACTTTTCAACTGCTTACCATTTAAAATTTCTCACAGAAATGATAAATGGACTTCCTGCTCTAAAATCAAAGTAATCCAAATGCTTCTTTTTTAACTGTACATATAAAGGTCTGTTTCTCAATGAACCCCGCATTAAATACCCTGTCAAAAACCTATGTTGGAATAAATGAGAATCTAAGGACATTAAATGGTAGCAATAAATTATAAGCTTCAAATGAAGCATGAATATTGTATATGCATTTATCTATAATACAGAGAAGGTGGAAGTACACTATGGCATATTTTTCATTGAGGTTCACAGCCCTATTTTATATGATTATACTAGCTGCTCAGTGGCCATAAAACAACTTCACTGGAGACAAATCTCATTGTCCTCACAGCTCTCTCATAGCTTTGGCAGAAGTGCATATAAAACCGACTTGAAACTAAGCTCAGTAAAGATAAGCTACCTCAATATTGAACAATATGCATTTATTATTATATTGTAGGCAGGAAAACAAAATTGAAACGCCAGTGGGGAAATGTAATATTTTATGCCTCAGACTGTCTGAGGTCTAGGTCAGGAACCCCCCTGATTCTGGAGTAAAACTCCATGCTGGGAAAAGGGGATAATAGGCCGGAACTAGAAGCAGATAGATTCTATCAGACTCTGAGGAAAGCAGACTGGTGTACATAAATACATCAGGTATTGGGCAAGCCAAACACTCATGGTGAAAGACACTAGCTGCTCTCCGTGATATGTATAACATAACTGCAAGTTTGTCTTGCTACCAATACTGAAGAAAGGGGATGTTTATGGATCACTACAGGGAGTCACTATCAGACAGGACACTTCAGCCATGCCCCTTCCCACTCCAGAATGCCCCCTGCAAATGGGGCCCTTGTGGAGGTGTTTCAGAGTCCTTCTGGCACCAGGGTATTCCCTTGGTGGGGAGGAGGAAGTAGTATGTCTGCCCTCTGCCCTGTTTGCACCAGCCTAACTGGCACAAAGAGGCCATAGGACAATGCTGTATATGGTCCCTTGTCTCTAAAGTAGGATTCCTAATTTGCCTGGGAACATTTCCTTCCATAGGTTTGTGATAGCCATCACTAGATAACCACTTTCATCAACTAACAAGTCAGGACAGAATCTGTTTTCAAGCTCTTCTACGATGTTCAAAATTGCCATTGTGTAACTAAGAATTACTCTAAAGTCCGCTCTCTCTATATTTGTCAAGATAACAGGAGAAGGTTGGAAATATATCTCCCCCCTTCAAATAATAGCTGCTGCCTTTATATATTTAAAGTAAGTTAATTTTCTGGGAGACCAGAACACTTGTGTGTTGAATGGATTAGGCATTGAGTGACATTTTCTCTTACTCTGGTCAGAGTGATTACTTGTAAGTGTGATGACCGCTCTTCTGGAGAGAAGTTGATTAGAACTGATAAGTCTGAATTCATTTAGTGTAATCAACTGGGCAATTTTCTTCCTTCAACAATAATGTTAGATTAACATTTTATGCCACTATATGCTAAGCAAGAATTGCTTAGAATCCTACCTCCAGCAATCAACACAGTGCACTCCTGTAGTCCCATCCTTCATCACTCTTGCTCTCTGCAGCTTTCTTATGTCTTTTTACTCACTCAAACAAGAGAAGGTATGATTCCTTTGCTGGGACTCATGATGACAATGGCACTTCGATTCGAGCCACAGCAGCAAAGCTCAGGCCATGTGATATTGTCATTAATACCTATGCCAACTTGTGCTACATTCTCGTATCAGCTCCCCACCTTCCCTCTTGCTGTTGTGATACATTAACATGGGCATAGATAACTGAGATCTTGGGGGGAGACTTTAGCTACCCCCCCAAAATGTAAGAATTGAGTTAATAAAGGAAACACTGAGTTTGGAACAGCAGCTCATTTAGCTCACTTCATTAAAAGTATGCAGTGGTGTTGTAGCCCTGTCAGCCCCAGGACATTACAGAGATAAGGTGGTCTTTGATTGGACCTTCTGTTGGTGAGAGACAAATTTTCGAGCCACACAGACCTGAAGAAGAGCTCTGTGTAGCTCAAAAACTTGTCTCTCTCACCAACAGAAGTTGGTCCAATCAAAGATACTACACCCCCCACCTTATCTCTTTATTAAAAGTGGACAGATTTTGTCATGGTACAAAACTACCTTTTAAAACAATATTCAATAGCTACTGTTTTTAACTCTTGCCCTTCCTTCCCCCCACCAATAAAAAAGTTACCTATGCCCTTGATTAATAAAGAATGGATTTTGTAGCACCATTGGTGTTTGCTGCCTATCCTTAGCTAGCACACCCTGGTATTTGCAATCCTTTCATCTCAATTCTGCATTTTTATAGTTCTGTGCCTGCTGATTCCCTTGGGGCTATGCCCATCTGGACGATGGGCACCAGCCACCCAACTCCAGGGGATTTCTGAGGCCTGACATTGTCCTACTGCACCGTACTATTATTGACATACAATTGAGGCCACTTATTGACATTACTGTGATAGATGTCATCCTGCCAGGACTGACTGGCTCAGCCAAAGAATCTTTGAGGCTGGATGGCACATCGTGCCAGAAACAGGAATAGCAAATAAGCTTGTGGCATCATTGACATGCCGGCACTTTTGTGCTCTATGCTGGCCTCAGAGTTGTGATGCCACACATGCCCCTTTTACACCGTCGGGGATGCAGGAGTAACCACTCCCATACCACATGAACACAGAGCACACTGCAAAGGTAAAGTGTGAGATATTTACACCAGTGCATGGGGTTTCATTTCAATCTTGCTCATTATTAGTTGGCTGCCTTGGAAAGAGTATGGCATACAAAAAATCCCCTTACACTTGAACAATTTGAAAACATACGGGGTAAAAATGTAAAAGTGTCTAAGTGACTTAGGGGCATAACCTTCATCAACTTTCAATGGAACGTGGGTGCTTTTTGGAAAGATTACCCTAAATTCCATTGAAAATCAATGAAGGTTATGCTTCAAAGTCACACTGAAAAGTTTACCATGGGGCTTGTTTCCTTGACACGTATGATCATTTATTCATTGTTATACATGGTAAAACTTGAATTCCACTGTACATGCTCTTCATTCATGGACCACACCTCCTTGCCTCATTTCTCACTCAGTCTCCCTCTCTTTGGGGAACAATATTCGTTCTTCCTTGGACTGACTCTGTATAACTGTATACCTACCTAATAGCCCAACATTTGTATCTCTGTCCTAACAGGGCTTCCCACCCCGCTTCTGTGCATATTTACATTGGTTTTGAGGAATTAAAGCTCTTGATAATGTATGCCCCCAAGGGGAATTTGACAGGCCTGGATAATCCTCACAAATGCAATGGTCTATACAGTTATTATAGACCACTGTATTGCTCAGGAAAAGCCACCAATCTGAAAATGCTGTTCCATGAACAAGTGCTCTTTATTCCCAACACAACTGTGTGTTGTGTCCTTCAGTTTCAATATGAAGAGTGCTGGGTCAGGGGTCCTCACAATTTGTTACTTGCCATAGCCACTACTGCAAGTCTCAAAGTACATTCATAGAACATAAAGACAAGATTATTCTGTGATTTATGTTTGAGAAACACAGTGAGATAGGAGTTTGTATTTAAAAACAAACTTTCCATTCATTTTCAAGTGTTATAATTTTCATCCATTAATAAAAAAAAACCTAGAAAAAATAAGTGTAGAGTGTGCATTCTTGCATATAATATACAACTTTTTGTATTTATGTGATAATCAAACATATCAATTTTTCTAGAGGAATTGGAGTAGACCATCCTTGTAAGACAAAGGGAGGTGAGGCAATATCTTTTATTGGACCAACTGCTGTTTGTCAGAGAGATATGGTGTTGAGTTACACAGAGCTCTTCTTCTGAGCTTCTCTCTCTCACCAACAGAAGTTGGTTCAATGAAAGATACTATCTCACCCACCTTGTCTTTCTAATATCATGGGATCAACATGGCTACAACAACACTGCATATTTCATGCTCTGTAAAAAGTCCATAACCTATTGTATAGAACAAGCCACCCTACAGAATTTCGGTAATAATATACAAAGCAAAAAACCCAAACCAATATGTAACCAGTTTTCGTCATCATTCTTCACCCCCTTCCCCATTTAGTGTTTGAAATTTTACCAACTTTGGAAGTTCCTCAGAGATCAGAATTTTGTGTCTGTTTTAAGACAATTGCCAGAGACAAGCCTAATGGCAATCTGTTAACGGAAAAGAAATGTAACAATTGATAGTGAAGATTTCCCCCCTCCAGATTGTTTCAGGAACAGAATTAAGTAAGTTTGTCTCTTTGTAAGTTTTGCTACTATAACTGCAACCTGAAAAAGTAAATAAAACCGTCTACAAATAAATGGTTTCACTATCTGTGGAGAAAATAAACATGCCAAGTATTCACTTGATTTAGAGCGTAGCTGAGGTCTAAAGTAGTGACTTATGTAGTTGATTTATAGTCTATTCTACCAATAAAAAAGAGGAAGGATTTTTTCTTTACCAAGAAAAATAAAACCACATTTGTCTTCTGCCGTTGCATGTTGAGATGAACAATTGTTCTTCACTAAATGGCATCTACCTCTCGTGGTCACTTGCTGCACTAGTTTCCCATTTAGCAACAGCTACTCTCCGCTGTTGCTGTTCTTTTAGCCTGTGTTTACAGGGTAACGTCTTCATTACTTATTCAGAATTGGACTGCAGTCATCATTATTTTTAGGGGGCAGAACCATTTGGAAGCTGTGATCATAATAGAATGGTAACTGTTTGGTGGATTGATGGGCATGTAGATGGCTAGACAAGGCTTTACTAATGGGAACATTTCCCTCCCCCAAAATAGTTCTAAACTTTCAAATTTACTCAAAGATTACAAACATAGGTCCAGACCATTGGCCCTGTCCAAAATCTGCGTGTGGATCTCTCCTCTCCCATGCAGGAAGGAGCAGTGGTAGCTGACTCCACACTCCAATCTCCTCCTGGACGATACAGAGTGCTTTGCCATCGCGGGTCCACACACACAGGGCGTGGCAAATTGTCCCTCTCCACCTCCTGGAGATTCTAAATCAGCAATAACAGTCTAGGGTACTATTTTCTGTGAAGCCCTTCTCTCCAAAAAGGTCCTGCAGGCCCAGGAAGTCCTTGTTAATGCAGTTCAAATGGACCCATGCTGCAATGGAGCTAGAGAGGGTAGGGTAAATGCCTACTGGGGAGCCAAAGTCAGTGGAGAGACAGAGGAACTTTATGCAGATCCCTAGAGACCCGCCAGATTTGGGGATAGGCATTGAGGCCTATTACATGGACTTGGCGACAAAAACTCTGCCCATCTAATTGAACATGATATGAGTGTATACTCTAAAAAAGGGATCCCCATAGAATCCTGTGGGTTCTATCCCCTAGGACAGAATGATCTAGGTCATTGGAATTACCATATGAAAACTGGGTGTTTGACAGTGCCCATTCCATGGGTAGGGTGTGACCCTACCGGCAGCAATATCTGTAGAGAAAAAAAAGCACGGCCCAGTATCACTCTAGCCATTAGGGTTGTCAACCCTGGAGGACTATCCTGGAGTCTCCAGAAATTAAAGATTAATCTTTAATTAAAGATTATGTCATGTGATGAAACCTCCAGGAATATGTCCAACCAAAATTGGCAACCCTACTAGCCATTGCTCCAAGTCTATGGCCATGGGTAGTTTGGGGAATTATGCTCTAAACTATGTCTGAGTCCTGGAGGACTTCAAACTAGAAAGACCCAAATAGAGCAGTCCTAATCATAGAGAGACAGCCCAGATTGTCTCTCAGCTCTCTAGGAGCAATGCAGAAAGCAGCTGAAGACAGGACACTTAATAGGCTTGAGAGAGCCCCAGGGACAGTGGGTGGTCAATTTTTAATATTTTTTTTTTTACCAGTGAAATTTGTCACCAAAGTTTGGTCTTCAAAAATGTTTGGCAGTTTCAAAATTTCCCCCCCAAAAAGTAATGTATATAAATTCTAGCAGCGAAAATAGTTTTCTAAAATTTCAAAAATGATAAACAAAGGATTATTTTAAAAAATGAAACGGATTGACTTTTTGCATATTTAAAAAAAATGTCTACCACTTCTACTTAGAACTAAGAAGTGTCGCAGCATTAAACCCTCCACAGAAAATGGATTTTTCAGGATGGCACACCACCACATAGGTAGGGGAATGCGTGCCAGGTCACATCCTTCTCTTTCTTGATGAATGGGCATAAAAGTCATCCCAGTGCAAAATTCAGTTTACTTTTAAAGGGCTATTGAATATATATATACACTAATGAAATAAATACAACTGAAGTAATAATCAGATGTATCTTAAACTCTCAGAACTTTGAAAATTCAGATTGAACGGTTGTTTCCCTTGTCCAAAGTGAGAAATACTAAAAGTGAGTGAGGCTTTCAGTTTAATGAACTAAGGCATTACATGCAACAGCCACAGGTGATGGGAGGCAGAAGCCAGGTAGACAGCCCCCCCACTCCTTCCTCTCGTCTCTCCCAATTCACCTGATCATCCTTTCTACAAACCAGGTTATGACAGCGAGATTGTAACAGCTCTATTCTAAAATGGGGCCTGTCCCATTCCTGATATAAATGTGATTCTGAATGTCAGTGTCCCTTTGATATGGCACTAATTTCCTTTGGGCAGCAGCACCTCAATGGTATTGGTACTTTAAGGAAATATCTGGCTTTCAGCAGAGTTAACAGTTCAGTTTTTGTGCTTCATTGCCTTTTATTTTTGAATGTTTACTGAATATTTAGAGTGTGCACACCATTCCCACAGATTTTGAGAATTGCTTATAGTCTTTGATATAAAATAGAAGACTAGTTTGTTAGGGAGGAATTTTACCATTTATTGATATTCCAAAGGCAAACAGGGGGAACTTGATTCTTGCTGAAGAGAAGTGTTTTGTCTTGAATTAGCTAATTTAATGGATTAATAGCTTTCAGTCTTTAAGCTTCATTCAAAATACAATAAACATTATGCATACCAAAATGTTGTCTCTCTTGATAGGCAAGATATTACTACTCTTAGGAAATAAATAGATAACAGCAAAGTTAGTGGTACAGTTTTTGTGCTTCACTGCCTTTATTTTTTAATGTCTACCAATGGTTAGAAGTGGAATTGATGAAAGAAAAAGGTGAGGGTGATAAACCTCCAAATTGATGGAAAAAATGGTTAATAACCTAAATTTATAATGTTATAATTTTATTAAACCTGCCCATGCATCTACTGAATTTTAGGAAATATTTACAACTACTTTCATACCCATGATGTTTGGAGAATACTAGTTCACATGCTTATATTTTGGTAGCTTATTTTATTAAATGAAATATTCAGACTTATTAAACAAACTCTTGGGAAGTCTTTGCTTTCTTTCAGTAAGTGACAGGTGCTAGAAAACTTTAAGGAGAATAACTCTTCTTTGGTCATAAATCTGAATTTATGACCCCCTGGTCTGATTGTGCAGACTCTGCAATGCAGAGTTTTAAGCACTGTTTTGCTTTAATACTCTATATTATTTTGCTATATTAGAAATATATATCTAAATGTTAGTTAATGTGATTTTTCTCCTGCATACGGTGTTTGGTAGGAGTTTCAATTGTAAATTGTGGGTGAAGCTATTGAAAATTGTAATTTTGGGCACTGTTTGGTTAAAAGGCAAACAACCAACAGAGGTGTCTCTCAAACAACAGGACACTTCTTCCTTCCCTGGGGATGTGAAGCTATTCTTTTTCTAGGATCTCAAAGAGAAGTGATATATAGCACCTGGATGATCCAAGGCTGCATAAACTGAGCCAGGAGCTTCTTTCCCCCCATTTTCTCCCCCTGCTTTCTTTATAGAGAAAACCCTTAAAGAATTTGAGAAATATTCTTATTGAAACTATTTACTTTTGTAGAAGTCTAAAATCTTCATTTGTTTAACTATAAGGAAAATATGTATAGTTGTGAAATGTCTTGGTTACATCTAGCCTCATGTTTCTAATTAAAAATCAAAATAATTTTCTTCCTTAAATGTTTAAGATGCGATAAGCTTCTTTCATAATGCTCATTTGCAAATGTCTTGTGTCTAAATGCAAATATCTAATGTAATAACTTCCTAATTTCATTGCTATGCAGATAGTAAGATGTTTTAGGTACCACTAAGGGATCAAATGACCTTGCTTTAACAGGTTACTAGTATAAGAAGCAGTTTGAGTATGAAATATTTATATTAATTTGGGAATCGATTAGTCATCTGGCAATTCTTAAGCAACTTCCTTATCAAACTCAGACAAGAACCACCTGTCCAAGGATTGTTAAGAAGGAAAGACAATACCTTCATTAATGACCACTTAAGTTTAAAGACTCTCTTCAAGAATTGTGTAAATTTAAAAGGCATATTTTAAAAGCTCCAAGACTTCTATAAAGAAAAAAGGAGTGTTTGGACTCATCTGAAATAATTTCAGCTCCTATTAAACACTAATGAAATTAAACACTAATGGAATTGATTCCGCTTATTAGCAACCCCTCAGCTGCCAGCAAAAAATAGCTATTATCTGGCACTTGTTAATAAATAGAAGATAGGTTTGCAAGGCAGTAACCAGGGAAGGAAGTGCTGGACGTGCCTTTCCTGGCTGTAGTCTCGCAAACATGCCTGAGGGCAGGGCAGTCGCAGGGAGGCAGGTTGCAGCACAGATGCCAGGCTTTCCAAAGGAAGTGGGGGCACGCTGGCTGCAGGCAGGTTTGTGGGGCTGCAGCCAAGGAAGGCATATCCCAGCACTTTCTTCCCTGGCCATAGCCCTGCAAACCTGCCCGTGGAGGGTGCGTGGCATATCCCAGAGCTTCCTTCTGGGGCTACAGCCCTGCAAACCTGCCTGCAGCAGGAGCCTTTCTTACAAAAAATGTTGCTAATAAGTGATGTGCCATTACCAATATCCAAATCAAATTAACGTTAAAGTCAATGGGACAGGATTGGTTCCCAGCAAAAAATTTCTGTTAACTGCAAGTTGTTAATATCCAGGTTGCTAAAAGTGGAATCTCTTGTAATGGGATTTTTCAGAAAATGATCTGAAAAAATATTAAAGAATTAAAACTCTGAAGGTGTTCTTTGAATTTCCTGCCACACAGACCAAGCAATGTGACCTTAAGGTGATGATTTACAGCCCTGTTGCTATATGTATTAGCAGAGTGCATATTCACGAACTGAAGATGCTACCAAGGCCATCCCATTAAGGTACAGAGCCAATGAAATGATGACAGACGCTTATATATGGATCCTGTCAAGTCCTTGAAAGAGGTGCGTCTATGACAGTATATACTGCTGTGTCCACTATTGTAATAATCTTTGTACCAAATATGCCTTGTGAGGTATCATTTGAAAACTCATAATTTGGTGGTCATTATTGTCCTGGTAAAATATGTGTGGCTACATTGTATGTAAAGATGTAAGATTTCACTGTATAGTGTAACTAACACATGCCCAAGTGTTGTATCAACCAGGCAAGGTACTAACAAGCTTCAACAGGACTTTATTTTTACAGTGGAAACATCTTTACCAAGCTGCTGCTGCACACGTCTCTGCTTTCTTCATGCAACATAACCTGGTGGTATCTGCTCTGCAAATCAAGAGATGAAAACATCTTTGCTCCACGGAGTTCTGCAAATACTTCTTCTACGTGAGGAAGATGATGGCTGTCAATCACAATAGCTTTATTTGGCTCCCTTAAGTCCACACAAAGGCGAATGCCTCCACCCTTCTTCTGCGTCACTACTATAGGTGAAACCCATTCCGAGGAGTTAATCTCTTCACTAATGTCATTTTGAACAAGTTTTCTAAGTTCCTCTGAAACAGCTTCCCTGACTGAAAATGGTAAGCGTCGTAATTTTTGTCGTACAGACATCACATTATTCCGCATTTTAACTTTATGCAGAAACCCATAAGCACAGCCGAGTTTCTCCTCAACTTGGTGTTGGGTCCCAGCTGAAACTGATGTGTGTACCGCAAGAGTGCTTTGCTGAGGAAGATCAATTAGTCCATTAACTACCCTGAGATTTAAAGCAGCTAATAAATCTCTGCCAAGGATGGGAGTGCCTTTGTGGACAATGTAGAACTCTGCAGTTACACAGCAATCACCAAAAGTAACTAGTGCTGGCAGGCAGCCATGTACTGGAATATGGTTTTTCAAATAGCACACCAACTGACGTCTGGGTTCAGTAAGAAGCACATCTTTAAAGTAATGCAAATAAATGGAATCAGGTAGTATAGATACTGCTGAGCCAGTGTCCAACATTAGCTGAATAGGGTGTGATTTGCCTGAGGGTATGGTGGAAACGTTTACAGTGCACTTTATCTGTTCTGGAATATGTGCAGTAGTGATTTTGTCCATGCTCAGCACAGGAACATCTGGTATTGTAACTGCATGCACCTGTTGATTGAACTGGCTACTGCGACATACTTTAGCAAAATGCCCAATCTTTTTGCAATGATTGCACTGAGCTACTTTTGCTGGACATCCTGTGTAGCTTGCAAGATGTTGTGGGGATCCACAGCGAAAGCGTGCTTTTACTGTATTTTGCATTTGCTGATTCAGTGGCTTTTCATTAGTTTTCCTCTTGCAATTGTTTGTCTGCAGCGATAGTGAACTTTTCTGCAAAGGAGTCGCAGAGTGGACTGTGCCTCCTGTATCTTTGCTCATTATTTTGGCTTCAGCTGTAGCTGACTCAATCTGAGTAGCAATGGTTATTGCTTTTTCTAGTGTAAGTTGTGGTTCTAGAAGTAAGCATTCTCTTACATGAAGCATGGTTGTTTTCTCAATGAGCTGGTCTCTAATCAACTCATCTGCCATATTCCCAAAGTCACAAGTTACAATCAGACTCCTCAGGGAAGCAATATACTGCATTATAGTCTCCCCTGGTTTCTGCTCACGCTGGCGAAATCTGTAGCGATTAGCTACTACATTCACTTTTGGCACAAAAAAGTTCTTTAATGCAGTGAGTGCAGTCTCATATTTATCATCTGCAAGGGGAAAAGTGTAAAATATACGCTGCCCTTCTGCTCCAAGGCAGTGGATTAGCAGAACACGCTTTCTTACTTCAGAAATCTCTGTAGCACTGATTGCAAGCAGATAAGTCTCAAACATATGGATCCAGACAGTAAAAGCAATTGGAGGCTCACCTGGGCTTTGCAGAAAGGGTGCAGGTGGGTTCAGAGGCAGAAGATCCATCCTCGTCACCAAAATGTTGTATCAACCAGGCAAGGTACTAACAAGCTTCAACAGGACTTTATTTTTACAGTGGAAACCTCTTTACCAAGCTGCTGCTGCACACTCTCTGTAACTCTCACTCAGACGCCTCAACTCCTCCCCGTTTCCTGTCCTTTCAGACTCCCAACAGCCAGAGCTCCCAGTTCTAATAATTACAAGCACATCTAAACAGCACACCATGTCTGCAGAGTGGCAAAACCATTTCCTTAGAGACAAAGGGCAAGCTGATGCCTCAGCCANAGCATGGTTGTTTTCTCAATGAGCTGGTCTCTAATCAACTCATCTGCCATATTCCCAAAGTCACAAGTTACAATCAGACTCCTCAGGGAAGCAATATACTGCATTATAGTCTCCCCTGGTTTCTGCTCACGCTGGCGAAATCTGTAGAGATTAGCTACTACATTCACTTTTGGCACAAAAAAGTTCTTTAATGCAGTGAGTGCAGTCTCATATTTATCATCTGCAAGGGGAAAAGTGTAAAATATACGCTGCCCTTCTGCTCCAAGGCAGTGGATTAGCAGAGCACGCTTTCTTACTTCAGAAATCTCTGTAGCACTGATTGCAAGCAGATAAGTCTCAAACATATGGATCCAGACAGTAAAAGCAATTGGAGGCTCACCTGGGCTTTGCAGAAAGGGTGCAGGTGGGTTCAGAGGCAGAAGATCCATCCTCGTCGCCAAAATGTTGTATCAACCAGGCAAGGTACTAACAAGCTTCAACAGGACTTTATTTTTACAGTGGAAACCTCTTTACCAAGCTGCTGCTGCACACTCTCTGTAACTCTCACTCAGACGCCTCAACTCCTCCCCGTTTCCTGTCCTTTCAGACTCCCAACAGCCAGTGCTCCCAGTTCTAATAATTACAAGCACATCTAAACAGCACACCATGTCTGCAGAGTGGCAAAACCATTTCCTTAGAGACAAAGGGCAAGCTGATGCCTCAGCCACATGTAAACAAGGCCAATGGGCCATTACCTGCTAAGTGGCCATGTTTTTTCAGGAGAGGGGACAGGGGAAAAATCTACAGAGTAGCAAAGAAACAGCATGGAGTTCCCATCCACACAGACTGCCTGCTGCCAGGTTCCCAGCTGGAATGCTTCTCAAAGGGGGACAGGGCTATAAAAAGAAGGGGTAGACACCCCAATTTACTTCCTCCTCCCTTCTCTCTCTCTTTGTCCATCGATTCACTGCACAAGAAGGAGAAAATGAAGCAGTCATTAAACAGAAGAAGGGGTCTTGGCCTGAGAAGTTTGGCCAGTAAAACTGTTGAGAGTATGTGGTGATAAATACTTTGCGTTGAATTTAACAGAGCTTGTTAAGTTAAGCACCAGTTGCATTTTATCTTTATTTTTCTTGTAACCATTTCTGACTTTTATGCCTCATTACTTGTATTCACTTAACATCTTTCTCTTTGTAGTTAATACACTTGTTTTATTGTTTTATCTAATCCAGTGTGTGTAAGTGAAAGTGTTTGGGAAACTCCATTTGGGATAACAAAATGTGTGCATAATATTTCCATTGATTAAATAACAGACCTATATAAATTTGTATTGTCCAGGACAGGCCTGGGTAGTACAGGACATACATTTCTGGGGGAAAAATCTGGGACTGGGAGTGTGTCAGGGTCACCTGGCATTATAATTCAGGCTGGTAAGAGCCTTGGTGAAGCCTTTGGATTCACAGCTTAATGACACGATGAGAATCCTAACCTGGAACATTAAAATCAACACCATTCAGTGATTGCCCACTCTGGCACATATTCCATCCCCTACCCCTCCAAAATCCAGAGAGAAACATACACCGCTCGTGAGTACAATCGAACCATGGGCAACTTGAATTTACCGATTCAGAAGGACCTACAGAACCTTCTGAAGACACATCTGAAATCTTTTTGGGATCAGGCTAAAGCTCTTAACATGTTTTCATTCAATCCTGAGGCACACTGAAAATAATTCTTGGATAATGCTAATGTCCCAGACAAACACCTGATTGCTAACCCCACAAAAGAACTACTAGGCTTTAGCCTATCCTGGAAACAATGGTCCACATTGAACCATTTCAGAACATTGCATCGCAGATGCTATCATCTTTTATACCGCAGGAAGATGAACGACAATGCACAATGTGGACACTAGTCACAAACAGTAGACCATATTGTAAATCAGTGTCGGCTTCAATCGTTTGCTGGTGACTGCTCAAACTTATGCCAAGCCAATTCTGAAACTATTCACTGGCTCACTCATCTGGACATGTTTATCTGAACATTGCTAATCACCTCTCTTGCTGTATGGAAGAAGTGAAACTATGGAAGGAGAAGAGCAGAGTATAAATCTGAACTCACCCTGGTCATCTCTGCATGCAAGCCAACGACAGGAAAAGGATAGAGAACAAAGAAGCCACAACAGCATCAAGAATTAAAAACCCAGTACTGCTTCTGCAACATGACATCACTGAGACTTCAACATCATTGGTGAGATGGCGTTTGCAAAAGCACTGCCAAGGGATAAGATTTAAACTCTTCTTGTAATGCTATTAATGGAATATTGAAATGCTATTGTAATTTAAGGTACTAACAGCTCCTATTAAATACCACATTGTTTAGACTGTTCTCTCTCCAGAAGTACTCAATTAACCTTGGAGAACAGAGAGAAAATAGTGGGATTTAATTTGAGTTTAAGATTCTTAATATTCATTAATTTGCCTGCCTCAAGAGTGCTTCTTCTTTTTAAGTATCTGAGTTAAATACTTTCTTCAGTTACATAGGATTTAGTCACTTACCTCTGCTCATTTATAAAATGTTAGTAGTATAAATAAATTTAAAAAACCAGGATTTACGAACTCTTAAATGAAATTCCCTTTCCCAGCTATAAACTGTTTTAGTTTTCTATGAAACACTGAGATATCACTCACTACATACTTTGGTCTTACCTTGACTTGAGAAGACTGTTCTTACCAGAAGCGAGCCCACTCTTAGAAGTGTAATCTTTGTTGAAAACTTCCCACAGAGAGACATACAGAAGAGATTGTGACTGAAGTAACCATTGTTTATTGCTTGCTTCTGTTTTGTTTTTTCCCTCTTTTCCTTTCTTTATTAAATATTCATAATCAATCATTGTATTGTACATTTTCTCTGATCTGTTCCCTAAAGCATGGTAAGAACTTCATGTAGTTGTAATAGCGGGAGTCACATCCCTGAATTGGCACTGAGAGACAAGTATGATTTGGCTTACCATTTCTTGTTTCTCTGGCCTATGCATTTTTAGTAATATTGGGAATGAAGTTACTTGATGCTCAACACTTTAAATATCCCCCCTTTCTACCCCACAGAGCTGAGCATCAGAAGTGTCTCCCATTCACTCTATCTGCAGTAAAACAGCTGCTTGGAATTGTACAGTTAAAGAATATGGAGCTGAACTTAAATAACTTTATTAAAAACACTGCTGGTTTAAAGCCAGTTTTTCTTCTGTGTGTTACATATGCCTTACTGAACGCTAAGTTGGCCATAGGTGAAAGAAATTGCACTAAAACAAAACAAGAAATACAGACCAATGTCAAAAAATAAAAGACCTGTAAGTGAGAGAACATCAAATTCAAAATTAAACAAAATGAATATTAGATTTCTAAGCATGGAAATGAAAAATGTCACTGGAAAAGTATAGTAAAGTATTGTACCAAAGACTATCCACATTGAAAGCTTTTTGATTATCAGAGACACCAGAGAAAATTCGTGTTTAAAAATCAAAAAGGTTTAAAATTTTCAACAGCAAACTTTCACAAGTTTTACCCCCAGGGACTACCACACTTAATTTTAATAATGAGAAATTACAGCTAAGGACTCCTTAATACTTCCTGAATAATACTTTTCCTTAGCAAATGATGAATTTAATAAACACATGGTTTGTGAATTTATTCATTCTCATTCATAAAGCCTCATTTTCATGTTATATTGTGGCATTAAATAGACCAAGTTCTAATTAGAAATATAGATTGGTTATTTAAAAAATTAAGGTTTCATCTTAAAGCCACCAAAGACATTAAGGAGAATGAATAAATTCATGATCCATTTTGCAAGACAACTTACTACCAAGTTCAAATGACTTGTGTTTATATGCGCTTCAGGAGCAATACCTTGGGAATGTAAATGATATACGGAGGCTTGTTTGCTTGGAAATAGTTAAGGCTCACATTTTTGTGGGTCTACTAAGTTTTGGTGCCTGAAATGCTTGCATACAGATCAAGGTAGTAAGATTTGTGGGTGCTCAGCACCTACAAAAACTTGGCCTCAGGAGTCTCAAGTTGTGAACCCAAAAGTTGAGGCATTCAATTAAGTGGATACTTTTGAAAATGTTGGCCTTCGGTATTCACAATCAAATCACTATGTTCTGAAGTCTTTAATCCTTGTTATTTGGATGATCCGCTTGCTGATTTGGCATTTTTTGAAAGGTTTCCCTCACTTTGTCCTTGAATCTGATAAAACTCAGTGTGTGAGTAAGAATCATTTGCAGTCCTTCTTGATAGTCAGGGTTACAACTGCCAGCAGGCCATACTTCACTGCTTTTCATTCCAAACTCATCCTCAGACATTCTTTCACTTCAGAGGAATTTTCCTGTCAAGGAAAAAAAGTTTAGTCTGACTTTTTAATACTTTTGTTTTGACCTTCCTTTTCAAACACAGACAAGCCACTCTGGTCATAGTAATCACTACTGGCATCTATTATCATATCCTCTGACAAGTCACTCTGAGAAGTCAGTCTCATGCTTCTGCTCTGGTAGATTTTCTTCTTTTTGTAGCCTTTGCAGCAATAATTGGACAAAGTGGTAACAAGTGTCTTTGCTTTTCATGTAAGGCCTTTCTGCAGTTCGCTCTTCCTATTTTTTGTTAATGTTTAGTTTCCATATGATCTATTACTGATCATTTAAAATTAAACAAAAGTGAAGATTTGGGAATGAAACCCTATGAGCCAGGATAAAAATCAGAATCAGAGAAGTCCGATATCACAGTAGGGTCTTTTCTTACTCATCCATTCCAGCTCCCTGCCAGTGCAGGATCATTCCCTGTACTACCTTTTCCCTCATGTTTTCTCTGATCTCATTTGAAAGTCCCAAACAGTGTGGAAGGTGGGGGTGGGGTGGGATGTCTACTAATTCCTTTAGGAGATTATTCCACATCCTAATAGTATATGCTTATCTGAAAATATTTGAAACCCTTTATCAGCAGTCTTCCTTCTCACACTTATCCTATGACCCATTAATAGTTCCCCATTTCCCAGGCCACCTAAGTGTCTGGCATTTCCCTTATGGTTTCTCAATGAATTCTCTGAAAACTTTTGGATCCTTCATTCCTTTCCTCCTCCCAGGCAACTCAAATAGAACCCTTCTTCTGAAGGAAACTCCCAGCAGTCTCCATTCGGCCTTAGATATGATTACATTCAAATAGACTGCTTTCCCTGTTCCAGAGTACTCAGAGCACAAAATGCCAGTATGAGTGATCTAGAAATCAGCTTAATATTAAAATGAAGGCCAACATTAGTGATGATCAAGCATTACAAATATCTCCCTTTTTTTTACTTTGAAAAATGTTGCAAAGCTACTTGGACCATATATTATCTATAATAAAGGGGACAATCCTATAGTCCTCACTCAAGCAAGCCTTGCCATTGAAGTAAATTAATGTTTATGACAGACCTGCAAGATCAGGTCCATTATTATTGTTACTTTGGTTCAAAACCAAAACCCAAGACGGTTTGGATTGAATTTCTATTTTGTCTGAGCCATGAAGTTTCAAAGTGGGGAGTTGGTTTGGAACAAAAGGTTCTGTTTAGGGATGTTGATTAATTGCAGTTAACTCAAAAAAATTAATTGCGATTAATCGCAGTTTTAATTGCATAGTTAAACAATAGAATGCCAATTGAAATTTGCTAAATATTTTGGATTTTTGTCTACATTTTCATATATATTGTATTCTGTGTTGTAATTGAAATCAAAGTGTATATTATTTTTTATTACAAATATTTGCACTGTAAAAATGATAAACAAAACATAAGAACATAAGAAGAACATAAGAACGGCCATACTGGGTTAGACCAAAGGTCCATCAAGCCCAGTATCCTGTCCTCTGACAGTGGCCAATGGCAGGTGCCCCAAAGGGAATGAACAGAAAGGTTATCATCAAGCGATCCATGCCCTGTCACCCAATCCCAGCTTCTGGCAAACAGAGGCTAGGGACACCATTCCTGCCCATCCTGGCTAATAGCCATTGATGGACCTATCTTCCATGAATCTATCTAGCTCCCTTTTGAACCCCGTTATAGTATTGGCTTTCACAAAACCCTTTGGCAAGGAGTTACAGAGGTTAACAGTGTGTTGCGTGAAAAAATACTTCCTTTTATTTGTTTTAAACCTGCTACCTATTAATTTCATTTGGTGGCCCCTTGTCCTTGTATTATGAGGAGGAGTAAATAACACTTCCTTATTTACTTTCTCTATACCACTCATGATTTTAAAGACCTCTATCTTATCCCCCCTTAGTCACCTCTTTTCCAACCTGAAAAGTCCCAGTCTTATTAATCTCTCCTCATACGGAAGCCATTCTATACCCCTAATAATTTTTGTTGCCCTTTTCTGAACTTTTTCCAATTCCAATACATCTTATTTTAGATGGGGTGACCACATCTGCACACAGTATTCAAGGTGTGGGCGTATCATGGATTTATATAGAGGCAATATGATATTTTCTGTCTTATTATCTATCCCTTTCTTGATGATTCCCAACATTCTGTTCACTTTTTTGACTGCTGTTGCACATTGAGTGGATGATTTCAGAGAACTATTCACAATGACTCTAAGATCTCTTTCTTGAGGGGTAACAGCTAACTTAGACCCCATTTTTCAATTCACCTCATACAAGGACTGTAGTGCAATCTCTTTGTCATGAAAGTGCAACTTACAAATGTAGATTTTTTTTGTTACATAACTGCAGTCAAAAACAAAACAATGTAAAATTTCAGAGCCTACAAGTCCACTCAGTCCTACTTCTTGTTAAGCCAATCGCTAAGACAATCACTAAGACAAACAAGTTTATTTACATTTGCAGGAGATAATGCTGCCTGCTTCTTATTTACAATGTCACCAGAAAGTGAGAACAGGCAATTGCATGGCACTTTTGTACCAGGCATTGCAAGGTATTTACATGCCAGATATGCTAAACATTCATATGCCCCTTCATGCTTCAGCCACCACTCCAGCGGACATGCTTCCATGCTGATGCACTCGTTAAAAAAATAATGCATTAATTAAATTTGTGATTGAACTCCTTGGGGGAGAATTGTATGTCCCCTGCTCTGTTTTACCCACATTCTGCCATATATTTCATGTTATAACAGTCTCGGATGCTGACCCATCACATGTTACACATTTTAAGAACACTTTCACTGCAGATTTGACAAAAAGCAAAGAAGGTACCAATGTGAGATTTCTAAAGATAGCTACAGCACTCGACCCAAGGTTTAAGAATCTGAAGTGACTTCCAAAATCTGAGAGGGACGAGGTGTAGAGCATGCTTTCACAAGTCTTAAAAGAGCAACACTCCGATGTGGAAACTACAGAACCAGAACCACCAAAAAGAAAATCAACCTTCTGTTGGTGGCATCTGACTCAGGGCTGGTCCACACTAGGGGCGGGGATCGAAATAAGATACACGACTTCAGCTACGAGAATAGCGTAGCTGAAGTCGAAGTATCCTATTTTGAATTACCCGCGCTTACCTCGTGTCCTCGCAGCGCGGGATCGACGGCCGCGGCTCCCCCGTCGTCTCCGCTAACTCCGCTCGCCCTGCTGGAGTTCCGGAGTCGATGGGAGCGCGTTCGGGGATCGATTTCTACCCGCCGATCCGGGCGGGTAGTGTAGACGTAGCCTCAGAGGATGAAAATTAACATGCGTTGGTTCACAGTGTTTTGGATTGTTATCAAGCAGAATCCGTCATCAGCATGGACGCATGTCTTCTGGAATGGTGGTTGAAGCATGAAGGGACATATGGATCTTTAGTGCATCTGGCACCTAAATATCTTGCGACACCACCTACAACGGTGCCATGAGAATGCCTGTTCACACTTTCAGGTGAAATCGTAAACAAGAATCAGGCAGCATTAACTCCTGCAATTGTAAACAAACTTGTTTGTCTGAGCGATTGGCTGAACAAGAAGTAGGAGGACTGAGTGGACTTGCAGGCTCTAAAATGTTACATTGTTTTATTTTTGAATGTAGTTTTTTTGTACATGATTCTACATTTGTAAGTTCAACTTTCACGATAAAGAGATTTCATTACAGTACTTGTATTAGGTGAATTGAAAAATACTATTTCTTTTGCTTTTTTACAGTGCAAATACTTGTAATAAATAAAGTGAGCACTGTACACTTTGCATTCTGTGTTGTAATTGAAATCAATATATTTGAAAATGTAGAAAACATCAAAAATATTTAAATAAATGGTATTCTATTATTGTTTAATTGTGATTGTGTGATTAATCACAATTAATGTTTTAAATCGCTTGACAGCCCTAGTTCTGATATTAGCTTATCTGTAATTATTATTTATATAGTTCCTTTTATACAAAGGTATTTCAAAGCACTTTGCAGTCTTTGTAAACCAGAAACATGGGAATCACTTCACTCATCCTTGAAATGCTACTGCCTCTGTGGTATAATGCAGCAATTATTTTACAGCCCCAAAACTATGCAATTATTTAAGACAAAAAATGGGAATGTTGTATCCAACTGAAAGTGTAAGAGAATTAGATAGGCAAAAGGTGATTTAAACTTTGGCCATAGTACCAGGGAAAGACACCCACATTCTTTCTAATGCTTCCTGGGGATATTCCATGAAAAAAGTGGTCAAGACTTTAAATTTCAATACAGCCCAGTGAGCCTTAACACCATTCTGTGGCTTTACATCAGTGCTGGCTTGACTACAGAAATGCTAGCAATAGCCTTACTGTAGCACCCTGGGTTTACCTTGGAGGTCTCTCATCCATATCAGTCCACCAGATCCAACCGTGCTTAGTTTGTGAGAAGTGACTGGATCTCAGTTAACAGTGATATGGTTGCAAGCAGTGCTCATAAAATATGCATAGATATTGAAGAGATCTCAGCTGTGGAAATGCAGGCCAAATAATTTAGTTGTTAAAGAATCAGACTACTAACCCAAGGGTATAGAGTCCGCATACCTGTTCTGGCAAAGCAGTTTGTTTCATTGCTTCTTTGGGCCTGTCCAAATGGTGGGTAATGCTCTTTGCAGAGGTGTGATTTCTAAAGTGTACTAATGTGTTGCACAGTAATTGGTCCATGTTGATACTGGTTAAGGTGCTGGTTAAGGTGCACTTAAGGTTCCCTAGCGTGCTTTAATACTACATCAAAGCTAGGCTTGCAAGGATTAGAGTTTTATCGGTAAATGTTGCTTACTATTGATTTCTCCATGCACACACAAAACAATTAAAATGTCCATAGATAATAATCAAAATGTGCAGATAGGCAAAGTAAGAAAAATGCTGCTTGAAAACTTAGAGTTTGACTTAAGGATATTTACTTTTTTATATTTCAACATGTGATATTGAAAATGTGTGTTTTAACAATTACAACTCTTTAACTTGTTGACTCTCAATGCCTTCTGTCATTAAATGATTATTGTCTGACCACACCACATAATTTCCCCAAACTGTGAACATTTACATGAATAAAAATGCTTAAAATTCATAATTTTGTGCAGCAGAAAATGTAAATCCTTAAAAAATGCTTAAAAATAACCCAATATTATCCATTGAAATTATGAACAAATAAAAATTGAATTTTGTCAAGTCTAGTTAAAGTGCACCAGGGAATCTTTAGTGTGCAGCGGCAGGGTTGATATGGACCAAATAATGCACAACACATTAGTATGCTTTAGAAATCACACCCCCATCGTGTGGATTGTTGTACTGTGTAGACAAGCCCTAAATTTACTCCATTTATTCCAAAGGCTATGTCAAATGAGCTGGCAAAAGTAAGTGCTGGACACTTTTAAAAAATCATATTGATTCTGAGATTGTTATGTTACATTTAGTCTTTTTTTACACTTTATTAAAAACAACTGTAAATATGTTTCCTAATTTACTGAATTATTTGATCTCTCTATAACATATAGGGTGACTATGTTTTCATGCCATTGGTTTCTCACAATAACTGCATATATTATAAAACAGATCCTTTCAATTATTTCATTTGGAAAAGAAAAATAGATTACACTATTAACCAGGACTCTCCAAAACCATGGGATGAATAATTCAGATAAGAATTTTTTCATATCAGACTAGTAATCTAGGGCTAGTATTTTTCCAGATTTCTTGATGATGACGGTTGGCTCGCCATGTTTTATTGATTTTCCTATAAATAGTTTTGAACTGTGGAAGTAATACACCACATGTAATGTAACTAGGCTTGCAAAATAATAATTACATAATATTGGAATAATCACTGTTTCTATTGGCACAGCTCACTGGACAAACTTACTAGAATAATTGTAGTATTGTAGGACTGGAAGGGACCTCGAGAGGGCATCTAGTCCAGTCCCCTGCACTCATGGCAGGACTATAGACCCATCCCTGACAGGTGTTTGTCTAACCTGCGCTTAAAAATCTCCAATAATGGAGATTCCACAACCTCCCTAGGCAATCTATTCCAGTGCTTAACCACCCTGACAGTTAAGAAGTTTTTCCTAATGTCCAGCCTAAACTGCCCTTGCTGCAATTTAAGCCCACTGCTTCCTGTCCTATCCTCAGAGGTTAAGGAGAACAATTTTCTCCCTCATCCTTATAATAACCTTTTATGTACTTAAACTTATGTCCCCATCAATCTTCTCTTCTACAGACTAAACAAACACAATTTTTTCAATCTTCCTGCATAGGTCATGTTTTCTAGACCTTTAATAATTTTTGGTGCTCTTCTCTGGGCTTTCTCCTATTTGTCCACATCTTTCCTGAAATGTGGCACCCAGAACTGGACACAATACTCCAGTTGAGGCCTAATCAGCACAGAGTAGACCAGAAGAATTACTTCTCATGTCTTGCTTACAACACTCCTGCTAATACGTCCCAGAATGATGTTTGCTTTTTTTGCAACAGTGTGACACTGTTGACTCATATATAGCTTGTGAGGCACTATGACTCCCAGATCCTTTTCTGCAGTACTCCTTCCCAGGCAGTCATTTCCCACTTTGTATGTGTACAACTGATTGTTCCTTTCTAAGTGGGATACTTTGCATTTGTCCTTATTGAATTTCATTCTATTTATTTCAGACCATTTCTCCAGTTTGTCCAGATCATTTTGAATTTTAATCCTATCCTCCAAAGCACTTGCAACCTCTCTGAGCTTGGTATTATCCGCAAACTATAAAAGTGTACTCTCTATGCCATTATCTAAATCATTGATGAAGATCTTGAACAGAACCAGACCCAGAACTGATCCCTGCAGGACCTCACTTGATATGCCCTTCCAGCTTGACTGTGAACCACTGATAACCACTCTCTTGGAATGATTTTCCAACCAGTTATGCACCCACCTTATAGTAATTCCATCTAGGTTGTATTTCCCTAGTTTGTTTATGAGAAGGTCATGTGAGACAGTATCAAAAGTCTTACTAAAATCAATATATACCACATCTACCACTTCCTCCCTATCCACAAGGCTAGTTACCCTGTCGAAAACTAGGAGGTTGGTTTGACTTGATTTGTTCTTGACAAATCCATACCGACTGTTACTTATCTTATCTTTTAGGTGTTTGCATATTGATTGCTTAATTATTTGCTCCATTATCTTTCTGGGAAGTAATGTTTGAATAGGGAACTTGCTGATAAAGTGTATTGGTTTAAATGGATACAAATATATGCAAAATTAGGGTTTTGGGAATACAGTTAAAAGAGAAATACAGTGCAATTTTCTCTCCTATTGTATTACGTGCAGGCTACCATACAAGCATAGGACATGTGCAAACATATGTTGATCTTATGCAGCTACAGTACTCTGGCAGCACCAATGTTCTATAGCTCAATAGGCCACTGGGGCATCCCTCGGGGAGGAAAAATGGGGCCTGTTGAGCACAAAAGAAGGTGAGGCCATGTCCCTGTCAATTCCCCGGCACCTCAACAGTGTAATTTAGGGTACCCCCAGGTCATCCAGGGTGTACCCCATGGAATGGTATATAAGGTGCCTCAGGCAAGTACTTTCAATTATGCCACAGACCTGGGTCAGGACTGGGATCATCCATTTGAAACCAGTTCCCTGGGTCCCACCTGACACAGACCACTAAGGCTGTCTGAGAAGACATCAGCCATCTCTAGAGTGCCATACATACATAGTGGGGGATAGAGAACAAAAAAAGAAAAAGAGGTCACAGGTACATGGTCAACAAGCTAATAAAGTGACTAAGTGCTGTATGCAGTACACCAAGGACAACCCCCAGAAGTAGGTGCTACACCCTGTGATGCACAGTTGCCTTGGCATGTGATCTAATCCACTGGGATCAAATCCAGCTTGTAAAGCACCTAGTTGGCCCTGGCTGCTTCTTGCTACCTGTCAAGCCGAAAGAAGTGAAGACTCATTGTGGGTGAACATAGGGTACTAAAAGCTCAGCAGGTTTCTTGAGGCAGATCGCTACTGTCCCTGTGATGCCACAGCAACAACATTCCCCTCACGACTACTCCATTGATTGAGGTAAGTGCTTGCACAACACAGTTAACTTTGGGAGGGTATCTGACAGCCAGTCTGTCCACTGCCCTGAGCAGTCTATGGGTGCAATACAGTTGCCACTGCATTCCCTATCCATGACATCATGCCATGGCTAATGGCAACTTGCTTACCAGGTGCAATGTGACCCACTGAGGGAGGATCATGGATACAGAGCCATGTGATCATGGGGGAACAGTGCATCAGATGTAGAACAATGCACATATGTTGGTTGCATGTGCCAATCACATGATATCACCCACAAGGAGAATAACTGTGCATACCTTCAATAGCATTTGAAGGTCAAACACCCTGGAAAAGAGTCTGTAAACCTCGACCAGATCTGCTTATGTATCTCTCAAAGCTAGAGCAGGAGCCCCCTTGATACGGTACTGAAGGTAGGTGTGCTCTAAGGTTTGGAGGAGAGTAGTGTGTACTCACAATCAAATTCCACTGATTGGCCAGCCTCTCAAAAGAATTGTATGAGTTTGAATTATCCTTCAAAACTGATACAAAATTGTCCAATAATCCTCGTATGTACATCAGTAGTTGTCCATAAACTTCTTCAGTGGAAAACCCGTTTTTCCATTTGCCATTGATTATTGTAGTATGTCAGTTGAACACAGCCCCATGCCCCCAAACTCCTGTGTTGTGAAAGAGACAGCATGGGAATGGCAATCATTAAATACTGCTCAGAGCAGTTGCTAGTCTGTGAGTACATCTCCTACCATACACTTAGTGCTGACTGCGAGGCAGTGAAGTTGTAACTGGGCTGTCAATAAATAGACCAGCCTATTGTGAGGTTAGAGAATGATACAATTGAAAAGAAACAAGAGAGACAGAGGAACCACAAACCAGCCAGATGCTGAGGTTGCAAAATGCCTGTGCTTTCCGCTTGTGGTACCCACTCTCTGTTCGGCACATCTACCCTAATGGCTGTGTCAGAAGAGTCCACACAACAGCAGTGGATATTCTCCACAACTCACCCACTACTAGTCACTGCAACCCCCAATTTTTTCCATCCTTCATGGTATCACAGAAGGGATGAGGGAGCAAAGTAATCCAACTCGTGCTTCCTTGAGGCTTTCCTGTGGCTGAATGCTCCCCTGTACACTCTTGTAATAATCTTTGTACAAAATATACCTTACTGGTCAATAATATCATGTAGCAACATTATATGTAAAGTTATGAATTTCCCCTGTATGATGTTGGTTGCACATGTTCAAACCCACCTAGTCCTGAGTAGGCAGAAGTTGTTGAACAAAGAAATGTGTGTTTACCTCAATTTACATATAAGTAGTAAGCAGGGTCCTTGGGAACTCAGAGTGTAGCTGGTGTGTTGCTGACAGGCTGCTGCAGTCAGAGTTGCTGAACTAGGGCTGTAGCTATATACCGACACTCAGGGTGTGACCTGCATGCTGTTCATGAGTGGCCCAGGTTGTGAGCTACTGCATGCCTTTGCTAATGACAACCTAAACTGAAATACTGTCTCCATCTTAATTACATTGTTTCCCTCCCTTTAAGGTAGAACTATTAGCCTCTTAGTTGCTATTTTAATTCCCACTTTTTCCACCTCTTTTAAGTGTGGCTCACCCAGTAGCGGCGCCAGCATTTCCGGTGCCCTAGGCGGCGGAAGGTCCCGCCCCCGAAATCCCGCCCCCAACAGCGGCGGCGGAAGGTCCCGCCCCCAAATTTCTACGGCCGGCCGGGGCGCCGGCACCCCTCAAATGTTTGCGCGCTAGGCGACCGCCTAGGTCGCCTAATGGGTTGCGCCGGCCCTGGGCTCACTACACAAAGTCTTATTTAAATCCCTTCCCCCTGCCCACTAATAACCTTCCTCTGTCTTGTGCAGCTCTAACCTCATCTCCCTTCTTATTTTCCCCCCGGGGGTTCTTGTAATGATCCTAATATTCATAACCACTATTTGCAAGGCTTGGGAAAGGTTGGCTGTGTAACCTTTGGGTGGGCTGGAGTTTACTTCATTGCCCCTTTCCAGTGTCTAAAAATACCCCTTAACTCCCATGGAAAAGCACCTGAAGACCCAGAATTCAGTCACTGAGGATTTTCAGCAAGGATTGCACAGGATCAACCTCCCCACAATCAAGTGAAACAAACAAATAAACAAATAAATAAATAAAATAAAAGCAATGAATTTAATTCTTAAGTATCAACTTTATTAAATCTTATGATAAAGAAACATAATAATAATCATAACTCAGTTTTTACAACATAACATGGCTACTTTATAATCCACATACGTTATTTTCACATTTATACATAAACATAAAGAAAGAAAACAAATTAAATCTAAACAGGTCGGTCCCCACAGAAATACAGTGAGAAGAAACTCAGAGTTCCTAAAAGCTTAGGTTGAATTCACCTGAGTCTCAGTTACAGGCTTTGATCACCAAAATCTATACAGTCTGCTGAGACAAAAGCACCGTAACATCTTCCCTTCACTTGCTTGTAGAAATCTTCAGCTGGAATCCATGAAGACTCTTCCTCCTCCTCTGCTGAAATCACTGTTAGCCCGTCAGCTAACCAATTAACCAACCACTCAGTTAAGTATATAGGTTTTTAAAAATCCCTGCTGCAAAATGCTTCAGAGTTAGGGGAAAACAGCTGGCTTTCTGCTCCTGTGGTTCAGTTTCTCCCAACCCACACATGGCATGTGTTCTTTGCAAAGCAGCTGCCCTGTCTATTTGCCCTCATGAAGTCTGAGTCTAGCAACAGGGAACCTACTGAGCATCCCCAAAACTACCACACCCAAATCCAGAAACTTCTGAGTGTGGAGAGCTAATTATGCATCTGCGTAGCAACAGCGACCTAGACACAACTGGTCCTGAGGCCCGCTGGGGATATCAGTTGGTGGCTCCTTCACGGAGCTGTGAGCACAGGCGTGTACTTGGCGTGGTTCACCCCTGTCCCAGACACCTGCCCCTTCTGTGGCGTGAGGGAGACCCTGGCGCACATTTACCTGGAGTGCGCCAGGTTGCAGCCCCATTTCCAGCTCCTCTTAGACATCCTGTTACGTTTTTGGTTGCAATTTTCCCCTCACCTTCTTATCTATGCACTCCCTATCCATGGCCCCACAAAGTCACGGGACCTCCTAGTCAATCTCCTCCTGGCCCTGGCTAAAATGGCCATCTATAAAACCAGGGAGAGGAGGTTGGCCGATGGGGTCTCCTGTGACTGTGGGATCTATTTCCGATCCTCTGTCCGCTCACGCATCCGGGCAGAGTTCCTCTGGGCGGCATCCGCTGGCTCCCTTGACGCCTTCGAGGAGCAGTGGGCGCTGTCCGGGGTTCTCTGCTCGGTGTCCCCAACAGGTTCTCTTCGTTTGACCCTTTGACCTCACTCCTGTCCCTGTTATCTCATTAGTTGTCCCGCGGAATCATTTGGCTTCCAGGTCCTGTGGATCCTCCCCTTAGGCTGTGGGGAGGTCCTTAGCTATGGATCCCAATAGGATCAGTGACCTAGACACAACTCATTCTTACCCCTGTGAGAGATCTCTTAAAGAGAGATCTCTCTATTAGGCACATGGGTTTCAGCTGGACTGGCTATAACCCCCAAAAGAAACTTATTGTAGGTATGTAAAATAACCACCCAACATTCCCATTTCCACAGTATAGCATGCTACCAGTCTGAAAATGGACCCAAAGAGATCAACTCCAATTCAGAGTCTCTCTTCAGCTGTCAATCATGTGGCAGTTTATTCTACATTTTTTATGGCTTTAGCCAGCATATGGCCCGGTGACACAATGCAAAAATTGCTACAGACATTCCTGTCCCTAAATCTCATATTTTGACTAGTGATGAGGTTGGTTTGTTGCCCAGCTGGAGAGAAAGCATAAAGGGAACTATATTAAGTTTAGATCTGAAAACAGGCATCAAGAAGCAAATCCATGAGCAAACCATGCTTCTCCTTCACCAGCATTTGCTATTGGACTAATCTTGGAAGTGCAATTCCCACATTAGCAACTGGGGATGTTAGCTCAGTTCAGCAAGATCATTAGATTCAAGGGGGGAAATTTCATTATTCCATATGCCCAGAGATGATTGAATTTCTTAATGGTGACCTGCTGTGGATAATACTACCACAATTCCCTATGGATATTTGGTCTACACAGCTGGTATTCTATTAAATTTTAGTTCACCCACTTATTTTAAATTCATATTAGTGCTAAGGTGACCTCTGAATCATTCATTACTGTCCCCATCACTGTTAATGGATGAGAGTACAGAATGTCCACAAATTAACCAGAAGAAGGGCAGTATTTACACTGGTACAAAAATAGCCATGTCCACAGAAAACATGGTCTGTCTGTGTGTAAAGAAGACAAAGTCCATCTTCCAGAGGAGGCTGTGACAGTCATGGATTATTGGTATGAGCCTCTGAGGTTCTTTATTGGCCTGAGTAGCTGCAGGGGTTGCTTTTTATGTTCTGCCATGATCCCTTTGGGTTGCAGCTGCATCACTATTATGAGTGCTATCTGCTGTGTTAATAAGACATTTCTATTGGTTTTGACAGGCTGAACTGTGCAACACTTGTAGTCTGTCAATGACATCGTTCTTACCCACTGTGTCTAGGACTTGCTCCTGTCTGCTTTGGCAATTGAGCACAGCAGAATCCCAATTAGAATTTACACCTTTGAATGTGATTAATTTATACCTACCTTGTATTTCCATTGCAGGATTTGTCTCATTGTATATCATTTGCTAAAACATGATATTACAGTAAGTCTCAAATGTCAATAAAGATGTGCTTGATTAATCAATGCATAACAGCCTTATTGCATTTAACCAACATTAGGACACTTTGGGTCCTTTGTTCAAGATGTAGGCTCCCATTGACTTCAGCTCCCATTTGCTTGTGAAATAGTGCAAAATCATCTCTCTCTTTAAACTCATACTAACTCTGTACGTTGTATTTCTGCTCTTTTTTTTTTAGCATAGTGCCAAAAACTCTCCTTGAACTCGAACCTACGGATCTATATCAAGCAGTGCAAAGACCTGTCATGTTTCTGCAATTCATCACCTCTGCAGTGCCCAGGCAGTTTTTGTTCCCCCTGCCTGATGTGGCACATCACAACCAGATGTCACGACAAACAAAAGCTTAAGTGAAACTTAGCTGTCAAGTGGCAAATGCCTTCTCGGTGCAAAGAAGCCTCCACTGTGATCAACAGTTTCCAGAAGCAGCTCTCTTTCCCTGACTCGCTGTGTTAAAAGAGCTGTTTAGTTTAATTATATTCCTGCAGCCTTCCTAGCAAATTGGAGTGTAAAGATTGTCATTTACTTTTGCCATGACAGTTTTGAAAATGGGGCGATTTGTTGTGTAATATACTGAAGTAATGGCATGGACTATTTTTCTGCTATGCTTTCAAATGTTTCAAAATGACAGGCCTCATTACTGGTAATAATTATCTGCCCCCTACTTTTACTTACACACACACACACACACACACACACACACACACACACACACACAACACACACACACACACACACACACACACACACACACACTTCATTGCTTAAAAAAGTACTTCCATGATCCTACTCGCCTGAGCTTTAAATGAAATTACTTGTGCTCATTTGTTTCTTTGCCTCATTGGCATGACTGAATGAGAGGAAGAATTCAACTAAATTAGCCTTTATGTGGCTGCCTCAGCTCCTGGACTGTCGTCTGGGAGAGAGAGAGTCTATGAGTTTGGGGGTAGGGGTAAAAAGCGAGAGGACAAGTTGAAAAGTCTGCCAGTGTGAACACTGAGCGTTTGGTTTCAGATTAAGTAAGAAGGAAACTAATTTAATTTTGTGCATCTGTATTTTCAGCCAATTCTCTGTAGCATATTGGGCCATGTGTTGATATTGCAACTATAAAATCTACAGTGAGCAGGTGAAAGGAAATGCAGTCCAATAAATATTTACAGTCTAATAAAGCAGGGTGGAAACTGTGTTACTCTTGGTTTATATCCTGATGTATCTTTTAAACTAAAATCAGTCTTGAATGTTTTGTCCCTCTATAATAAAATGTTTACATTAAACTCTCTCTAAAAGAGATGGCGAGCACAAAGCACTGAGAGATGAAATATCTATCAGGGAGCTTGCTGCCAGTCAGTGATGAAAAGTTAAGGCCCTTCAGCAACTACGTGTGGTGATGGTGATAAGACTCACAGGTACTCCCCCTTCATTGGAAGCTCCCAGAAATATTATTCCTGATACTGCAGTGTGGACTATCCCCACTCAGTCATTCTCAGGAGTCATCATTGCCCCTGGATAAAGGAATTATGGCATGATCCTGGGTATCTAGCCACAGTGTCAGTAGATTTCATCCTGGTATTGCAAACTGTTATTCATTAGAGAAAAAGCTTTCCTTTTTGATGCCTACCCTCTTCAATGGCCCTCGGGGGAAAGTTATGCCATCCATAACACCCAGCACCCAAAGGAAGTGGGTGATAGCATAAAATTCCTGCTATGGGAAATGCACTTACCGGAACCCCTGGAGGCAGATATTCTGGGATCTGGAGAAAGTCTTAAGGACACACATTTGACCTTTTATATGCTTCCTAGTCTCCCTCATTGCAACTCACTACTTAAGGTACTGTTGTCAGGTTGTGATGATTTTGGGACTCTGTCTGCACAACTTGTGTATTCTGGTTGATTATACAGTTGTATCATTAAATGCCTCCGTATGTGTATCCACTGTGAGCTGGCAGGCTTGTGTCATGTCTTCCCAAGGCTGAGGACAACAGGGGATACTTTCATAGAGTCATAGATTTTAAAGCCAGAAGTGACCATTACAATCATCTAGTCTGACCTCCTGTACAACACAGGCCATAGAACTTCCCCCTAAATAATTCCTAGAGTGTATCTTTTAGAAAAAACATCCAATTTTGATTTTAAAATGGTCAGTGATGGAGAATCCACCATGATTCTTGGTAAATTGTTCCAATGGTTAATTACTTCCACCATTACAAATGTAGGCCTTATTTCCAGTCTGAATTTGTCTAGTTTCAACTTCCAGCCAGTGGATCCTGTCACACCTTTCTCTGCTAGATTAGTTTAATGTCGGTGCTTTGATCACAGAATAGTTTTGCTAAGGTGCACTGCATTGTAGGGGAAATCAGTTTTGCCCAACTTCTCTGAGGGGAGGGAGTTTTGGAGCAGTGGAAAATTACCAAAACACAGAACAAAGCATAGAACAAGGTCAGTTGGGGCACAGGAAGTCCAGGCAGGAAGAAGGAAGGGGTAGTACAGGCCAAGGGCAAAGAAGGGCAAGCTGTGGAAGAAGACTCCATGAGGAAGAAGCCACCCAGAATGAAGAAGCCTCATGAGGCAGAAGATCCTGTCTACCTTCCTGAACCCGGACGGTTCCCCAAAGACTCTCAAGGGAAGGGCAAGCTAGGGAAGGGCATTGCAGTGAAGATGTTTATTGTGTTCTATATGTAGTCTCTTGTGCTTTATCTGCTAAATATAAATGAGTAATGGTGTTAGAATCTGTGCAAAGTGTCTCTCTGGGTGTTATATGCTTCACAACTGCCATGTGCCTCCTGAGAGAGTTAAACTGTAACCAGAAGGCTCACACCTTCAGTGGGATTTTGGAAAGGGGGCAAGTAATGCACTGGGGGATCTTGGGGATCACAGCTGGACCTGGAGGCCTGGGCAGGCGGGCTCCAGGGCTTTGTTTCTGTGAGGGGTAACAGACAGAAATGGTGACTGAGGGAGGAAACAGTGCTTCAGCCTTCTGAGACCCAAGGAACCTTACACCTGGGCTTGGATTCCCCTCATAGCACTCTGATGGGCAGCTGGCCGGGGGAGCCTGACAAGATCTGTGACACAGGTAGGAGCAATATCCAGGGCAATAAGTTGCAAATCATACATCGTTCCCTACAATCTGCTCAAATATACAAGAGTTAAAGCTTTTTCCTGAGGTACCGACTTTCCCTGCATAATGGAATTCAGCAGCATCTCTTGATGCCGCTCTTGATGCACACCCTGAGAAGCAAACCTCCACTGTCTGAGGATGTGAACATCACTATGACATTAGAGCAGGGGTCGGCAACCTCTGGCACGCGGCTCGCCAGGGTAAGCACCCTGGCGNTTAGAGGATTAGGGTAAAATTTGAAGTGCCTACATGATTTAGGAACCTTAATCCCATTGACTTTCAATGTGACAGACTCCTAAGTGCCCAAGTCACTTTTGCAAATGGGAATTAGATGATTTTGAAAATTTTACCCTTAGACTTTCTATTCAGTAAGAAAACTTCATTAAAAATTACTTTCTTTCCCTTGGACTTCTTTTTAGTCTTATTTGTATCACAATAGCACTTTGCAATAGAAATTAGGTCCATGTTGTAGTAGTCTTGGTGAAAACATATAAGACACTTATCTTGTCCCCATGAGTTTAAACTTTAACCAGACCAAGACAGAGAAATTGCTAACCTCATTTTACAGATGGGAAACTGAGGTTCAGAGATATAAAAGGACCTACCCAAAGTCACACAGGAAGTTTGTGGCAGAGTAAACAGTAACCTAATAAAGTACAAACTCAAAATGTATTCATTCCACTTTAGTTCTAATTAACAGTATTTTAAAATAAAATAGTTGTTTCTGCCATTCTGACAGGGAGTTTCTACCTAAATCTTACTCCATTTGTTGCCCTTCCAGTGAAATCACAGATCTGTTTAGCATCTTTAAGTCTGGCTTGGAAGGTTTGATTAGAATGTAGAACTATTGGGTAGTATAGGATGCAACCTTAAAACATAAAAGTCCATATCACTATTAAAAAGAAAAAAATTCTTTTGTATAACTTCGTGAATATTTACCATATAAATATTGGTAATGATCAGTTTGTTACCCAAGGGAGTAGACAGCTTGGTAGAGACTGCAGGATAATAAATGATCAGAATCAAATAAGGTCAACAATCTGTTTTTGACTTAGTAAAAAATGTTCTGTTTTGCTAGTGGAAGAGTCTTTGTTATTAATTGAATTGTGTCCTACTGGCAGAATGTCTATCAATTTAAATGAAAAAGGATATATTTCCCCTTGACTGTTTTTCAAAACATCTCAGCAGTTCCAATGCATTTAAAATGAAAAGTAAATCAAATATATATTGATAGTTCTTGGATGAGTTATGAATGATTTCTTTAAATAATTATATCTCCCCCCCCACCCCCCCTCCGCATTTATCCTGAAGGATCTCAAAGTGCTTTTACAAACTTTAAAAGCTATTTATATATGTTCATACTTAAGGTTACATAAGACTTTCTTTAAAAAAACAAAAACTTCCCCAAACATTTTCTTTTCATGGAATTGTTCCACATTTAGTCGCAGTCTAAAAGGGGCTGTAACAGGGTGATGGCCAGGAGGTCCTACTGGCTGGGAAGAAAAGGCCATGGATTCCAGGATCCATACCTTTTATGTCCCTTCCCTGTTGTAGGGTGGGTGAGTAGAGGAATCCGCCTCCCTTCCTCCTTCTAACTCTGAGGCTATTGTGGCCAGCTGAAAATTTACATTGGGATGGCCCTGCTGACTAGTTGTGGGGTCCTGTTCACCATTAGTTTATGGTTTAAGTTAAAATAAAAAATGTGTGGCCCCTGCATTTAGCTGCACTGTTGCATCTGTCTCATTGTCTCAGAATAGCCTGTTGGTTAGGATGCTCCCCTGGCAGGAGGAAGCTCTGAGTTCAAGTCCTTTCTTCACAGTGGGGATTCAAACGTGGGTCTCCCACACCCCAACCAACTACCTTAGCCATTGGGATAAAGGTTATAAGGGGAATAGAAGGACACACACATGTTTTCCCAGCCGAATTTGCAGGTCACCTTTGCAAATAATTTTTGGGTTGACCAAAACAGCGTTTTTCAGCAAATAAACGATTTGTCTGAAAAATTGTGCCCAGCCCTACTAATGAATTCTATCGGAAAGGAGAGAGGATATGAGAGGATGCTGATTTAGGTCTCTAAAGAGAAATTCCACTCTCATACTCACCAAGGGGCACCTGCCCCCACATCTCAGTTTCTCCACCAGGCTGCCCATTTCACACCACATCTACCACTGAGGTAAAGCTCTGCTGCAGTTTTGGTATCTGTCATCACACGCCAAGAATCATCTCAGTCCTATGCTTCCAGCAGATGCCTCCTTAATCTTACATCCCAGAGCAAGAACAAGCTATTAATGCATTGATGTCCAAGCAATATGAAACCTGTCTCAGTTACCAATAAACAAAAGCCAGTTCAATGATGGAAAATGGTATCATTTCAGAAGAAAACCCCTGGGCTGCATGCCTATGCATAATATTTTATATGATCCCCATTCACATACTTTGCGTATAACATGCACAGGTGTGCAGACGTGGTCTGTACTGTCACCAGCACAAGTAGCCGAAGAAAGAGTTTCTTAAAAAATCATGATCAGGGGTTTTTCAGGAGTGATAAAATGATTCAATAAGCCATTCGTGTTCCACTGAAGTCCATGCTCATCTATCTTATTCCAGTTGGGCAGTTTTAATTTCAGTTCCAGTTTTGGAGTAAAAACTTCTCCAATGGGAAACTAATCTTAAAAAGAAAGAAAGGTTTCTAGATACAGGGTAGTGAGAGCTGAATGACTCACTTGGTTGTTAAGGAGAATAGGAGCCGGTTTCTAAATTCCAGAATTTAATTCTTCTTAATTAGATGATTTTATTCTCTTTTGATGTAATTTAGAATGGGTTCCCCTGCACAGCTCTCTGGGTATTTGCTGGATGGCTTTCATGTCTGATGTAATAGTAAACAGACCTCTTGTTAAGGTTGACACTCTCATCTTCAATACACCGGATAGGTAAAGCAAGAATAAATGGGATTTGTGTTTATTTTTCCTAAACATGACAGTAAGTTACAGCTCAGCAAATACTATGTTTGTTTGGTTTTGTGCTGCTTTTTTACTGCAGAAATAGCCACCAGAGGACTGAAAAGGAGAAGTGCTTCCTCCTATTTGGAGGTTTTAAAAATTCTGTAGTTTCTCTGTATGTCAGAATCTTAAGACTAGGCCAAAAACTCATCTTGCTCATCATCCTGTAGCAGTGTCCTGATGAGACAGCATGACTGGACCTCTATGTTGAGAGCTTGTTGTTTTCCTCTTGAGGAAGGAGCCCCCCTCACTCATTATCAGGTCGCTGTCATCCCCAACAGACTCCTTTCTCTAATGTGGCTTCCCATGGAGAAGTATTGTTCTCAGGTTCCTTCTGCATTGAAATAGCTAGGTCTAGCCCCCATGCCCAGACCCCCAGATAATTGTAATCCAGCCCATTCATAGGTGGTACCTGCCTAGCACTCGGGGGCCAGGGTTGGGGGTGCGCTTCACTCGCCCACCCTGTGCTCCAGGGCTGGGGCGGGGAGGAGAGGGCTGGCGGCCGCAGGAAGGGCAAGGCTCCTTGCAGGAGAATGGGGGTGGGCTGGCTGGGGGCTAGCCTCCTTCAGCTGGCAGTTCAACAGCTGCCCATGGGTGGCATAATGTGCTTGTGTGGTGTAATTGGCATCCTCTGTGGGATTGTTGGGATTGTGGTCGTATAGCAGTTCCCCCTAGATATCTAGTAGCATATTTTGGGTACCATGTGTTTCAAAGCAACCTTTGTAGGGGCTTCAAGCACTAGGCCCTATCAACTTTAGCTCTTGGCAAGTTCAAACAAGCACTCTGCCAACTGCCTTCAGTGCCACACCCTTTCCTCGGCACCCAGGCATCCTACTTCTGTGACTCACTTATCAATCAACTTCCAACTGCCACAGACCTTCCTCTCCTCCTCACCTATCACACTCTGGTCAGGTGTGAGGATAGCAGCAGCAGATTCTCCACACTGCCTTCTGCTGACTTTAGACTTCTCAGCAGAGTCATCAGACGGGGTACACCCACCCAGAGAGATAGCAGCCCTTTCACTGACCACTTGCTTCACCTCGAATTCTTTCTTCCTGTTTTTTCCCCCCTCCAGACTGAGTACTGCACAGGCCTTATGGACTTTGGTCAGAGCATTGTGTTTTGAGTTTGAAAGCATGCAACTACCAGGCACCAAGGGACACAGCTAGGATTTGACTGGCGCATAATCTGGATCATATGGGAAGACATCAAAGTATATGCTGGAATCAGTTCTTGACCTTCACCCACACAATACAGCCTAAACATAGGCAATGTGTTTGCCAGCTAAGGGGCAATGATCTCTTGCCAAGTGCACAAAGGAAGTGGGATTGGAGAGCAATTCAGATGTTGCCATCAGAGGTCTAACTGACCCAGCCAATATGCTTTTTGTGCCAAGTGTGATACCTTCACTCCAGCCACAGATTACAATTGCATCAACAGAACGATAGATGGGAATTTCATGCAATCAGTCATTCACCAGAAAAGACTGTCATGCAAGAAGACATTTTCTATGACTACACAGGAGCTTTGATCAGATAGTTTGCACTTCTCAAAACACAAATGTCGATTTTGGGATTTAACTCCTCGACTGAGATGCTTTGTGGTAGGGGATGATAACAAAGCTACTTCCTAGCAGCATCTTGTGTCAGGTACTCAGTGAAAGACACTGTAAATAGTCAAGCATTAGACCAAAGTTGGATGAGACTTCATGGCCTTCCAATCTTGATGTGATTGGGAGGCAGTGGTAATTCATTCCTGTCATAGATTTGGGGGAAAAGTTACTAATTGGGGCTGGAGACCCACCATCTCCACTTGAGCACTGACACCAGTCGCAGTGTCTCCCTCTCCTACTTTTTCCAGGCACAGAACAATTTCCCAATCCCAGTTCACGAAGACTCTTACCCCCTCCAAATCCTTCCTAAAATCTTCCTTCTGTGATGCTCATAGGAAGTGAATTTATTGTAAGTGTGGAGGATACAATAAAAGTAAAAAATGTGTATGAACTTATCCCACCTCTGGGGTTCCCCAGTGAATCCAGTTTTCCGTGTGTCTATCATTTAGAGTGCAAGTCCTTTGAAGGAGGGCCTGTTTAATCACACCGTGCTGAGCACACTGTCAGTGTGAAACAAAAAATAATCAATTGTCTGTTTGAAAGCTAAGAAAGCTGGAAAGTCTATCTTGTGTGAGTAAATAATTAGTATCAAGACCTCAGGAAATGTTTGTTTATAATTAGGGTTGCCAAGGTGCTTCTGAATTTCATCTCTTGGCAGTGTTTTCTGGTGTGATTTGCCATATGCTGTTTCAGAGACATACTGACCTGCATTGATCCGTTTTGCTGATTTGCTTGGCTTGATGCAACTTGAGAAATTATTTTTAATATTTGCAGGCAGTATTGACAGGTGGTAAACAAGTATAGTTTGGAAACCCAAGAGTCCATAATATGGAAGAGAGCTGCTGCCATTAATAAATAAGATTCTGTTTTAGAAAATGGTGAGGGGAGGGGGGGCCGGGAAGTGAAAACCAGGAAACTTTAAAGTTGAATGTCTCAAGTCAAAAGGGTTAATGAGGAGAAGCGATGTTTTGGAAAAAGAAAGCACTCATCTTTATAAAACGATTCTCTTGGCAGCACATAGGCTTGATCCTGCACATGGTTGAACTTCTGTGATGGAATTTCATGGGAGTCAGGTGCTCTTTCAGCTCTCTAGCAAGAACAGCTATCACATCTGGGAAAAGGCCAGAGATAATCTTGTAAATTCCTTGCCCTGCCCTTACCTCCAAACACTCAGTGGGGTTTTCCTTCAGAGGATCAGGCCCTATTTCAGAAATAGCCAATAAGGATGAAATAATTTGTGTACAAATAGCCTCACTCTAAGTGGGTTCAATCTTATGAGCTGCTGAGCTCTTCTTGCTATGGAGCTGAGAGAGCACCTGACTCCCATGAATGGTGATGGGTAAGCTTTTTGAGGGGTCATTGATTCTGGAGATTTGGCCCCTTCCCAATCCTACAGATTTTAGGGCTCCTAGGGAATGGAACCCTTTTCAAGATTAATTATTCTGGATGGATGACTGCTGCTCCACTGCCTCCTCTCCACACATTCCCCACTCCCTAACAAGAGCTACGTGTCCATGAATTCAATACCTCCAATTCTGTGGCTGATTATCACCAAGCATGGAGGGCATCATAAAGGTAGTCCATCTCCATTAAGCTTGCCAATTGGGATTTTATTTCCTAGTTTTCTTTAGGATCAGATAATGCACATTGCTATGTTTCCCCCACTGACAATTACTATATTTTATGTTGCTTATCCCAAGGGGTCCTGCAGTGGCCAGAGCTAGATTTTTTTCTCCCATAGCCACCCTCTTCATTGATGTCTTTTAATTGCAGTTTCTTGCCTTTTTTGCCAGGGCAGCAGCACTCTCTCTCTCTCTCGAGCTAAAATACTGGGTTAGCAATGGCTGTTTCTTAAACTACTGACTGGTATAAGATGGATTTGCTTGGTCACCAAGATCACTACCAGGACACTGCGCTTCATCCTTCCTCCAAAAAGGGAAGAGGTGCTCAGGCTCAGCATCAAAGTCTCCTGCATGGTCATTCCATGTGCTCTTATTGAACTAATTGGCTGGCTGTTTAATTTAACCCTCTCAATCCCAAATGCAGGGCCACAATGGGAAATTCAGAGACACAAAGCAGCACAGTAAATTTTCAATATGGGATTCATTTAAGCCTTTATATATAATTTATAAGGTTTATGTTTTAGTATTTCTTGACAAATTAAAATGTACCATGATTAAAAACAGGTCAGTTTTGCAGGACAGAGGGAAGCCTTGTTATGTAAAGCCTCCGCTCAATCCAGTAGAATGCGATTGTAAGATTTGTAACTTTTCAGTCATTGCTAGTATGATCATTAAGTTCTGTAACCTTTTGCAAACTTTGTAACTTTAGTTATTGTTAGCATAGCCTTTTAAGTTTTGTAACTTTTGCAAGCTTTGTAACCTTTTCAGTTAACCACTTGTATAAACCTCCAAGCTTTATAATATTCCATCACGCAATCAGAGAGAGTGTGAACAAGGGAGTGTGTGTAGGACTGGGCGGAGAGGAACTGCAAGGAGAAAAGAGCCCGGAGACAGGAGACAGGTGTGTCTGATGTAATCCGCCCTGAGAAGGCAATCATGGGGTGCTGTAAAGAAAAGAAGAACCTGGTATGCATGAAAGGAACGAGGACAGGAAATGCTTCTCGGTGACGGACACAGAAGGGAAACTCAGTGTACGTGTCAGGAGCTATCCAGTTCCAAAAAGGAAGAAGGCATGCACACAAGGCTGCTGATTCTTGACCTGCTCGCCGGCCCAGATCCGTGACCGCAGGCGGACACACCAGATTTACTGTGCCTCGGCTTCTTGGCTTCCTCTGCTGTCTCCAGTAACTCTCCGCCTGTGTGAGTGTGGGGGTGCATGAGGGTATGAATGTGATGAATGGGGGAGACCATGAATAAGCCCCATCCCTTTTCTGTTTGATCCAATAGCAGCATTTAATAAAACCAATATAAGTGTAACCCTGGGTTGGTTTCTAGGGAAACTGAGGTAACAAGCCTGAGCCCAAGGTAAGAGACATTCAAAAACAGCATTTAATATTCTTGTATTATGTTTGTTCAGAAGAGGGCATTCATTTTAAAACATATGAAATACTGAATAGTAATACAAATTCAACTGATTACAGTAATATTGCTAGTCTGTTATACCTTGGTTAGACAATTCCTCCTTTTCACTACCTCGACACCTCTACAGGGTTGCTGCAGTAATAAAACAATTTTCTGATAAATTCATCAGGAAAAGTGCACTATAGAGAACATGTATAACTCTAAACCGGTCACAGTTTCAAGGTAATTGTTCTCCTAAAGAAAGCAAGGAAAATTACATAACAAAATCAGGCTGAGTGAAAGATGAGTTAACAGAATTCCATGCCACTGAATCTAACTTTCTTAAAGGTGCTTGGTGAGAGATAGTGATTCTGTTGAGAGAAATATGTTCCCAACCCACACTACCAAGATTCCAGCAAGGCTGGGATCTAGTTTAAAAATCTAGATTCTTCAAACACTTGAATCAGTGAAGTTGATGGCTGAAGCTAAAAAGTTGTACAATGATAGCCAGCAGGGCCGGTGCAAGGATATTTTGCGCCCTAGGTGAAACTTCCACCTTGAGCCCCCCACCCCCCGGAGCATCGCTTATTGTACACTTTCAAAAAGGAATACTGCATAATGTGGCATTGTTCATTAGAATTAATACACATTTGGCTTGAAAATTTATTAATTTCATTATTTAGTCTACATATTTAATAAAAATAAATGAATAACCTGACAGGGTGCGGGGCTGACTGGCTTCGGGCACGGGGGTGCAGGAGGGGCTGGCTGGAGACAGGGGTGTGTGGGGCTGACTGTGGGCAGGGGGGTGTGGGGCTGGCTGCGGGCAGGGCAGGGGGTGTGGGGCTGGCTGGAGACAGGGGTGTGTGGGGCTGACTGTGGGCAGGGGGGTGTGGGGCTGGCTGCGGGCAGGGCAGGGGGTGTGGGGCTGGCTGGAGACAGGGGTGTGGGGCTGGCTGCGGGCAGGGCAGGGGGTGTGGGGCTGGCTGGAGCAGGGCAGGGGGTGCAGCAGGGGCTGGCTGCGGGCATGGTGGCGGGTACCGGGGCCATCCCTAAATATTCTGGGGCCCTACACAGCCCCCCCACGGGGGGGTGCCCCAGGCCTCCGGGGGGGCGGTAGCGGGGGGGCCCAGGCTTCCAGGGGGGCTGGTTGGAGGGCCGGGGGAACCACCCCCCAGCACTCACCGGCGGCGCGGCTGGGGCCGGGTCTCTGTACTTCCCGAGGCCAGTGAGTGGA
Organism: Platysternon megacephalum; assembly: GCA_003942145.1. NCBI lineage: Eukaryota > Metazoa > Chordata > Testudines > Platysternidae > Platysternon > Platysternon megacephalum. Next base: position 926,094 of record QXTE01000225.1, read on the forward strand.
GGCCTGGCCCTGCTGGAGAGCTCAGGGGAGTGGGGGCGGGGTAGGGCTGAGCAGGGGCAGGGGCCCTGGGGAAGAGCAGGAGCGGAGCAGCGCCCCCTGGCGGCCGGAAGAGGAATGACAGCACAGCAGCAGGAAAAGGGTTACAGGTTTAGCCTTTTTGGCGCCCTCAAATCTTGGCGCCCTAGGCGGCCGCCTAGTTTGCCTAATGGTTGCACCGGCCCTGATAGCCAGCCATCCAGGCAACAGGGAAGACTTTGGTCAGGTACATGGATCAGCACATCCATGGAGGTAGATCCTGCTATATAATAATAATTTATGAAGCTCCCCAAAAGGTACAATGCAGTGGGCCATACCATTAGTATAGTTAAGATTGAGATAAGAGTATATTCAATAAGTATGAAAGCATACTGTGTGATTAAAATCAAACCTACAACAGATCCTGGAAGAAAGAAGAATTAGCTAATGATATTTCCAACTACTTATAAAAAACTCAAAGCAATGTCCTGTAAAATATTTAAAAACCTGCTGAAAATAAATTTTAGAAATTAACATCCTTCTTTCCCCTCCTTCGCTGCCTCTATGATCTTACTACAAACTCCAAATATCTTTCTGGGTAAGTTTACTATAAATAATTGAGGATAATCATTTTACCAGCAGGGAGTCCCAACACCCACATATTTTTGGCTTTTCAGTAAGTCCTCTACAGACTCATTCTTAAATGAGACTCTAACATTATCTCTTATTATAGCATTTATACACATCTTGACTGTACACAGTCTGGTTTTGTCCCCATGTTAACATTTAAAATATGACTCTTTTCCTTCACAACTTTAATTTTGATCTACAATTTGGAATCAAATCTATGTTAGAATCTATTGCCTCTGAGTGGAGTTTCCTTATCTTGAGGGGATCTTGACTGCATGAACAATTCTCTCCAGAGCTCTGCTCATCATCATGTGTCCCTATACAGCTCTATCTGGTATCCGAATCATTAGAAGGTATGATTTACTGCTGGTCCATAATCTAACACCATGGAAGCATAGAATTGGAAGGGACCTTGAGAGTTCATCTAGTTCAGTCCCCTGCACTCATGGCAGAACAAAGTATTATCTAGACCATCCCTGACAGGTGTTTGTCCAACCTGCTCTTAAAAATCCCCAATGGTGGAGATCCCACCACCTCCTAGGCAATTTATTCCAGTGCTTAACCACTCTGACAGTTAGGAAGTTTTTCCTAAGGTCCNGGAAGCATAGAATTGGAAGGGACCTTGAGAGTTCATCTAGTCCAGTCCCCTGCACTCATGGCAGGACAAAGTATTATCTAGACCATCCCTGACAGGTGTTTGTCCAACCTGCTCTTAAAAATCCTCAATGGTGGAGATCCCACCACCTCCCTAGGCAATTTATTCCAGTGCTTAACCACTCTGACAGTTAGGAAGTTTTTCCTAAGGTTCAACCTAAGCTGCCCTTGCTGCAATTTAAGCCCACTGCTTCTTGTCCTATCCTCAGAGGTTAAGAAGAACAATTTTTCTTCCTCCTCCTTGTAACAACCTTTTATGTACTTGAAAACTGTTATCATATCCCCTCTCAGTCTTCTCTTCTCCAGACTAAACAAACCCAGTTTTTTTCAATCTTCCCTCATGGGTCATATTTGCTAGACCTTTAATCATTTTTATTGCTCTTCTCTGGACTTTCTTCAATTTGTCCACATCTTTCCTGAAATGTGGCACCCAGAACTGGACACAATACTCCAGTTGAGGCCTAATCAGCATGGAGTAGAGCGGAAGAATTACTTCTCGTGTCTTGCTTACAATACTCCTGCTAATACATCCCAGAATGATGTTTGCTTTTTTGGCAACTGCGTTACACTGTTGACTCATATTTATCTTGTGATCCACTATGACCCCCAGATCCCTTTCCACAGTACTCCTTCCTAGGAGGTCATTTCCCATTTTGTATGTGTGCAACTGATTGTTCCTTCCTAAGTGGAGTACTTTGCATTTGTCCTTATTGAATTTCATCCTATTTACTTCAGACCATTTCTCCAGTTTGTTCAGATCGTTTTGAATTTTTATCCTATCTTCCAAAGCACTTGCAACCCCTCCCAGCTTGGTATCATCCACAAACTTTATAAGTGTATTCTCTGTGCCATTATCTAAATCATTGATGAAGATATTGAACCTGGAGGTAAGGTTGGGGATGGGAGTGGGGGTTGGGGGCGAGCTGGATCAAAAGATTTGTAATGGAAATCCCAGTCAATATTTTCAGTTCACAAACGCTGATTTTCATTCAACAGTCTGAGTATTTGCTTTATTGGTTAATTCCATGAGAAAACATATTCAAGAATCGGATACCAGGAGCCTAAGAAACTTGGAGCCATCATTTACTCCAAGTGGGAGACCCTTTGAGATGGACTGAATTTTACAAAATTAGCATCTAACTGAATAACCTCCCTCTCCCAAAATAACACCACAAAATGTGCTGTTTCAATTAAAGCTAATTGAAAAACTGTTTTGATGGAAAATTTTCAAACAGAAAAGTGTGTGTTTGACTCAATTAAGTTTTTTGCAAGATGTATTTGGTTTCTGTGGAAAATGTGGACATTTCATTAGAAAACCAAACACATGAAAACTGTATAATTTGGACCAAACACCAAGATATTTCAGTTAATGGTATCACAGAGGACAAGAGCTTTCTGGGATTCAGCAAAGGATTAGATATTTAGAAAATCAATAGGAACTTCCACTGTTGCTAGCTAAATTTTATATAAAAAGGAATATAATATCATGATTCAAGATATAAACAAACCACTCGCTGACTGGAGTTAGGAAGAAGCTGCCTGCATGAGAAGATTATTGCCTAGTTGGCCATTACATTATTTCTTGAGCCTTCTTCAAAAGCATCTAATACTGTTCACTGTCAAGGGAATATTGGACTAGATGGACCAGTGGCATGAATGGGTATGACAGTTTATACTACTTTCTAATGTACTGAACTGATAATTTGATTGTATGTTAGTAGTACAGTATTGTAGCATAGTTTTGGAATAATTTTAATTACAATGCTTCACTACAGCATTGTTAATTCTTTGTTAAGAAGTGGGGAGGAATTTTTGTGAGTGTAAAAACGAAATTAGCAAAATTTAATTTGTTTGTATACTGTTTTTGTTAGCTTGCAACTTTACCACCTTGTGATGTGCAGCCCAACAGATGTGACAAGTTAAGCAGAATTGATTCAGGATAGTTTTGGAGACCTCCAAATCACATCAAGATGTTGTAGGGAGTAGTGTTGTTTTAACAGTAAGTTTGATCAGGAAGCAGCACTTTTTTCCTTTCTGAGTCAGTAGTGAGCCAATATCTCAGTCTGTTTTAGGAGACACTGTGTTATTTGTGTCACAGTCACTTGGGTGAAAACTTGTAACAGAGACCCTGACCACCAGCCATTAGAGATCGCCTGGCACTTTTCATAAGAATGGGGCTAATAAGGCCAGGGTCATCCTGGCTTAATTCCAACTCCAGGAGTTGGATGTTGCCTGCGATTTTTATCTTTATGTCCTAGGATATTATGCAGTGTAGCTGTGCACCCTTAAACAGCCAATGAGTTCCCTCACATATCTGTGTACATTTTGTTGGCAGATGAAGTGATACATGGGTATAAAGTGACCAGGTATTACTTTAAGGGTATGTCCATTCTAGACTTCACCGTGAGTTAAATGGCAATTCACTCAAGGTAGTTAACTCATTTGTAAAGACTAGTGTGGATTCTTCCCAAATATTTGTTTCAGGTTACAAATATATGTGCTTTTCCCTGGGGCTGGCTTCTAATTTAGTAACACCATTTGAAACATCTGTGACCTAACTGCCTTGGCTTTAATATCACCTGATCACTTCACAGTAAATACTCCCCAATATTAGCAATATCTTAAAAGGGAGATAAAGGAGAACAACTCATGGAATAGCAATTATAAGAAATACACACCTGTCAGTGTTTGAAGACCATTTTGGATGTTGGTAAGAATATTGCACTTTCTGCTCAGGTTTTTACATTTATGCAATAACAGTTAATGCATATTCTGAGACATTATTTTGGCATTTGTACTGCGCTCCTCAACAGACACTCACCTCTCTCATCAGCATCTATGAGACACAATGTTCCCAGTGTAGCTCATAAATAAAGGATCCCCTAGGTGCTGTTAACATTTGCAAGTCATTATGTGCCTTTGGAGCTCTTCAACTGGAAAGTAGTGACTTCTCTTTTCAATGAGAATTCATCAAGGTTCTAGTCACTATGGGTTCAGTTGTGTGCAGCTCCTCCACTATAAGTGGGGGAAAGATGCAAGGAACTTCTACCCTTTACACCTACTGCTCAGAAAGTGGGCATAATGGGAATCCTTAAATCCATGGAGTAGAAGAACTTTATAGGGCTAGGACAGCTGTCAACACTAAACCATTCAAATAGGGTGGTGGAGGGGCAGCTGCAGCCATGTCCTTCCTCCATTCCAGCCAACTTAAAAGAACTCTGAAGAGTGACCCCCCCAGCACCCTTGAAGGGTTGGTGTGTTGTAACTCTACTCTGTGGGTGACAAAGTATCTCAGAAACTCCTGTTGAAGTGGTACAGCTCCACAGCACCCAAAATACAGGGCTATAGATTAAGGTCTTTTTGGCCCTAGTATTATTACACAGTAGCCAGAGTGTCAAAAATTGTTACTCTCCATGACCACATTGGAAATGGACTCCAATACTTTTGAACATTCTTGAAAATCTGTTTCTGCTGAATATACAGTATTGGTTGTTTACTGTTGCATATTTGTCCTCTAACTAGTTTGATTTAATTAGTTAGTCTCAGAAATCTAAATCTGCAATGCTGCAGCACCAAACCCACTGCTAGGAAATAAGAAATGCCAGTGACCTGTAGGTGAAAGTAACAGCCACACAAGGTGAGTCTAAAGGCACTGCATATATGTACCCATTGAACCGGCAGCATTTAATGAAGGTACTGTTAAATATTGCATTTGCTTACTAAACCACTTGGTGGTGTGTGAGTGTCAGCAGATGTAGGGAAAGTTAAGCTAGAAAAGCTGTTAGAATAAGTGCAACAGAAAAATCTATGGTGGCTTCTTTGCAATTAAATATGGTTAGATTTTACCCATTATCTACTGCACCAGTTCACTTGCAGCGTCACCAACTCTAACTATTTAACAGGCAGTCTCTTTATATTTGGTGTTTTTCTTAGGGCTCCAGCTGCTGGAGTTAGGAGACTGATTGAGAATCTCAGCTTTCATTTTTAAAAAGTTTCTAGCCATCCTGGTTGCAGAGTAAAGTTTGAAAGCATGAAGCAAGTGCTGCCTAAATGTTCAGAAACCAGAAAGTAAATAAAAAGAATCCCAACATTATTATTTAAAAAAAAAGACCATGATTTTTAGTGGCCTGACTTATGATGTTTCGCTATTTGAGATTGTCAATACCGTGTATGAAACCAATGGTAAATACCAACTGTGTGAATATGGGGGTACCTCTCTAACTATAGGAAGTCGTATTCATTTCTACCCACTGTGCTTTCTGCTGATCAATTATTGGCCACATCCTTTGCTTTGCAACATTGTTATTTTGGTAAACATCACATCTGAAAGGTGAGATCAGGAATGGGTTCTTGTGGCTAGAAGATGTCAAGTATCCAAACGTCTCTAGGTCACCATCTGAAGTCCAGCTATTCTATCCTAAAGGTGGCTGCACTTCAGTGGTGGATGAAATGATCCCTGTACAGTTGAAACTTAATTATCTGAAAGTCTTGAGGGGGAATCACTCTAAATGTTCTGAGTGTTCAGAACACTATGACAAACACAGTAATTCTGTGGTTTAGAAAAGAAAGTGTAGAGAGATAATGTAACAATCAGTTTTCAAGAGCCACAGGGTGTGTTGACACATGTAGCAGATTGATTTCTCAAACAGAACTGCAACAATATCATTGGATACATTCTCTATTTTTGACTCCCTAAGAATAATTGAGTGGTCTCTGAAAATATTTGTACTTTATATTACATTATGAATATAAATTCAATACTTATATATATTTGGCTGATTTCATGTTTTAAACTAGTGCAATACTGTGTGCTCAGTCTTTAAAGAAAGAAGACTGATTAGAGGCATTGACTAGCATCTTCAAAGTCTACAATTCACCATTCCACATTTAGAAGAATGGGTGAATTAATGAAATCAGTAAATTGCCAAAATACAAATGTTTATACACTATATTTTACTTCAATACCATTAAAGTTTTAACCTTCCTTACATCCTCCATTAACCCCCCAGGTTACAGATGCACATTACATGTTGATTGACTGATAGAGAATGATCTTGTAAAGCTTAGTAGTTATTATCTACTTACAAAAGTGGCTTGGGACAGCACAAATTTGGTCTACCACATAGCCCAGCAAGCTCAAAACAATGATCTGACATATGTGATCAGCCCCTGGCTCTGCTGTAATTTGGACTTCTTTGCCCCAGAATTTGCATTTTTCCAAATTTAATATATATAGGTACATACAGAGGCCTGGATCTCTAAACTGCCTAGAAAACATTCCCACACTGCTCTGTATCTCTGCCTGAACATATGAAAAGAAAAGTCTGCACCTCCTTATAGCTTTGTGTATAACATTACTGTAAAATGCCTAGCATATTTTTGGAGGCTATATAAATAGCAGCATTCCCCTCTGTTTCCTTTTACTGCTGCCATCCAGTTTAAGTAGCTAAGATGTTGATAAAGAGAGAACGGCACATACATTTCAGGAAAAAGTGGGATGGAGAAAGTGAAGGGGACTATAAGCATATGGCTTAGGGTCACTCAGTTCAATAATGATTATAAAAAGAATAAAATATTTACAAGCTGTGGGCTTTAACAGTTGGGTATTTCAGCGGGGCTCTTCTGTCAGTATAAAGAAGATCTCCCAAACACTTTTTAACAATATGCAGAAAGAGACCGATATATCTTGCTTTGGTACAATGCATAAGAACTATAAATGAACACAAGAATAGAATAACTAGGCATAGCTACAACTATTGAGGAGGATAGAAAAGGAGAGAAAGAGGATGTTTTGCTTCCGGGTGCAGCTTTTTGCTACTCTATTGATGTCCCCTTTATTGTAGTAGCAGGTTTGGGGCATTTTCACTCTTAGCTCCCCTCCCCCAAATTTATACATGTGGTTTCATCTCTATAACTAGCAAAATAATGCTAAGTAAAACAGGAAGCTTTTTGGCTAAAATACAGGGTATTATCAGTGCTGTATGAGGCATCCTCTGTCAGATGTCTGTGTCTTGCACTTGTGAGGGGGAAAACAGTCTTGGATAATGTGTTTTTTTCACCCCTCCTCCCAATCTCTTATGATCATAGTTTGTTATTAGGTTTTACAAAAAGTCATATCCATGTAACTTGTCCTATAAACTTAGGCAAGTGAAAACATGGTCTGTGATCACTTATTCCCTTGAAGCAAGCCTTTTTTAGGAATTGATCAGATTTATTCATTGTGTCTGCAACATAGTCAAGTTTCTGAAGACCAGAACAAGAAACTAGCAGCAGGAGTCACTTCAGTGTTTGTGTAAACAAACCAAACGTTGCCTCTCTTGAACTCCTTGTCTCTAAGGATTCAAGGAAATAGGGGTGGAAACCTAGAAGAATACTGGGTTTGTTTCCTAGGTAACTAATTATCACTCAGACTGAAAGCTAGCTTGAATTTGGAAGAAAGCCATTTTTCAAGTATTAAGACAGTATTGAAAAGAATCTCAGGGAAAATCAGTTAATATTCCTCCTCCTGATCTCAGAAGAAATAAGAGATAAATCTGACTTTGTTAAAGATTCTTTAAAATTGCAGCTAAATAGCCCAAAAGAAAAAAAAAATCAGATTTTTCTTTTTAAAACAGGGACTCATTGTTTACAGAATTTTCTCTCACCTATCATCACCTCCCTTAATTAAAATGATAGACCTTGCTAACGTTACTCATTTCCATCATCAGAGATTTAGTGTTAGCAAACTAATATTAGATTATACCTCTAATAACCCTTACCGTGTTCCTGCTAAGACTATGTGAGGACATTAAAACTAATCATATGAATAATAGCTAGAACAATGCTGTAGTATGACTACAATTCAGTACATAGCCTTTCTCTAAGAAATCTAACAACCTAGCCAAAAGAGACAGTGCCATTGAGTAAAGCTAAGTCTCCTCCAACCTTATCCCCCCAAAATTCTCCCTCACACAAAGAAAATGCTCATGTCGCATCCTTCTGCTTTTATAGGAAACCATTCTCTACTTCATGAGTTGATCAATTAATGATTGGACAAACCTGCCATGAGCTTCTAAAGCCTGGCACACCCAGCTGCTATATTAAACTCAGTAGTTTCTGCTTTTTAAAGCTACGGTGCATATTGATTTGTTTTGAAGGAGCAATGGCACTATTAGCCTAGGGTGGCCAAAGAAAAGTATGGAATGAATAAGAACATCTCCTCCTCAAACTTTCATTTAGCCCTCTAGCTGAACACCATAGGAGACTGATGCCCTCTAAATTATGTAGCTTTAGGTAAAACTTTCCAAAATTCTTTAAAGTCTTAAAAAGCCAGAGCAGTGAGACCCAATGGATGAGCATCCTGCCATTAGTTCAATAACCCTTTGGTGCCAGAGTCTGATCTCAGTGAAGTCAATAGGAAAACTCCCATTTATTTTAATGGGAAAAGAAGGAGCCCATGGTACTATAAGAATGCCTAGGATTTTTATACTACTTTACAACACCACTGGTTAGGTATTCCAACTCTCAATTTTATAGAGAGGGAAGCTGAGACAGAAAGGTAAGGTGATTTGCCCAAAGCCACACAATGAGACAGTAGCAGCGTCAGGATTAGAACCTTCTGAATCCAAAATCTACTGTTCATAGTTCTAAAATAGTCCCTATATGAGGATTTCTAGGTATTTATTTATTCACGGGGCCTTATTATGTTTCTAGGCTCCTGTAGCGGCAAGAACCATCCCAGGACATACATGGAAAGAGAGGTCATGTATTGGCTAAGTTATCAATTGTGACTTATTCACTGTGCTGTATTACTTGCATTGTATCCTGGTGATTATCACAGTGACTATTTATCTGTGACAGGGACTGAACCAGAGATCTCCAGACAATGGTGCTGGAACAATTTTTATAGTGAAGGTGCTGAAGGCAGAAACCATGTATTTGGGTTATTACTTCTTCATAGATTCATAGATTCTAGGACTGGAAGGGACCTCGAGAGGTCATCGAGTCCAGTCCCCTGCCCTCATGGCAGGACCAAATACTGTCTAGACCATCCCTGATAGACATTTATCTAACCTACTCTTAAATATCTCCAGAGATGGAGATTCCACAACCTCCCTAGGCAATTTATTCCAGTGTTTAACCACCCTGACAGTTAGGAACTTTTTCCTAATGTCCAACCTAAACCTCCCTTGCTGCAGTTTAAGCCCATTGCTTCTTGTTCTATCCTTAGAGGCTAAGGTGAACAAGTTTTCTCCCTCCTCCTTATGACACCTTTTAGATACCTGAAAACTGCTATCATGTCCCCTCTCAGTCTTCTCTTTTCCAAACTAAACAAACCCAATTCTTTCAGCCTTCCTTCATAGGTCATGTTCGCAAGACCTTTAATCATTCTTGTTGCTCTTCTCTGGACCCTTTCCAATTTCATGACAGGGGGTGTGACAGCGCCCCCAGCACCCCTAGTTCCAGCACCTATGTCTCCAGAGCTAAAATCGTGCATAGCAGGAGCTAAAGAACCAGGCCCCATAGCAGAGAGCTGTAACAGACTCATATCTTCTGTGGATCAGGCACAGAAGGGGATGCATAATACGCTGAAAAATGAAATATGTATTTATCACAGAATTTTGTACAGTGTCCATCACCATAATATGCAAACACTAGAGTTGAGAATTTCCCTGTTTGACTCCATTTTTGAAATACAATTGCATAGCATTTCATCCACAACAGAGGTCAAAACCCTTAATTAAAGTATTCTTGCCTTGATGCATTACTTACCGTATTTATATTACATAATGGAGGAGCAGCATTTTAGGGCCAAAGTCTAAGGTCTTCACTCAATTTTTATTAAGTATTTACTAGGACTTCAATAGGAGTTTTGCCTATATAAGTACTGAGTAAAACTGAATAAGGAGCTCAGGATTTAACTTGGCTGCTTAACTGGGATGCTTTGGTCTTTCAGAAGACCAACATATATTTGTTTTTTCAGTGCAATATAATCTTGTCAGAAGGAGACAGACTCAGATGGCATGTGATAATGATTCAAGAAAGCACAAAAGTTATGCTTTCTCAATCCCTGCCTTATCAAGAGCAGGGTTAGTTAACCAAAGAAGTTTAGATACAAGTCGGTATACAATTATTAACAATGACTAACGATGCACGTTTATTACTCTATTTGTAGGTAGTCCTCTTTCTTTTCATTTTCTCCTTCACTCACTCCTTATCCCACAGGGAAACATTTTATATAACAGCATCTATGAATAATAATGTGATATGCAAGGCTTTCTGCAAACAAACAGGGTAAAGCAGTTCTGAGCATTATATGGAGTATTTTTAGATGCTATTGAGAGCACAACCGCAGGGTTCTAGAGACTGAAAATCTTTTCAGGTTCATTATGCTGCTCTGGTCATCTATAGAGGACAGGAGTGGGAGCTGGGGAAGTAATCAGGAAACAGATGGGGAGGAGAGGAAAGGAAAGGGAAAAAAAGAGATAATAGGAAGAAAAAGGAAGAGATTAAAACAAACACAAAGAAGGTTCAGTCATCCTAGCCATTCATGGTGACCAACCATGGGAAATGATCAAAGCTAGGCAATGCCTTCCCTGGGAATGGTAGTGACATCTGCTAAATAATGGAGGCTGCTGTGCTCTATATTTGGGCACCGTCAATGGCCCATTGTGCTCGGCTGCACACAGAAAGCATGCAACCCAGGGAAAGGAGGTGGGGTTCACTGGAAAGTGGTTATGGTGACAGGAATTAAACTAGTGTAGCATGAATTTATTAACAATGCACATGTAGCATGAGGGGAAAGGCATGAGGAAAGCAAAGCAGCCTGAGGAAGCTTTAAAGTATCTGCCATAGTACCAACAGCCAGCTGAATATACAAAATGGAAGCAGAGGGGATGCGTGTCTTGATTTCATGAGCTGCATTTTCTCTCTGCATGTCCAGTGTGTGAGTCACACTGGATGACTGTGTTCTGTATGGGGCCATAGAATCATAGAATATCAGGGTTGGAAGGGACCTCAGGAGGTCATCTAGTCCAACCCACTCATCTAGTCCAACCCCCATGTTTCTATGGTTTCCACTGTTCATCTGATGGGTGAGACAACAATTATATATTGCTTTAGTGTCATAGCTTTTCTTTTAGGCATCCCCTCCAGACATATTGTCACCACCACCTTTACTGCCACCACCTTCAACTAGCAAGAGTGCTAAAGTATGTTATGAGAAGTGGCAGTGGGGGGAAAAAAGAAAAAAACAAACCCTTTTTTTATAACCCCTCCCCCCTCAAAAAATGAAATAAATATTTTCAAAAAGATTTACATGAAAACATTTTTTAAATTTTGTTTTCATATTTTGACCAGCTCTAATTCAATCTCCTATTATGCAAAGTATCTGCCGCATCTCTGCATCTACAGACAGCAAATGACTACAGCAAACTCTGCATCTTCTAACATAGCAAACTTCTACAGCAAATCTCTACAACTAATAATGTTGGAAGGTGATTGTTTGAGGGTTAGTCTCATGTGTTTAGTGGGGGAGGGATGATTAAGGGGGTATTGAGAGGCTGGTATTGGAGCCAGTGTTAATATTCTGCTTTGTGATCTTTGTTATACGTTTGCTGTTGTAATGGTCCTTGTTTTGGGGGTCAGGTATGTATGTAGCAAATGTAGCGATTTCACAACAAAGTTTTCTTTGAATAAATACATAATAGTTTGGTTAAAATATATGCACATCATCAACTGTATTCTTTTTACTCTCCTACTGATATGAGAGCTTTTGTGGTTTCCTCTTAGCTCTGTGCATCTGTGGTTTTCTTTGTTAAAATAAAATTCACAGTACAATTTGTGTGTCTGTGTGTGTACACCGCACCCCCTGACTCAACAAAGCAAAATATTATATTTATTTCTAGAATAATTGGATAATAAACTCCAAAAAATATGTGTCATTCACAACAGTTAGGGAAATTACAGGTGTACAGAAATTCACAAATATTGGGAAGGAAAAGCTTTTAAAACAGTTAGCGGTTAACAAAAGGCAGTTGGGGATATGTGTTAACGTAGTCACTTTATAAGAGACGTAAATGCCTGTCGTTGAATCACACACATTCAGCTGCACATGTGTAGGGATCAAAACCCCAAAGATGATAGAAAGCCTTTAAAGTATCTTATTGTTAAGAAAGAGAGCAGGAAAAATAAAACAAAATAGCTTCTCTGCAGGAAAGAGAGAACCAACCTTACAAGGAGTTACTGAAATGTATTAGTTTTGTGTGTAGGAAGGGGCATGTGATGTTATCCTCTATTGACTTGAAAGGATGAGGTGGAGGAGGGGATGCCTGGAGGACCACCAAGGTGATATCTATGGAGAGAAGATAGCCAGGATGTTCCAGTAGGCCACTGATGCCATGGTCCAATGTTGGGACAGCAATATCTCTGCTCAGAGTTCTGACACCCACTTAGGGTCCATTAGTCTATGAGGATGGACCACTGAAACAGGAGAAAGGGTAAGCTTCTACTTCAGCCTGGAGGAGATAATGATCTGCCCATAACACAGGTCTAATAACATACCAGCTGAAATGCAGGTCAGATCCAGTGTTCCTCCCCCCGCAGCTAAATGATATAAACCAGAAACCACTTGGGAACTGGTTGCCATAGAGCACAGGAGGTATCAAGTCCTACAGGAATCATTGTCAGGCTGGCTACTGAAGTCACTCAGAACAATAAGCCTGGAGGACCCTATGACAGGGCTGTCTTCTGTTCAGGCCCTCCTGTCTTCTGCTCCGTTTACACAGACTCCGAGACCTTCAGCTGCTAAACAGCCCAGTACAGTTTATTTATATTTACTCTTCCCACCACCTTACTGAGCCATACACCATATTGTTTACAGTTTTCCCTCAGTTCTCTGCCAGGGGGAGACGGGGAGGGTGTGTGTGTCTCCCCCTTGCACTCCTCCTGTGCCTTCTTATACCTCCAGTGTAAATGGGCCAATTTGTTCATTAGTCCTCCCTCAGCCCATTAGTCCTTTCTCTGCCCATTCTAATGCAGTAATTGGGGCCTATCAGGTCCACCCTAGGGGGAATTAATTGGTGTTTAAGTGACGAGAGCGCTGGCTCAGCTGTTGGTTGCCAGCACTCTGTCACAACCCCAACTCCTGGCTCCAAAAGAGCTCATTTCACTACAGCAGTTGGCTTGGTGAGTAGCAGTTTAGACTGTGTGTCACTCGGATAATGGGACTTCTACATTAGTTTCATTCTGGGACTCACAAATAGACGGGCATGCTGAAATGATTCCCTCTTTGGGGTGGAACACATCCTACATCTCAGGTCAAATACAAACAGCACAACTACTATTTATATGCCTCTGGTGGGCTCATGTTGACAGAGTAACCATCTGGACAAAGCTGCACCAACACAGGGCCAGCTGATTGGTCGAACCCGGGCTTGAGTATATGACTTAGGTCAGCCATCATCCATGATGAAACCACGGATGGTGATAGATTAGCACCGACAGTGAATTGACTCAAAAGCTCTGGTTTACTCTAGTGGCTTACTATTGACCTGGACTCTCAAGTGAAGATTTGAGGTGGGAACTGATAGACAGAAAAGAAATGCCTGCTAGCCTGTGCTCAAATACTGGTATTTTCCTGTCCAGCTTTCCTGTGCAGATAGTGATCACAGAAATGGAAGAAACTCTCTTTTGGCATGACAGATCCTGAGTAATAAGTAAACATGCTCCACCATTTCAACCACATAAATATGATCATTGAGAGATTGCAGGTTTTTTTTAATGAACCACAGAATGTAGTGTCACAGGCATATTGTCAGAACCCTCCTAATACATCAAACTAAAGCGAATCAAGTTAAATCACCATATACAAACACACTTTCACCCCATGCCAGTGCATACCCCCTCACCTGGTTCCCAATGCAGTTGCTGGACTTTTCTAACCCAGTTCAGACATTCTTTGGAAGTACTGTCATTTCATAGTTCACATATCAAGATATATCAACTATGGAATTTAAATGAAGATGGCACCTAGATATGGGCCACATCCAAAGTCTACTGAAGTCAGTAGGAGTCTTTCTATTGACTTTAATGAGCTTTGGCCCTAAAAACTGTCCAGTAGCATTTTCTTTAAAAACTAGGATGAAGATATGAATATCAATTGTACTCTGCCCCTCTTCTCAATTATGTTTCATTTATGCACATTTCTTGTAGCTTTGCATGTGTGATCATTAAAGAGAATCAATGTATATTTCCCTGCCACCACATTAATGGACCTAATGCACTGAAATACAAGTAAGAAATGTCCAACTGAGAAGGGGAAAATTATAGTTCACAGTTTGCTCTTTAAATATGCCAATTAATTCAAGAGAAATCAATTTAACACCAGAAAACTTCATAAAAGTCTCCTCAACCTGCAGAAAACATGTTCATAAATTCCAAGGGGGATGGAAAGAGAAAGAAGAAAGTATAAATTCAGTTGGTTGTTACAAGATTTTTTTCCCTCAAGTGTGTTGTTTTTTCATCCGTGTGTCGATTAAACCTCTGTACTTAGAAAATGGTTGACTCAAGAAGAAAGTGTTCTTGTTTTAAAGTGGATTTTCTGTTATGAATATACCTCATGGGTCTCCTGTTTTAAAGCTTGTTTTTCTGTTATATGAATAGCCAAAGAAACATATTGTAAAAGAGCAGTCTGACTTTAACCATACAGGTGCTGTCTATCTTGGGAAAAGCCTATAACTATAAAAGACAAGTAAGAGTACTTCAGCGCTAAAAAGTCCTAATGGAAAACTAAACATGAAACCCAAGTAATTTCAAGGCTAATAAATTAACTACATTAATTGGCAGTGCTCCTCCACCTCAAAAACCATTGAATATATAGCTTTCTTTTTGTTTGTTTCCATAGTTTATAGGCTTAAATTCTCTAGATTTGGAAACTAGTATTTTCAAAAGATGCTAATGGAGTTAGGCTCATAATTTTTATTGAATTTCAGTGGCATTTGGTTGGATTACTCCCTTAGGTTTCTTTGATAACACCAGCCGTAAAGAACAGTCTAGTTGCTGGCTAGTTGTGCTATGAGAACAATGCTATGCTGGTATGAATGGATGTAGCTCCACTGACTTCACAATGGAGTTTTGCTCATATGCACCAGCAGAGAATTTGGCCAAACAGTTCACAGGCTGGGCCACGAAGGCAGTGTCTGAATCCAGATCTAGAATAGGTCAGGCTAGGACTCCAGATTTAGGTTCATTGTTGAACCAAAGCTAAAGTTTGACAAGGCCAGAGTTTTACACAATGTCAGCCCTAAATGCCAGAAGTCTCATGAGATCAACTGAGCTGGTAAGATTTCCATCAAATCTATTCACCATATTGTGTTATTTCAACCACATTGTAACCAAAACTCTAGAAGTGTGCTCAGATCTAGAAATTTGAATCTGAACACCTATCTCCAAAAGTTTGAATTTGTGACTTTGGCTCTCCTTTAGAGTAAATTATACCACACTTCACTACTGTCCTAAATGCATAGTCTCTGGGCCACATCTTTTGCTGGTATCAGTTGGTGTAATTCCAGTGACGTTATAGACAAGACAATTTGGTCTTTCAAAAATAACCAAGTATTCCCTAGTAAACCAGGCACCATATGGAACAATCTTTTTCCTGCATTCAGAGAACACTGTTTTGAGCCTAGCCCCAAATGAAGTAAAATAGCGTAGCGTAGTGATTTATTTAATAGTGTATTCTTATTGTTATTAACTTTTTCATGTTTAAATACAAAGGACTAGATTCCTGAGGAGAGTTAGGCCCCTAAAGTGGCAGTTAGGCATCTAAATCCCAGCATCAGGCACCACTAGTATTCACAACTCCTGTCCCCTCATGGCTGGGTTGCAGTCAAACCCTGAAGGCAACTAAACTCATTCGGCACCTAAATGTTTGCAGTAAAAATTCCATACTCATCTATGTTTCTGCCATTGAGCATGCAGCCTGCAGGCTTGCTCTAGGGGTCTGGACACTGAAGCCCCAGTGTAATTCTTGAACTGGAGGAAGAGGTGCTCCTTCTCCTAACTTGCCTGTAGGACCTGATCTGGTCGTCATGCTCAGAGCATGTCTAACTCCCCACAAAACAGCTGGGGATGGTATGTGTGAAGACAACTATCATAACTTTTGGCCCTGTCACAAGGGTGCTCAGCCAGGATGTGGGAGACCCTCCTCAGTTAAAGCTCCCCCTTCCTGCTTGAGGGGGAATAGGAAACTGCTACCGTTCAGATGAATGCCCTAACCATCGGGCTACCCTGATATGGGGCTCCCTCAATCTCTCCTGCTGAGGCTGTTCCACTGCGGATAAATAATTAGAGTAATTGGCGCAGGAGTCTTGATTCTGGGTCTTCATTCTTCTGCAAGTACTTTCTCTTGTTGGAGAAAGGATTCTTTATTCAATCCAAAGTGAAACAGTTTCAACAGGATAGATAGCAGGAGCCCGCACACCAGAGTATCCCACAGTCCTGTGGTTCTGGCACTCGCAGAAAGGTGGCAGAGGCATATTCATATACCTTCTCCCCCTTAGACAAAGGAGGGACTTGAACCAGGGGTCTCCCACTTCCCAGATGATTACCCTAACCTGGGGCTAAAAGTTCTGAGCGAGTCCTCTCCTGGCTTCTTTCAAAAAATGCCCAGGTGCCTAACTCCCTAGGAGGGGCAGGGCTTCGGTCACGCCCCTCTCCCTGCCGTTGTGCATTGGCTACCTTAGGCGGGGAGCTGCCTAGTGTGCTGGCTTTTATGAATTCCATTCATTGTGTAGGGAGCCTGAGTGCCTAACCCAGGCTTTGTGAATCTCAGGGATTTTCTAGGCACCTACAAGTTAGGGATGAGGATACCCAGCAGCATCATGCCTAAGTGCCTTTGTGAACATAGCCTCAAATGCCCTAAAACTTTTGGATCAGACTCTGCCTAGCCATTATATGGGTCTACAGCAGCGGCTGGAAAGGAGCGAGGAGCCTCTGCTTACCTTTGCACAGCCCATGTAAGGTCTGAACAGACTTTCAGTTTCTGAATTAACAGAGCTGACCAGGTATACACGGGGGAGTGTGTGCTTCACACTGCATACAGGTGTAGCAGGTGGTGCACTCCTCTGCACACTGGGTTGCTTTTTTTGTTCTGTGTTTGTACAGCACCTAGGGCAATGGGGTCCTTGTCAGTGATGTCCTGGTCCAGAATGAGGTCCTGGTCCATGATGTCCTAGGTACTACCTCAATACAAATAATATAATATAATACAAATAAATACATACAATAATAATTCTGCTTCCTTGAGGTAGACTGCCACAAGTGCACTCAAGGGAGTGATGTGGCAGCTGTGTACTAATGCAGGGCTAAAAACCAAAAGGTCTGATGAGGCCCTTTAGTGAATAAGAAGGATGCAAAGGGTATGTTTTGAGCCTGTGACCTGCAAAAGGGAGCAGAGCATGTGAGCGCCTTGTTAGGAGAGTGCTGGCAAAGTAAAGATTTGCAGGATCAGGTCCTGGATTTGTAAATGCACTTTTTTTTTTAAACCCTTATATGTTGTTTGTCAATTTCCTAATCCTATTAGCTATCCATTTTTCTAAAGGACATGTTATTATGGAAATGCATGTCAATTTTAGCTCTTTTTATGTGTTAGAAATTACCCACTATTTATAATGCATGCTGCCTGCTAATTAAGTGGTGAATGTTCAGATTGGTTGTTTACTAAGCATATTATTTGACCTCTAACGAAGAAAGCTTTTCCTGGAGCTGTCAAATGGAAACATTTGGAAATAGCAGGTTTCAAGGTGTTTGGGCTATAATTCAACTTTATGGGATAAATTCTGCGGAGTTACAGCCTGTGCATCCCCATGGAACTCAATGGAGTCCAGTGGGATATGAGTCAGAGCAGAATTTGGCTCTATTGGGCTACTTAAAAAAGAAAAAACAAAGTATGATCAAATAGATTATGGAGCACCCTACAGCAATGAGCTGGCTGCAGCCTAGTTTTCTGAGTCTGGATTTCAAGGGGGCTGGAACTAAGCAATGGATCACCTGACAAGGGACTTGAAGTCACTAGGTGACCTGGCAGAGGGGTTTGGAACTTTATAAAAGGACACATTCTGCTCTGAGCTGGCTCTCACTTACCAGCCGTACACTGGCTGACAACAGTGTACTGTGCAAGAGGAAGACGGGAGAAGGAGCAAACTTGCCTCACACACTGACTAGACTTAAGGACTCACATAGTCTCAGGGGAGGAGAACATATAGGTTTATGTTGTTTTACCTAAAGATCTGTAACCCTGGCATGCTTTGAGAGTAAAATTAACTGTGGTCTTTGTCTCGTGTGCAAAGCCTGTGTGTATGTCCTTGCTTTATCTGCCACGTGCTCCTGAAGGGGTTAAAGAAATAACCCAGAGGCTTCACAGCTTCAGAGGAACTCTGAGGAGTAAGCAATAGCTACTGAGGAGGCTTGGGAGAGCCAGTGCTAGTTTCAGTGCCTACGCAGCTGGACTGTGGAGTCCTATATCTCAGAAAGTGGTTCTACCTATTGGGTCACTGGGAAGTGGGTGGGCGGAGCCCGCCCACTGCTAAAGGATCCCCCCCCAGCCTAAGGGGAGGACCCACAGGACCGGGAACCCAAATGATTCCGGGGGACAACTAATAAAAAAACAGGAACAGGAGTGAGGTCAAAGGGTCAAAAGAAGGGAACCTGATGGGGACACCGAGCAGAGAACCCCGGACAGCGCCCACTGCTCCTCAAAGGCGTCAAGGGAGCCAGTGGACGCCGCCCAGAGGAACTCTGCCCGGATACGTGAGCGGACAGAGGATCGGAAACAGGCCCCACAGTCACAGGAGTCTCCATTGGCCAACCTCCTCACCCTGGTGGCATAGATGGTCATTTTAGCCAGGGCCAGGAGGAAGTTGACCAGGAGGTCCCGTGACTTCATTAAAAAGTGGTTCTAGACAGAGGATCTGCACTCTGACACTGTGCCTAAAACACATGGGATCCAGTAATTAGGATCCAAACACAACAGACTGGAATGTGTCCACAAGGGAAACTGGTCTGGGTTGTAACAGTGGTACTTCCAGAGATGTCATAAAAACATGGCAGTGGGTCTCCTATCAATTCAGCAGGTCAGATCTAAGTGGTTATGAAGGAGACACTTGCAATTGGATACCCTGGGTTTGGCTCAACTCTAGGTAACACATCGGTTGATGGACACAATCAAAGTGACTGTATAGTAGGGCTCTGTGGAATTATGGAGAAGTTCTAACCTGGCTTCTGGTTTCATGTTAACTTTTACTGTACAGCTATAGATGGGATCTCACTTTAAAATCTCATCTGGGTGGTGGTGGGACAGTTTTCATTTCCAATCCAACTCCTTTACTTCATTCGGGTGGTGCAAAAGAGCCAGACTCTGGCTAGAACTACCCCATGGAGAATTCCCCCGGCAAGGGGTAAACTCATGTGATATGAGTAGATATGGCTCTTCTCCCAATCACTCCCTCAGTCCTGGCCACTCCCAATCACTCCCCTAGCCTGGGAAAGTGGCAGAGAGACATGGAGTGGGGATGCTGTACTGATCCTCATCTGTTGTATTGTCCTTTAGGCACTATATGCTGATGGCAAAAATTAGAGAAGTCTTAGGCTGCTCTGACACCAAGGCTGGGTCCAGCTAGGACAAGCCCACAGAATCAAGGAGCCATAACCAGCTGCCTGACTCCCACCTCTTACACTGAGCAGAGCTTGGATACAGGAAAGAGTTTTCTTTGACTCACCTACCAGAACAGTGCCCCTTAAACTACAAAATACTGGCTCAGAACAGACTCAGAAGGAAGAGTGCCACTAAATGAATCACCAACACTGCTTTCTGCAGTATCTGACTTCACTTGGATATCTTTGACTCCACTGTATATAGTCTGTCCAATAAACCGGGCTTTCAACACTCTTTCCTCCTTTCCTTGTTCCCCTGCATTAGAGTCAAGCCTGCTGCTTGGCTGTGGAAAGTATTCACTATATATGTCTTGAAGCTGTTTCTTTGTTTTCCCACAACTGACTGTGTCACCTTTTTAAAGTACTGAATGGGAAACTTCCTAGGCTGTCACTGTAAGAAACAAAGATGCCAAACATGAAGTTCTTTTTCTGAGTAACACCCACGAGTTCTTTCTATTTGTGCGTCATGCTGTAGACCAGGGGTAGGCAACCTATGGCACACGTGCTGAAGGCGGCACGCGAGCTGATTTTTAGTGGCACTCACACTGCCCGGGTCCTGGCCACCGGTCCGGGGGGCTCTGCATTCTAATTTAATTTTAAATGAAGCTTCTTAAACATTTAAAAAACCTTATTTACTTTACATACAACAATACTTTAGTTATATATCATAGACTCGTAGAAAGAGACCTTCTAAAAACATTAAAATGTATTACTGGCACACGAAACCTTAAATCAGAGTGAATAAATGAAGACTCGGCACACCACTTCTGAAAGGTTGCCAACCCCTGCTGTAGACTTACACTGCCTTGCAGTTTGCTTCTATCTCCCTTGAACAGCTTAACAACAACAGAAACAGCAGCAGCAATCTGCTCTTCAGACTGATGGGCACTGGTGCTAGTTTCCGACAAAATGGAAATACACTGTAGAGATCATAATGGTACAGGTCTGTCGCATCTTACGCGGGGGTTACGTTCCGCGGTCAGCGCGTAAAGCGAAAACCGCGTATAGCCAAAATCCCATTGACTTTAATGGCGGGCGGAATTGCCCGCACTACAGACACAGTACATAAATTGCTTTTTTTCTCTTCTTTTTTTTGGTGTTTTTGCCGACCGCACAAAGCCGAAATCGCGCATGTTAAATGTGCGTAAGATGCGACAGACCTGTATATGCTTCCCTTGATTTCTCTTCCACTTTAGCCATTGGCATCTTTTTTCCTGTTCACCTCTGAGGATCCCTTTGATCGATAACATGCAGTAGCCTAACGGAGATTGAGCACAGATATGATGAATATCTATTGCTGGTGCATATGAAATGCAACTCGTAGCCTCTTTTGGAGGTTCTTGCCACTATATTTTTAGCTCAGTTGTTTTTGTTAAAAAAATAAATAAATGGCATAATGTACTGGGTAAGACTGAAGCTATTTTATTTGTGTGGATATTGGATATGACTGTTTTATGCTTGCTGAATAACTTCAGGCTCACAGGACTTAATAGCTAAGAATAAAGTTGGGCTATGGACTGCTTTATCCAAAGGCTTTGGGAAGAATTGCCTAACACAAGCTATGTACCCTTGATAAATCAGCAGCCAGCAGATGGAAAGCGATATGTAGTTTAAAGAAATAGACCCTTTGAATGACATTTGGAAGCCCTTTATTGAATACATACATAGATATTGCAATGACCTCTGTAATACAGGGATTGTGACTTCCTGGCAGGTTATAAAGAAGTGCACAGGGTTGCAATCACTCTAACATTCCTATATTACTAGATGGGAGGTGTGTGTGTGTGTGTGTGTGTCTCAGCATGGAAAAGCTGGATTGAGAACCATTGTTTCAATATTTGAGCATAACAGATGCTAGATGACACTTATTGTGTTGTTGAAAACTGTAAAAATTACAAGCAGTCACTTTAAATTGCAGGGATTTTCCTGCTCCTGCTTGCAGGCTAAGTGGCTCTGTAGGGAAGTGTGCAATCTGGCCCTAACAGCAGCACAGTCAGTCTGCAAACAGCTGACCTATAGTAAGGTGGTGTGAGTTGTACCACCCTGTTTTAGGGAGCAGCCTGCTTTGTTTCTCCGTGGTTTTTTTTTGGTGGGGGGAGGGTGTCTTGTATGCTATTCTGACTTCTCAGAAATAAAGCAATATTACATTGCAACCTTCCAGAAAGAGTATTTATGTTTTTATCTAACTTCTCTGATGTATGCCATGAAATATGACACTTATAAAGAAGTGTGCTGAAAGTTAACCTGTTGTACTGTAAATTGCCATCAGATTCACTTGATCACCTAAAAGTATCACTTTGTTTTTGGCTTGTTGAGAAAATCTTTGTGGTGTCTCTAGGCAATATATGGTGTTTCACACACCTTTAAATGTCTAAACATGTATTTAGACTATGTACTAGGAAATACTGGAGGGGGGCTGCTTGGGGATTTTATTTTGTATGTGCCTTCAAAATGTTAATGGTCTTTTTAGTTTCTCTTTTTGTGAAGTCCTACTAAATAAATATAGGCCTTTCTTAAAGCTTCTGGAGTCAGATATCGGCATGAGAACCCCAGCTTCATTATAAAAAAGAGTCTAGTGCTGGCAAAAGCTTGAAAATGTGAACTCTAAAGGTTCGCAAACCACAGGGCAAATAAAAAGAACCCAATATGCTACTGCTACACTTCTGCAGAGAGTGCAGCATACTGTGTCCATGCTAATCTGGCTGGCTGGTTGGCATGAGTGTGTGCGTGCGTAGGAGTGAAGCTATGGCCCTGCCTCCTCTCCCTCTTATATTCCAAATGATGTTGGTACTGCAACTGTCCTCAGCTGCTGCACAGGGAAGCAAAGGGTGTGTATGTAGTGGAGGCTATTTACATCGTTCCTTCATACAGTTTATTTAATGACAACTAGGACCACAGGTCTAGTTGTACAGTCAGATTTTTTCCTGCATTAGACATGCAGGCTGGAACCCTTAATCTTTGGTATTACCAGCTGAATAGAATCATATCATTTAATAACATACCTAAGTACAAACTAAAGAGCACTCTTGACCCGTTTTGAGAAAGGAATTTAAGAAATTGCAGATAATAGCTGTGTCGGTACATGAACCATTACGACAACATAATGTGTTCCAACAAGCTTTCCACGGGCACAAAACAATAATGCACTGACACTTCAAAACACTCTTTTTATGGTTTTTTGATGACATGTTACACTACTGAAATTGTATACGCGTATTTCATAATTTTAAAACAAATTTTCATCTGTGCGCTCACAAAATCTGCAATGAGATTATGAGTTTGACATTTCCCTGAACATCATAAAGATGAGAACAATGGCAATAACTGGTAAGCATCAATCAAAACTTAATTAAAAAAAAACTATTTTGTACTGAATTTTCAAACTGAATACAGGGGCATGTCTTCCATAGCAGATTATACAAGCAACATTGCAGGGGATTCAATATGATTGCAGAGACCATAAACCTTCATAAAAAGCAGGCTCCAAAACACTGTGCTATCTTATCAGGCAAGTGTAGTGAACCTGAAGAAAATGGTATCAATTGAAATCATTAACTCTTTTCTTATGAAAGAAGATTAAAGACTATTCTTGTTTTTGCACTGTTGCACAGGCTGGGGAGGTACAAGGAGTCTTATGCAATCCTTGTGTCAGGCAAAATGACAGTCCTTGAACTCTGGGGGAGGGGAGGAGAATAACCTCCTCATGCCCCTGGGTACAGAAGCTAACTCAAAGGGGATGGGGAGTACTGAACAAGAAGTGCTGCTAAGGCAAAGCTAGGTAGGCATAGAGAGTGGAGCATGTCGCACCATCTTAGTGGTTGATGAAGAGCATGCATCTCACCTGCATGCCCAGGAGGTCTTCTCCATTCCCAGTACTTGCTAGGGGTACGTCTACACTAGGAAATTAGGTTGATTTTATGGAAGTTGATTTTTAGAAATTGATTTTATACAGTCGATTGCGTAGGTCCCCACTAAGCGCATTAAGTTGGCGGAGTGCGTCCTCACTACTGTGGCTAGCATCGACTTACGGAGCGGTGCACTGTGGGTCGCTATCCCACAGTTCCCGCAGTCTCCACTGCCCATTGGAATTCTGGGTTAAGTTCCCAATGCCTGATGGGGCAAAAACATTGTCACGGGTGGTTTTGGGTACATGTTGTCAGTTGCCCCTCCCTCCGTGAAAGCAACGGCAGACAATCGTTTCGCGCCTTTTTTCCTGGGTTACCCGTACAGACGCCATACCACGGCAAGCATGGAGCCCACTCAGCTCACCGTCACCGCTGCTGTTGTGAGCCTTGTAAACACCTCGTGCATTATCCTGGAGTATATGCAGAACCGGGCTAAGAGACACCAGCATGAAGAGGATTTTGATGAGGACATGGACACAGACGTTCCTGAAAGCACGGGCTGTGGCAATTGGGCCATCAGGGTGGCAGTGGGGCTGGTTGATACAGTGGAACGCCGATTCTGGGCTAGGCAAACAAGCACAGTCTGGTGGGACTGCATAGTGTTGCAGGTCTGGGACGATTCCCAGTGGCTGTGAAACTTTCGCATGCGTAAGGCCACTTTCCTGGAACTCTGTGAGTTGCTTTCCCCCACCCTGAAGCGCAGGAATACCAAGATGAGAGCTGCCCTGACAGTTGAGAAGCGAGTGGCGATAGCCCTGTGGAAGCTTGCAACGCCTGACTGCTACTGGTCACTCGGGAATCAATTTGGAGTGGGCAAGTCTACTGTGGGGGCT
Organism: Platysternon megacephalum; assembly: GCA_003942145.1. Lineage (NCBI taxonomy): Eukaryota > Metazoa > Chordata > Testudines > Platysternidae > Platysternon > Platysternon megacephalum. The sequence goes on from QXTE01000225.1 coordinate 950,821, forward strand.
GCTGTGATACAAGTAGCCAATGCAATCATTGACGTTCTGTTATCAAGGGTAGTGACTCTGGGAAATGTGCAGGTCATACTGGATGGCTTTGCTGCAATGGGTTTCCCTAACTGTGGTGGGACGATAGATGGAATGCATATCCCTATCTTGGCACTGGACCACCTTGCCAACCAGTACGTGAACCGCAAGGGGTACTTCTCAATGGTGCTGCAAGCACTGGTGGATCGCAAGGGATGTTTCACCAACATCAACGTGGGATGGCCGGGAAAGGTGCATGACGCCTGCATATTTAGGAACTCCGGGCTGTTCGAGCAGCTGCAAGAAGGGACTTACTTCCCAGACCAGAAAATTACCGTTGGGGATGTTGAAATGCCAATAGTTATCCTTGGGGACCCAGCCTACCCCTTGCTCCCGTGGCTCATGAAGCCTTACACAGGCAGCCTGGACAGTAGTAAGGAGCAGTTCAACTATAGGCTGAGCAAGTGCAGAATGGTGGTAGAATGTGTCTTTGGATGTTTAAAAGCTCGCTGGCACTGTTTGCTGACTAGGTCAGACCTCAGCGCAACCAACATTCCCATTGTTATCGCTGCTTGCTGTGTGCTCCACAATATCTGTGAGAGTAAGGGGGAGACATTTATGGTGGGGTGGGAGGTTGAGGCAAATCGCCTGGCGTCCAATTTTGAGAAGCCAGACACCAGGGCAATTAGAAGAGCACAGCAAGGCGCACTGCACATCAGAGAGGCTTTGAAAACAGTTTAGTGACTGGCCAGGCTTTGGTGTGACAGTTGTGTGTGTTTCTCCTTGATGCAAACCCGCCCCCTTTGTTGATTTTAATTCCCAGTAAGGCAACCACTCTCCCCCCTTCGAAATAAAGTAACTATTATTTTGAAACCATGCATTCTTTCTTTATTAATTAAAAAAAAAGAGATAACGGACAAGGTAGCCTGGGTTTGGTGGGGGAGGAGGGAAGGACAAGGCCACATTGTTTATTGGAGCCACACTAAAAATCAAACTGTTTGAATGACAGCCTTCTGTTGCTTGGGCCATCCTCTGGAGTGGAGTGGCTGGGTGCCCGGAGCCTCCCTCTCCCCTCCCACGTTCTTGGGCGTCTGGGTGAGGCGGATATGGAACTTGGGGAGGAGGGCATGCGGTTATACAGTGGATGCAGTGGGGGTCTGTCCTCTTGCTGGCTTTCCTGCAGCTCCAATAGATGCTTCATCATGTCCGTTTGCTCCCCCATTAGCCTCAGCATCATGTCCTGCCTTTGTTCTTCACGCTCACTTAATTCTTTCCTGGCCTCTGCCACTGAATGCCTCCATGCATTCAGGGCCGGCTCTAGGTTTTTTGCCTCCCCAAGCAAAAAAATTTTGGGCCGCAGCCCCTTTTTTTTTGGCTTTTACACATGTTTGCACTTTGCAGATCTTGAGTACAATCAACTATAATTTAGTAATATCTGGCATGTTTCAAATCTGATAAAATTTCATTACGCACTCCATTAGAAATTAATTGTATTATCTCATTTTGTGTATTTTTACCCAAATAATGGTTGTGAATCTCTCCAGCTTTCACTCTTCGTACATGCTCAGCCATAACACTATCAAATTTTTCCAATAACTCAACCAATTTCAAGAAATTTCCATTGTTATTCTCATATAAAATATCCGAGGATCCACGGAATGTGACGCACTGTTCGGCTAGGAAATTAATGATTGCCAGTAAATGTTCCAACACAGCCTGCCAACGTAGAATTTCTGAATTTAGTAGACGTTGCTGTACCGCATCGATTGTTGTACCGGAACGTAATCTGTTTGACAGCTCAATCCAATTTGTCAACAAGCGTAAATGATTTTTTGATGTTTCATGTTCTTTCAAATGCTGATGCGAATTTCACCAGTCATTAAAACCTGCAGTTGCCAGAAGAATGTCCGAGTTACAGAACAGTTTGCAGCAAAAACAAAAAACTACATCTTTGGACTGTGAATACACTAACCACAATCTATTGATTCAAGATGTGACGGAGAGACTGCCGAGACTCATCAAGCCCTCGGATCGCTACCCCTTCCTGCTTCTCCACGTGGGCACCAATGATACTGCCAAGAACGACCTTGNATTAGCATTGCATCAGTAAATATTGTCGGCCATTTACTTGGATCCGATCCTATGTCAGTCTCTCCACCTTCCAATAATTGTTGTTCAGTTTTAGATTTGGATAACAGTTCTTAGTTTCTGGACTCTTCAGCTGAAGAAGTAAATCTTTGGATGGATTGTGATTGTTTGTCTTTATTAGTTAGAGAAGATAATCTTTGGCCGGATTGTTGTTCATCTTTATCAGTTGATAAAGATAATCTTTGGTTCAATTGGTCTTCATCAGTTGATGAATAATCACTTCAATGAATTGCTTAGAGCTTTTTCCTTGATTGTCGACTTTTTAAAAAAACTTATTTGAAGTACGAGATACTTTTTCTAATTCTTTTTGCCGTTTCTCTCTTTGTTGCCGGTAGGCAGCACCGGAAAGTAATTTTCATTTTTGTCCCAGCACTTTAGCCCTATAACCACTGGCACCGACGCGACATGGAAATTGGCGCAAATGGCGCTGATAGGGCGACACAGTACACACAAGTAATCGTGATTTCTGATTTAATTAATCAATAACCATTAACTTTTACACATTTATGCACGTTCACATTATGAATGACCATGTCACAACGTGACACGATATTTTTCACGTCATGCTCCTATTGCACTACCGGAGATTTTTTTGATCTTCATGTATTATTTTTTTTTCATACATTGGTGGATTTTTCCAAAAAAAAAAGGATTGCCGGAATGCCGCCGCTGGAAATGTGCCGCCCCAAGCACGTGCTTGCTTTGCTGGTGCCTAGAGCCAGTCCTGCATGCACTAAGCTGTGCCCTATCAGTGCGGGAGGACTGCATGAGCTCGGAAAACATGTAATTGCGAGTGCATTTTTTTCGCCTTCTAATCTGTGATAACCTCAGGGATGGAGATGATAGGGGGAGCGTAGAAACATTTGCACCTGGGGGGAGATAAAAAGGGAGAGTAAAATTTAAGATGATACATTTCTGAGAACAAAAGGGAGACTCTTTCACAGTGAATCAAGCAATTCACAGCAGACAGCACATGTGCTTTAGGTACAAGGTCGCATTTTTACTTTTATATTGAGCGCCTGCTGGTATGGTGACACATCACACACGGCTGGGCAACAGAATTCGGTTTCCAGGCAGCCATGGTAAGCCAAAGGGTACACGGGTTTGGTTTCTAATGCCTTCATAACATGTGGGAATGTTTTCAAACTGCAGCGCCCTCTTTTCCCAGAGCAAGCAATGGGTTGGGTTTCACATTTAAAAGGAGGGGCTGCGGTTTTCGGGTGGATGTACAGCACACATCTACCCCCACCCCACCGCGTGGCTATTCTCTGGGATGATCCCTTCTCCCCTCCCCCGGCTGTGTGGCTATTCTCTGGGATGATCCCTTCACCCCTCCCCCCCACCGCATGGCTATTCTCTGGGATGATCCCTTTTAGCCAAGCGCAAACAGCCCAGCATGAATGGGGTCCTTTTACTGTTCCCTTACAAAAATTCCCCTATTTCAACCAGGTGACCACGAATGATATCACTCTCCTGAGGCTAACACAGAAAGATATAGACCGAATGTTGTTTGAATGCGACCAAAACCCAGGACCATTCGCTGCCATGCTTTGTGCTGCAATGATTCCAGAATACTTGCTACTGGCTTGGCGTGGTAAAGTGTCCTACCGTGGAGGACGAAATAAGGCAGCCCTCCCCAGACACCTTCTGCAAAGGCTTTCAGAGTACCTCCAGGAGAGCTTCATGGAGATGTCCCTGGAGTATTCCCGCTACATCCCCAGACATGTGAACAGACTTTTCCAGTAGCTGTACTGGCCGCAAATGCATCCTAATTCTTCAGGGCAAATCAAATATTAAACACTATTGCTTTTAGACCCTGTACTGTAGTTACAAATGTGCATTCACCAGAGGTGCCTTCTCTGGCTTCAGGGTCAGGGATCCCACCTTGGGAGGTATTGGCTCCAGGGTGATGAAAAGGTCCTGGCTGCCGGGGAGAACAGATTCACCACTTGCCTGCTGCACATTCTCCTCCTCCTCATCCACAAAATCCTCCTCCCTGTTGTGTGAGACTCCCCACTTGCAGGTGTCCATGGACAGTGGTGGGATAGTGGTAGGGTCCCCCCCTAGAATGCCATGCAGCTGATCATAGAAGCGTCATGTATGGGGCTCTGACCCGGAGAGACCGTTTGCCTCCTTTGTCTTTTGGTAAGCTTGCCTGAACTCCTTAACTTTCACGCGGCACTGCTGTGTGTCCCTGTTGTAGCCTCCGTCCAACATGCCCTGTGAGATTTTGGCAAATATATTTGCATTTCTTCTTTTTGATTGGAGTTCGGCCTGCACAGATGCTTCTCCCCATACAGCAATCAGATCCAGTGTCTCCCTTTTGGTCCATGCTGGAGCTCATTTGCGATTCTGGGGGGACTGCATGGTCACCTATGCTGCTGAGTGCTGCTGAGTTCGCCACGCTGACCAAACAGGAAATAAAATTCAAAAGTTCCCAGGGCTTTTCCTGGGTACCTGGCTAGTGTATCGGAGTTCAAAGTGCTGTCCAGAGCGGTCACAATGGAGCACTCTGGGATAGCTCCCGGAGGCCAGTACCGTCGATTTGCATCTGCACTACCCCAAATTTGACCCAGCAAGGTCGATTTTAGCGCTACTCCCCTCGTCGGGGAGGAGTACAGAAGCTGATTTTAAGAGCCCTTTAGGTCAACAGAATGGGGTTGGTTGTGTGGACGCAGTCATTTTTAAATCGACCTAATGTGGCTAAATTCGACCTAACCCCGTAGTGTAGACCAGGCCTAGTAGTGGACATATTCTGGTCTACAGTAACTAGGGAGAGGTGAATAGGTTTGGCTGAAATAAAAACAACCTGGATCTTTGCCAAATATTTGAATAAAAGCTGACAAACTTTTTGAGGGTTTTAGTCCAGTTATCGCAGCCATGTTGTTTACAGCAGTCTGGGAAGTGTAAAATGGGTGGGTTAAGAGAACAAAACCATACTCCTGGCACAGGTTCTTCCAGCCTTCTGAAGTAGAGCTGGTCAAACATTTTTAGACAAAAATATTTTTCATTGAAAAATGGGGGCTTGGATGACAATGACATTTTTCATGGAAAAAGTTCATTTTGGTTCAAATGTGTCATTTTTCAATATGGATTTCTCCCCACGTTTTCTCATTTTTTTCCCTTTCTCCTCACTTTTTCCAGTGGGGAGGAAAAGGGATTTTTTTTAAAAAAAAAGATAAAGTGGATTTTTTCCCCACCAACATTAAATGAGCAATTTTGATTTGTTTTCAAAACAAAAATTTCATTTAGAAAATTTTCACCAAAAAGTGAAAACAAATCACAAATAATTTCAAAGAAAATAAAAACAACACTTTTTTCTTCTCCCCCTCTCCCCCGCAATTTTCATGAAACACAGTCATCTTTTTTCTCTTCTACTCTTGAGTCACCTGCCCTGGCCTGCACCTAGCATGCCACCATCACTTTTCTCTGCATTGGCCTATGCACTGTTCTGCAGCACTCAGAAGTGCCCATGCACAGCTGCTGACCCTAAGCCACCCTGTACAGTCCCAAAGCAGATAATAAATGACATGTAAGGCCTTGTACTGGCTGTTTGCATCACTAGTGAATTTCAACCCATCGGAGAATCTGATGGTCTGATCCAAAACCCATCCAAGAAAAGGCTTCCTGTGAGTTCAGTGGTCTTTGGACCAAGCCCTTAAAGCACTTTGCACCATTTAAGATAAACCAAACCATTTCACCTCTCATACAAGCGAGTTCATTTCCACTGGTTTCCTTTGATTCTCCTCTCCACATGATACTTGACACTGTTTTACTCACCTTTAAGAATATTTGGAAGACCACTCACACACTTATTACGCTGTACATTTTCTATTCTCCCTTTCTATTTAGCAATTGCAAATACATTACATGAAGACAGACTAGGGCATGAAAGATGAGAGAGGAAAAGATGTTTGCTGTGATCTAGCTGACAGTGGTGCAATTAAACTGCCAGAAAAGAAAATACACGCTTTATTTGTCTAAGAGTGGTTTCAAGCTGAGAACATTTTGTACTGCACATTTAAGGAAGTCATTAGCATATCTGGCATTGTAATAGCTTAGGTGATAGGCATCAGGACATTAGTCACTGCAAATAACTGCAGTATGGAACTAAAGAACATTACAAGGATTGTTGTCTTACATCATTTGTTTGAAGAGTAAAAATATAAATAAATCTAAATAAATTAGAATGTGAAATTACATGTTGTTTTCTTTTCTTTTGCAAACAGGCTTTGATTTGCTGTAAGGATTTTTCAGTGCCCATTTCACCTCATTGCCCATCCTTTTTGAAAAACTGAAGTTGAATTTAATGGATAACCTCATGTGTCATTGGATGCAGGAGTGACTTGAGGTTCTCAGTCTGAAACTTTGCCTGAAGATGATGCAGATAGTCTTGGTTATAGCCGTAATTGACTTTGTGCTCAAGGCACCATGTTGTTAACATGAATGAAGAACATAAGAACAGCCATACTGGGTCAGACCAAAGGTCCATCTAGTGCAGTATCCTGTCTTCTGACAGTGGTCAGTGCCAGGTGCTTCAGAAGGAATGAACAGAACAGGTATTCATCAAGTGATCCGTCCCGTGTCACCCATTCCCAGCTTCTGGCAAACAGAGGCTGGGGACACCATCCCTGCCCATCTTAGCTAATAGCCATTGATGGACCTATACTCCATGAACTTATCTAGTTCTTTTTTTTAACACAAGCAGTTCTTTAGATTCACTTAATCATAAAAACACAATAAAAATGAAGGCCCTGATCCTCAGCTGTGCCAAGAGGAGGGGAATAGGTTTCAGTATATAATCTTCTGGCTTCCCTGATCTGTATAGCACGAGGGGGGAAATTCAACCCCTGGAATAATTCAGGGCAGCCTCACATCATAAATCCCCCACTATTTTTTTCTGGGAACAAACTTCCAGTTACAAATAAACAAAATCAAGCAAACACCAAAAAAACAAACAAACAACCAAAACAAAACTAAAATAACAACAAAAACACCTGTTCCCATGCCTGCGCGGCTCCACTAATTAAGCGGGTGGCCCTTCATTCTCTTGTGTGCGGCTACCCAGGCATGCACCTTAGAGGGAACTATCCACGGATCATCTGAATGGAGGTCCATGGAGACCACAGTTTGAGAACCTCTGTTCTCGAGGGAAAGAGCTCTCTACTCCCTCTGCTGAAGGAAAGGGAAAAGTGCTGCCATACATTGCTTCGTTTGCATAGGCTACCAAACCACAATTTCTCCATTGACACAGAGGAGTCACCGTAACAGTACATGAACTTGGATTTGGGGAGGGAGGGTAGTGGTGTCCCGGATAGGCTCAGAGAGGGGAACAAGCTCTTACCTTGCAACAATGAGCTCATTTCCAAGCAGCCAGGACTCTGCTCAAAGGTCCTAAGTGCTCTTGGCTCCCTTCTGGCGTCAATTTCGCTGTACAAGACAATGCAGACTGAGGATTTTGCTGCAAGGGCTTTGGCAGATGGCAGCAGCAGAGCTGAGCAGGCCCTGAGGAGGCCATGCCCACCCAGTACCTTAATAAAGCTGAATTACTAAAATGGGTTTGGTGATGGCATCTCCTGGTGGGATCAGGCAAGCAGCTCTCTTGAAACTGGAGATGGACCTGTGAAAAGACACTTGGACTACTGCTGATCCAAACTATGAGTGGGAGCTTACGGATGGGTGAGGTGGTGTGGCCCGGCCCAGGAATGGGACTTTCTCACTGGTGGGTGGGAGAGGAGTTAGCCAAAATTACTGCAAGGGGAGAGGGATCAATTGTACGCTTTCTTTTAGCATATAAGTATTCTATTATGGTGTTTTCCCAAGTTAATGACCGAGCTCCCTTTCCCATAATAAAGGTTCTCTTGTTTGTGCACAGTCTCAGAGCACTTGTGAGTGGGGATGTTCAGCCTGCTCAGGGCACCCCAAGAGCATGCATTTAGTTTCCCAAGTTTCTGGGTGCGGACTTGAGCTGGTATAATCGTTTGTCTAGAGGGACCCTACATATATTGAACCCAGCCCTTTTTTGCTGCTGTGAACCACCTGGCAGAAGGGTTACACTAGATCAGATTGGATTTTAGGAGTCTTACATTTTTGGTGATCTCAGTCTAGGCCTCTACTGGCCATCCACCTGTATCACAAATTACCATTTGTTACTGCCTTTCACATAGCTAGAGTTAAATCAGGAGAGTTCAGGTTGTCAAGCGTTATCTACAATCTGTGCCCTTTCATCGAATAATTTCTATGCTGCGGCACTTGTGTGATTTATGTTTTGTAGGGCCCTCAGTTGGGGAAAATTGCGGTAGCTCTGTTGAAATCAGAGGCACCAGGAACATTTACACCAGCTGGTAAGTGGCTCCCATTGTGCATTGTCCATAAGAGATTTTGTTTTAAATTAAAATTAGTTTGCTACTTTCCAGGGCACAATTATTACCCCAGATTTGTCAAGAAAGAGAAATTAAATGAAAAGAAAAATATATGTTTTTAAAATAAATAAAGTAAAAAAATGTGGTGGATGATCAAGCCATGTACATGTGTAGCACTCCATCTGTAAAACTAGCAATGAAATTGGAAACTATAGCATAAAGTGAGTGCCATAGGAAAAGGAAACCCAAATAGATGGTGCTGTTTACCTATTGTACCCAGGCCTACAACTTTCACACCAACCATTCTGAGATTTATACCATAGATCAGCAGTTCCCAGATTTTTTCCTGTGCCCGCCTTCTCCATGGGCATCACATAACAGCCCCTACCCCTTCAACTGCTGCCCAGTTGGGGCACAAAGTGACTCACTGAGGCGAGTGGATGGCTCATGCCCTGGGCAGCAGCAGGACCTGGCTGTCTTAATCCCCGAAGCCCATGGCAGTGAAGTGCAGCTCAGCATGGAGCAGCTCAGGGCTCATCACCCTCACTTCCTCAGAACGTTTCCTCAGAGTGTTTCACAGCTGCAGGCTCTGGAGAGTTTAAAATATGCGGGGCTGTGGCTGGCCAGGTGTCTGGGTCAGGGGAGTGGGGATACTGGGCGTTGCCTGTCGTCAGTGAGGGGAGGAAGGGGAAAGCAGCAGGCTGCTGCTAGGGCAAGGTGGAGCTGTGCTAGGCAGGCCAATCATGCAGTTTTATGCCAGACAATCCTGTTTATGTAAGAACACTGGACGTGGTTTTGTGCGGTGTCATTGTGGATGCACGAAGGATGCCATTTTTCAGCATGCACTGCTCATGCAAGTGGGGGAGGGGAGGGTCGATCTGCAAGATGGCGTCCTCTGGGCCAGTCATTCATGCAACTGAGGGGATGTCCGATATTCTGAGGATGCACCAGTCTCCACCCTACACTGCGCTCTCCCCAACCCCAGATCCCTGAGGACTGCCAGCACACTCTCCTCACTGCTGCCTTGCCCTGGCCCGGACACCTGGACAGCAGCAGCCTCGTGCCCCACCTTCTGTACCCGTAATAACTTTGTTGTGCCCCCTAGTCTTCCCTAGGTAGCTGCATAAACATTTCCACTGGAAACATGCAAAGAGAGAGAAATTGTGCTTTGGGGGGAGGGGTTCCTAAGAAATGCAGAAAGTTGCAATTGTTTATTAGCAGAAATTGTCCTTGTGATGAAGGTGCCAAAAAATAGGAACTTGAACAAAATACATCTGTGTGACTGTGACCTATACAAAATGGCCTTCAGAACAGCTAGAGGTCACACAGGTCTGTGCAGCAGCATCCTGTTGTTAGAAGCCAACATATAATGATAAATGTAAAGTACTTTGGGGGGTAAAAAGCAAAGGAAAATCAAGTCACTGAAAAGGCATTGCTGAAAAAATATCTGCAGAAAATGCTAGTCCCAAATACAGCATGAAATCAAAGGTGTGGAAAAACCCCGTAAAGGATGGATTCCGGTTCATACTCATTTGAATTCACATGAATTTCATGTATCTGAATTTGCACCTCACACCCTGTTGCATGAGAGAATGTACAGTGCCCACAGCCCTGGCCTTAGGGCTCCTGGTCTTTGGAGTGAAGCCAGAGTTAAAGTAGGGTGACCAGACAGCAAGAGTGAAATCGGGATGGGGATGGGGGGGGGGGGTGTAATAGGCGCCTATATACGACAAAGCCCCAAATATCTGGACTGTCCCTATAAAATTGGGACATCTGGTCACCCTAGAGTTAAAGTAAGGGGGATGATGGAGGTGCATATGGTTCCTCCGTTTCTGTTAGAAGCAGATAGAGAGCTCCCTCACCTGACTTTAGGGGAAGCTCATGCTTCCTCAGAGCTCCCACTTCTCCTTGGCTGGGTGCCATTCTGCAGCCAGAGGACTCTGAAGGGGAAGCAGCAGGAGGGACTGAAGAGTTTCTGGAGCTCTCAGTCTTCCCAGTAGGTGGAGCAGCAGCAGCGCCTAACAGTACTTCCCCTGCACCCCTACAGGTAGATGGGAAGTGGTTGGCGAAGGGCAGGAAGCAGGCTAAGCTTGGCTCTGTCCACACTGGAGTACGTATCTCTTGTGAAAAAAGATCTGTCCCTGCTGATTTTACGCAAATCCCTCGTTAGAAACGTCTTAATCTTCTAAAAAGCAGGACATTGGCTGCCCCCCATAGGCTTACCTAGCTGCACCCCTATGAAGGCTGAAAGGAACTGTAAACTTCTTTACATTGTAAGCTCAGTATTCTAATCTTCCCAACCCAAAGTGTCCAAAAATCATGATTCAGACCACAATATTCATGAGAATAGCTTTAAAATCATGAGATTTTTTTTTTAAAAAGTCATTAAAACTTGGGTTCTTTTTATATGACTTTGCGGGTTTTTTTTTTAGTCTTTAGGGTAAACTTGGGGCTGCTTTCAGAGTTTGCTCCACAACCATGATAAGAAGCTTACTTTAAAAAAAAATGAAAGCTGAGATTCTCATGTATTCGGATGACTCTGGGAACTGAGGCTTTATGAAAACCAACCCAACCCCCATCATCCCAAATATTGCGAGACTCATGATAAAATTGCAAAGGTTGGCAACTGTGTAAATTCCACAGGGTGAGGCCCATGTTTGTTTTGTGTCTTGTAGAGAACTAATCCTACTGTAGGGGTTTAACAAGCAGGGATTACAGCAATAATGATAGCTGGTTAGCTCCAAATGTCATTACTGAAAAATGACTTACCAGTCAGTGTATGGTGGCAAACTTGCTCCTGGGAAACCGGAGTCCTGACATGCTAAGTTGGCCTTGCACTATTAGAAGTTAACCTAACTGAGGTCAATAGTGAAATAGTGAAAATGAGATGAGAGTCAGGCCTACTAGTTGGGTGGTTAAAAACTGCTCCATTGAATCCTGTTTGCATAATAAGCCCTCCCTCCTGCCTTCTTTGCATGTACAGAGAAGTTATTTGTCTTTGCATTTCCTTTCAGGAGGCTATTTGCTTGTTTGTGAGATTTAGTCGTACTTGAACTAAAATGCTCACCATTTCAAGAAGGCCACTGTACACATTCAAGAACCAAAAGGGAAAGTAGCTTCCTTGCTGTATTGGTTTATTAAATCTAAATAATATGAAGTGACACTGAATAGTGAAAGTAATTTACGTGACTGCTGTCACCAAGCATTACTACAGAAGATGGATGGTAAAACTCATTGTGTTTTCCTGTTTCCCAGGTAAACAGCTGAAGGAAATGTGGCTGTGTTTCTCCATTCCTGCCCAAGAGCATTTTGATTAATATTGTCATCAGCAAACCCCATACTAGTGGGACACAAGAGGAAAATCACATTCCTGGTGACTAATTCAATATGGACAGCAGCAGGCAGTTTGAATGGAACATAGAAAAAATATTTTTAGTAGATTTCTCATGAGCCTTTAACTGTAACAGGCACTTAGTAAGACTTGTCATTTAGTAGACTATTCTCCATTTCTCAGAGAGCTTTCAGAGTGATAAAATGATAGGTTCTTGTCTTTTTCAGCGCCTTGCCTTTTATAGTCTCCTGTGAAAATGGATTCATTTTAAGCTCCAACTGATTTGGAAGAAACCTGCTCTTCAGAAGCATCCACTGATCACTAGGGACAAGGAGTTGAATTTGGATGAAATAAAAAAAACAAGATGAATCTTTGACAGATTTGAACTGACCAAACTCAAACCTTTTGCATGAACTGAACAAGTTTCCTTTCCTTGCCTTCTTTTATTCTAAAAGCTCTTCGCTATCTCATTTAGGTAAGAAATATTGCATCACAAGGGTAGCTAGGCAACTGCAAGCCATATGTGGACATTTGCAGTTTCCACTGATGTCAAGAGGGATTGCAGGTAATGGCACTTTACAGGATTTTGTTCATGATAATCATCCATCAGTGGGAACCAGGAAGGCAATTCTCTGGGATTTGCAGCCTAACAACGTTTTTGGGTAAGCTTATGTTAAGCAATGCTAACACTAGTACTGACTGTTACTTCCCAAGAATAATTACAGACCAAGAATTTGTTGGAGCAATTCTTCTGCAATATTTTTATAGCACATATATTTGAGAGGAGAGGGGAAAAAACCCACCTGTAAACAATTTCCTAACTGCAACAGGAGTAAAATATCTTTAATACATTATTGATTATGAGCTAGTTCTTTTTTCTAGGGGCCAGGTCCTGGCCTTGCCTGTGTAGTCAACCAGAAGCATAAGGGGGAATAAAATTCCACACTTCCTTACCTTATAGCTACTGGCATAGGGAACACAGTGGGGGTTGCATGCCTTGTTCTTCCCCCCACTCAGGCAAATAAAGGGAAAGGACAGGGAATGGGCCAAGCCTTGGTTCTGCCTCCCTTTCCCCAGGCACCAGCCTGTGGAAATGAACGAGGGTGAGGAGGTAGGAATCTGTTACTGATAAAGGACATAACAGATTATTGCCCCTTGGAGCAAATGGGAAATAATTGTAACTTCGTCAGTCCCAATTCCTTCCCTTAGTTTGTCCTACATTGCCATAACTTTGTACCACATTGTACAGGGTTAGATGTATAGGTACAATCTAGCCCTATAAATATTGAACCCGAAGAACCATGGAGAGGTGTCCTGTGGAATGCTTCAAGAGCAATAATTTTGGGTGAATGAGTGATCACCCAGCACCATCCTCTTGGTTCTTTCTGAAAGGGAAGAATGCAAAAATTCTTTCCTGAGCAATTCCATCAACCCCTGGTAGGGTCAGTAGCTGAGCCACAAAAAGCTACATGATTCAGGGTGGTCAGTTCCTGCACACATGGATAACTAAAAGTGTTATTCCTAAAGCAGGAAATGTTAGGCTGCAAACTAAATAAATCCCATTTTATCAGATGCTTTCACCATCATTCATACAGCAAACATTTCCAAAATGTAGACTTTCAGCTTTTCCATTAAGTTTGTGAACTCACTGTTAATAATTTACCTTATGTTACTGAGTGTGCAGGGTGTCTCTCTGCATGTGTATACGGAGCCTAACTTAAATAGTCAAATACAATTAAGAACTGATGTAAATATTTAAATCCAGTATCACTTGCAGGAAGCACACTGACAATATTACCAGAGAACGACATCAATTGAAATTTATGCTTAATTCGCTGCACTCTGAAGACAATCACAATTTATATGAGCAGTCATGTTCTTTATGCAGTAAAATGAATGCACACATTAGCTTGTATTGCAACATCTTAGGCAGGTTATCACCATCAGCTAGCTGAGATCCATAAAGTACCAGAGATGGATAGTTTCAGAGAGCTTTTATCGCTGCATTTGAAAGAATTAGGAAACACAATATATTCCTATTCAGGTACATGAACACCATCTGCCAGACTGCTCTGCTGCTGTTGGTATGTGCAGAATTTACCTCCTAAAGCCAGGCCAAAGGGAGTGAGAGAGTAAAGACATGGCAGCCAAAGAGTGATACTTAAGGGTACTGGCTATTTGTGGCAGCCAGGTGGGATTAGCAGATGCATTATTTCCCTTTTTTAAAAATCTGTTCTGGACTTTTCCTTCATTCTTTCCCGCAACAGTGGTTGCATCTTAGAAGTATATTAGACTGTGTTTAAGTTTATGATTAAGTGACTTTATTTGTTACTTTATGTTATATTGCTGAAGAGAGTTTGTGGTAAGAACACAATCTGTGGGCCAAATTCTGCTGTCAGTGTAAACATTTGGTTTATTCACTGTGAGTGGATGGTGAGAAATACATTCCTTCTCTTGTTTTATTCCCTGTTTTCCTTTTGTTTGTTTGGTTATTTTGAATAGGTGAGAGATTGTGTGCAGCTGGGGAGAAAAAAGAGGGAGTCCGTTTTCTTGTGTTTGTCCTAGCTTATTTTTGTGTGACTTTTCTCTTTTGAGGATTCCCATTTTACAAAGCAATGATCCAAAACTCTTTGAAGCCAACTGGAAGATTCTCATTGACCTCAATGGATTTTTGGATCAGAAGCCAAGAGCTTCTGGACACAAGTTGTTCTTTTGTTGTTATTTGCTGGTGTTCATGGAGGATAGCACTAAGTGGAAGGTTTTGGGCTGGGGTGGGATTAGGGTAGCCAAGGCAGTTGGGCTAGCAGGTTTGAAAATATCCTAAGGATAACTCTTTGTAGCAGAGGTGTCTCCTGGGCTATGAGAAGGCATCTTGCTTGAAGAAAACAGGTTCAATGGTTTTTAAAAGTTGCGACTGTTTAAAACTGACATTTGTGTCTTGGAACAGCATGACTTTAACACAGGATCCTAAAGAACAGAGTCACAGAGCTTATAAATGTATTATGCCTAATAGTGCAGAATTTTTTTTAACATATATAATGGTAATGCAAGTATAGTAGAGAAAACAAGGACTCAAATGTCAGGAACTCCCAAATGTAAAGGATAAGTTAAATATCAAGATAACAGAGTTGTATTTTTCTTTTATATTTGCTTTTGGATAGAGTAAAGTATAAGATTTTAATTAGATTACAATATGTATATTTTTTGGCTAAATTTTGGGAGTCTTTGGACTGAGAATCAAGAGGTTTGGATTTGGTTTCCAGTTTTGTCACAGATTTCTGTGTGACTTCTAAGTAATAGTGCTGTTGCTGAGAGCAAGTATTTTTGTATTAGTGTGCCAGTATACAATAATGGAACAATTTAAATATTATTTATTTTTACTGGTTGAAAGATGGCCCACTAAGGGTCCAATCTAACTCTCATTAAGTCAATAGAAGTTGACTTTAATGGGAGCTGAATCAAGGTTCAATGGGACCACCTGTGTAATTAGGACAAGAAGGATTTGGCCACTGCAATGTGTTCTAGGAAAAATCAAGAAGTGCTTCTACAGTATTACGAACCCCAAGCACTCACAAATCATGACCCGGGCTACCAAAAGTCATAAGATTGGCTTAAAAATCTTAAGAATCTAAAAAATAATAAACTGTGGGTGTTTTAATTTGCGTTCTGGCTCTTAAATCTTTGAGGTTTCATGTTTTCCAGCTCCCCTCTGCTTCATAAGGTAGAAACGTACTTTTAAAAAAAATGAAAGCTGAAACTGTCAGCAATTACATGACCCCAGGAGCCAGAGTTTTAAGAAAACACCTAATATTGCCAGACTCACTAAAATATCATGAAAGGACGGCTATACTGCTTCTAAGTGGAGAACCAGAGCAGCTGATTTTCCAAAATAACTGGTAACACACATGGCAGTCAGGACCAGTCTGCCTGATGAATGTGACTATTTAATGTATTAAACAGGAAATACTGAAATGAAAGGCAACATAAAAAAAGGAATTACATTCTTTCTAAATAAGGACAAGGAATCTTTCAAGGGAAACTAAATCATCAGATCACAATTGTAAAGTGAATCCCCACAATGAAGCTCAAAATCAAATTGCATTTTCTGTCTTAAGCAGACATTTCACTTGGAACTGATTAATTTTGTGACACCAGAGATCAGAAGCATGATTGGAAACCCAATAGAAAATATTGCTACTCTCATTTAGGCAAAACCATCTGATCATGGAATGGGGCAATTTGTGATATATTAAACTTTGTTGCCATATTTTACAAACATTTTCTAGTACAATAAATATGGTATTCTTTTTTAAAATTTGCACACCACATGGTAAAACTCATTTTAATTTTTCAACATAGAAATAAGCAGCTGATAGGGTATAAAAAACCCCCACATGAAGTTGAAAGTAAAGCTAATTCTGTCTGAGTTCTAATTGTAATAATACCATCTTTCCGAAAGACATGTAATGAAAAGTCAGTGATGACTGAGAATATAAGACCAGATTCATCATTTACCTCCACATTATGTAGTCACTTACACTAGTGCAAAGTTAGTGTAAAAAGAACCAAATCAGAATTTTCCTTTCCCTTCCGCTGGTAGCAGTGTTTTAAACTTGAATAGGTGTAAAGGATAAGACAGTTGAGAATGGGGGGCCTATGATGTCTCTATCAGACTTACAGTTACTTATTTTTGAATATTTAAATTAGGTGCTATTATTCTCAATATTACACTGAATAATGTCGTAGAAGAAATTGTGCAGAAAGCCCATAGTACTACACCAAATCCCCTTTGCTGTAGTGTGACTACTTGTTTATATTTCTTCCTCATTCCCATATGTGCTGATTTTTACCCCACCAACTGGTGGCAGAAATGTATGCCTTTATTTGATTATGTTCTTTGCCAAATTCATTTGCGTATGTCATCAGAACTTGAAATAGCAAATATGTTAAAGGAAAAATGCTGAAGAAGTATTTTGATACAGGACATCAGTTCTCAACACGGGCATTGGGGGGGTCACAAACAGGTCTCAGAGGGTTATGAACATTCTATCCTTCTCACCTTGATAAATAGATGGGAGTTCCTGGCTAGGCCCTTGATCCTGTACCATTCAAATCAATGGGAGGGGTTTTTAATTACTTGAATGGGAGCAGGATCAAGCCCTAGATGCAAAGAGGGTCCCGATATAGAAAAGAGACTCATGATGTGGAAAAGGATGAGACCTGCTGGTATAGCCATTTACTTAATATGGCCCCAATCATGCAATTACTGCAGATTCTGCATTGGCACACTATTGCATCAACACAGGATGCCGTTGAAGTCTGCAGGTCTCTATGCAGGTGCAGCACTTGCCAGTCTGGGGCCTATATGTGTCTAACCCATGAACAAAACTCAGGAGAATGTGGGCCAAAAATCTCTGGTTACTTCCAACTGTTTGCTTTTTGTAAGAAAGACAAAAATGAATAATTTTTAATCACTTTATTTCTTGTTCAAAATACATATGAAACAAATAGAATAAAATTATATTTCAAATGTGTTCTTTTCTTTTTCTTTTCTTTTTTTTATAAAATTATCACAAACTGTACACTTCATAACATCTTTTGAGGTTTCATTGTTACATATTTTTTCGGAACTGACAAATAGATTCACACTTTCTAGAGAATACATTGTAAAAATACTGAAATGTGTTACATCTCTTAAAGGCTAGTGCAAAAACATTTACTATCAGTAATACAATTATATGCTGTCAAGTTTCACAAATGGCTGTTTAGCGCGTACAAAAAGCCAGTAACACGAGTTCCAAAAGGTTTTTATTTTCTTTCCCCTCTATAATGCAGAAGCCATAGATATTGACTCGAACAATGGCTGGGTACCAAATCACAAACTGCATTTAAAAAGTCACACTATGAACACTGAATAAAGGGTACCAAAACAGTCAAGTTTTTAATTTTAGATCCCAGTCAACCAATACCACATAGCAAGAAGAGGCGAAAGCTTAGAAGAACTCTGCAGTTCTTCATAGGCTACATAGACTTGGCAAAAGTTGTGATCTAATTGAAAAGATTATTTTAAAGGTAGGCAGTTTATTAGAGTTTTGGCTATTTAGGACCTAATCCAATGCCCACTGAAGTCAGTGGAAGGATGTCAACGGGCATTAGAATGGGCTCTTAATTTTAAAATATTTTAAATTCATTTTTTATTTTAGCCCTCAACTTTTCCACAGGCCAGGAACCCAATCTTAACTTCCTACCTTTCAAATCATTCGCTCTTGAAAGCGACTTCGCTATAAATAAACAAAATATTCTCTTGTGAAAAAAATAGAATCCCAAAGGCTAAATCCTGTTTACATCACCTCATTCACATGAGTAGTTCCACTGAAATCAATGGGCTGGAATATGATTTATGTTACATGCCCTCTCAAAGGAGTAAGAGGTATTAAGAACCCCCTTTAGCTCCTACACAAGCTAGTTGGGCTCTGATTTGGAGTGCACAGGATTAGGTGCCACTTACTTGGAGAGTGAGGAGTAAGCAGAGATGGGTGGGGAATGGATGGAAACTTGGCTCCACCTCCCACATCCTGGTTAGTGCAGCTGAGCTGGCATGAGGGCTGTTTGCATTTACTGCTAGTATAGGATAACAGTAAGACTCTGATACAGCAGTCCATCTCTATTCAGCAAAGTACTTTAGCAGGTGCTTAACTTTAGGCACATGCGCAAGTCCCACTGACTTTAATGGGACTTAACTTTCATGTTTTTCTGTATAGGAATAGACTTAAGCATGTGCTTAAATCTTCTAAATTACTGTCCCCAGGTCAAAGTGGAAAGAGGGAAAGAGCTGGGAATTGGAGGGGGGTCTTCCTGGTCTGCTCCTGAGGTGGTGCGAGTAGCTGCTACCCCTGGCTCAGGGCTGTGCCTATAAAGCCCCAAATAGCCCATTGAGACTGCTCGTGTGAGCAAGGTGGGCAGTGTTTAGACCTACATTTGGAAGAAGAGAAGAAAAGAAACTATCTGCAATGTATATAATTTCTTAAATTGATAAGTAGTTTTCTACTTGGTAGTCTTAGCAAAAGTATATTTTATTTCCTATTTTTCATAGAAATATATATTGAAAATAAGTGCTTCGTGTACAACAGGATTATCTAAGGATTACACCGGAAAGATCTACTCTGTCCAGACATACTCTGAGCTTCACTACTAATATGGCATCAGATGGAAAACTGTAGGCTACAATTAAAATAAAAGAGCCAATAAAGATATATCTGACCTCCACACCAGGCTACAGACACCAGACATTTTTATTTACTGAATCAGGCAGTTGAGGCGTACATGGCTTGCCAATGCTAGTAAAATCCACACACAAGACAGGCAATAGTTCATACCCTAGAGATGCACTGAAGACTTGAATATAATCTGAATTGGCAGCAAGCCACAAGCATCAACAGTGGACACTTCAGAATTCATTCTGCTTGCCGGGTTCGTTTCATGACATTTTTACGTTACTTGTATATTTTATCATATGCAGCCTGGTCCAAAGCTCATTGAATTCAATGGGAATCTTTCCATTGACTTCAATGGGCTTTGGATCAGGTCCATGGGACTGTGCTTCAGCACCTTGTCATCTGTCTTGGTGTCGCAATGAAATGACACACTAAAAAGAATAATAGAAAACTGGACACTGCCTGAACACTCATTTTACTGGGTACAAATAATGGCAGAGATGTAATATATGACCTGGACATTTAAACAAAACCCCAAACCTCTCATTTTAATGAATATAAGAACAATTACTTCAAATACAGACAGAACAGCAGCTTACCTGCTTTAAAAAAATCTTGGTTTGAAAGAATGTTACAATTTTTACTAAAATGGTAACAGATTTTAATAAGCTTCCTTTACCAATGCAAAATATAAAAACTGTGCATTATTTTAAAAAGTATATTCTTTTTAAAAAGCTAAATGAAATAACTTTGTGCTCTATTCTTTCAATAATTATTAAAGCTACAGTATTGTGTTATTTTGTGGTTTTATTGGGTTGAGGGGTTGTTGGTTTTTGTTTTTTTTCTTGGACAATGGAAAGAGCTGCAATTTTTTGTCCTACAAGTTTTTACCACTGAGAAGGCTTTCAAAGTACAGTGTACAGCTTTTTTCTTAGCATCTCATAAGAATAAATATTTTTGCTAACAGATTTTTAAAACTTTTTTTGCATTATGTTATATTATGAGTAGATCAATGGTATCACTTTTGCTGCTGCTAGATAACAAAGTATCAAAGTTGTATCTCTTTTAATAAAAAGAGGATAGTTAGCAACAGCAGAGACAGCAAATAAAGAAGTTCTAAAAGATGCCTTGAAATGGATTTGAATGAATCTCTTTTCTCTGTGTGGATCACTTACTAACAACCCTCCTTGGGCGGGATTCTCATTTACTCCATTTGTGTATGGAGTGGTTTCAGAATCAGGCCTAAGGTCTTAAGAGGTTTCCCCCCAGGCACTGCTTTAATGTACTCCACCTGGCTATGATGCACGATGGGTGTCGGCCAGTGGTGCCAATTCAGATTTTTCCTATGGTGGGGTGGGGAGGGTTCCATTCCCCACCTTTCCCCCTACCTCCCGGAAGGGCCTCTGTTCTAGTTCCTGCTCCTCCCACACGGACTCCGGGTCTCCCTCGGACAAGGAGTCTCCCCTTTCTCTTATCCACACTGTGCATGAGTTGGTGGCACCAAGAGTCAACCAGGCTCCCCAACCTCTGCTGTACAGGAATAGACTCCCCATGTGCCAGATTGATACACTGACAACTCACTGATATTTGGCCTGGCCTCCCATCTGTATGGAGGAGCAGTTGGGTCAAATTTCAGTGGCATTGTGACCATGCAGCTGGAGCGAGGCTCCAGGCCACTTCAGCACCAGCTGTACTGATTTGGTACAAGACCACCACTTAAAAGTGGTCAGGCCATGCCCACCCTGGTTCCGTGGCCTACGGAACTTGAAGCAAGTGCAAAAACCCTGGGGGTGGGGGAGGCATTCACTCCCCCCAATCCCCAGTTGACACCACTGCCAGGTGAGAGTAGCCAGAGTGCAGTTGTGCACCAGCCAAGGCCACTTTTACCCTCACATGGAGCACAAAGGTCTACCAATGTAGATTCAATTGCAGGACTGGGGCTTAAACACATTGAAGCAGTATATTTCATATTCAGCAGTCCGACTATACCCTGATAATAAATGTGTAATGATTTGGGGGGAACCTGCCAGATGAGAAGGTTAAAAGGTTCAACAAATTAGTCAAGCTCCTGTGCTAAGGGAATAATTCAAGTCATTAGACTCTCTTATCCTCTCTAAAGCTGAAAAGGAACAAAAAAATAACATACCATAAAGTGCTCTTTGGAGGTTCATTCTAATCTCCTCCCTTATTTTCTGAGATAATCAAGGCTCCCTTCGGATAAAAAAGTCCACTCACACACACTTGTGTGCTAAATACAATAAAATAATTACATTTGGCAATTCTATATCCCCTTTCACCCAAAGGTTCTCAGAGCTCTCCACAAACATTAATTAATTAAAGCTCACAAAACCCCTGTAAAGTAATGGCTCTATTAGAATCACTTCGACCTCTGCAGAAACACAGTCACCTCTGGGGTGAAACACTCACTGGTTAGTAGCAAACACCACCACTTTGCAACTGTTTAGGACAAGAGAAGAAGAACTCAGTATCCAATTGAACCTGCATATGTAACTTTAGATAAGAAGAACAAAATCAGTTGGAGTTTGTGCTGGACACCAATCCCACTACCTCTATTCATACAGAAAGAGTTGTTGGATATTAAATGAGAAATACACTGTAATCAGGAATTCAGTTTTGTGAGTCCTCCTCAATAGGTGCAGGATGGCTACACCCATTATCTTCCTTCTTCAGGAAGCTGTCACAGAAAACCATTGATCCTTCTCCAGTGAATCATGATCATCAGAGGTGCAGTAAGCAGCATTACTCCCCCCTCCTTCCCTTCCAGCAGGCAGCAGGAGAGGGAAACACACTATCCCTGTGCTGCTACCTGCTGCTAGATTGAGTGGCATGGTGACCCCTATATTGTTCTATGGCATTAGTCTAGCCATTGTTCAGATTGAAGAATGGTATCTTCTGAATCACATCAGCACTTGCAATAGGTTTTCCTAGGACCTAGTGGGTCTTCCATCCAAATACTGACCTGGTCTGTAGGGCTTGGAAAATGTGCTGGGCTCATAGCATAGAAGGCTAGTCTGTTCTAATCTGTGCCAGCTGCCAATGCCATTAAAAGCCATTACAGCTGCAGGGGATCAGTGGGTCATGAGGAAGCCCTGGCTATGTCCCTTTTGCCCAAGGTATGCTGCAGGGAGCAGGGGGGAGGGTAGGCACCATTATGACACCACTTCACCACCTTAGAATCCTCTTTGCAGGGCAGCTAGAACAGCTGGGTTTAGGGACACTGCTTTAGGAATAGGCAAAGTGCCTGCAGTATGGCTCAGGCCAACTGGCGCAAACACAAGGCTGTGGAGAATCAGACTCAAAATATTCACTTTTTTTTTTAATGGAAGTGGAGCTTGCTGCGCATACATTTTGTGACTCAGTCCGTACACTGTCACTTTACCCCTGCCTTTAACGTTGTCACTCTTTTTTTTTTTGACAAGCCTTTATAAAAATCAAGTGCTCTTCAGAGGCTCAATTGGCTCTTCTCCCCTCTCACCATGAGTTATTGACTCGGATGCTAAAAAAGGGAGCTAAATGTCTTGTTAGGCTGTTAAATCCTTGTTTCCCTTTCTCCTTCATTTTCATGCAGCTCTCAGTCTGGACTCATCTGATTAACCAACCTATGCCCCCACCTCCATAATCTCTCTCTCTCTCTGCTACTAAAGGAGCTTAACTTTCCAGGTGAAGCATACCAAAAATATTACTCTTACATTGAAAAAAAAATATCTCTAAAATATTTCTAAATTTTTATATTTGGGGGTAAAATATGTGCATCTACAACAGTGTGTTCGGGTGAAAACTTTTATTGGTGCTCATTTGGGATTGCCTGCATAATATATAGATGGCAAAGCTTCCTGCGAGTGATGCAGCTGTCGGGGTTACAGGACTAATGGCAACTCTGTCCTCTTCCTGCGCGCGTCCCCTCAGGCCTCAGGCCTCATGCCTTTACCTCTCCTGGATGGAATTCCACAAATCCCCCATTCTTAGACCAGGCCCTGGGCTACAGTACTTTGTGTATTGACCATTCTTACCCAATACGTCTACATGGGTTTAGTTACCTGTGGTTCTTCCCTTTGGGAGTCTGTGACCAGTGATGTACATAATGACCAAATTGCCTTCATAAAACAAAAGGATTGTTTATTTTGGCAGAAGGAAGAAAGCATTTAGAGAAAAGGGATTTTAAGATGCCCACAGTTTACATGCATGTCTATTTTACCTAACTGCTTACCAGACCCTGAGGTAATCTAGGCAGGCCTAACTTCTTCAGACCCTTCCAGCAGGAGCCTGCACCTTAGTCTGGTTCCGATGAACAACTCTCCCATCTCCAGAGAGAGAGAGAGAGAGAGAGACCCTCACTGCTAAGGTCCTTTTGTTTTTGTGTTCCCAGGCTGTGGGCTTTCTAAACAAAACTAGTTTTGCAGGTTGACTGGGGAGGAGGTAAAGTCTTCAAAGATAACAGTTCAGACATTCAAGCATTTGAGGTATGACGTATCTTGAGCCATTCTTTGCTTTCCCTGCTTGTTTTTCCTCACAGCCCTCTATTAAACCTCTCAACAACCATCTCAACATACAATATTCACAAATTATTATTTATTATTCAAAAGCAGCTCTACTGCTGTCATAGCAGCTGTCCAACCTCCTGCCGATTAAACCTTTATAGCACACCATCATGAAACAGCAGAGGTTCTTTAAGTGTTAATTACTGAACTATGCCTAGCTCCTTTGTTAAATCAATTAATTTGTATTTTTATTTATTAATTCTATTTATTGTCTTATAAATTGTCAGTAAACAAGACCTTCAATGAAGCTTACCTGGATGGTGATTTCATCAGATTTTACAAATGTCAGACTCGACTCTGCCGGGCCATCCAGCAAAGCACTAAAACTCATGCTTAATGTTCACAGTGCGAGTACTCCCATTGATGGTGTGGTATAAAGTCTTAACTGACAAGAGCAGCTGTGATGCTGTTTTAAACTTCTGATGTCTGGTGACCTCCTAGGTCCAATCAAGCCTAGAGGATTGAGCCCTGGGCAACATAAGGCTTGGTCTGTATTTGAATGGAAGGTAGTAGGTAGGTATTCTCTAAGTCAGTAATGAAAACGTGTCCCAGCAACAGCATGCAATATTGTTGGAGGTGCTGTCTATCAGGTAAAACATAAAACCAAGGCCCTGAGCACTTACTGTCTTTAAGAACCTTGTAGCACTTTTCACAAGATAGGAGATATTAGTCCATTTTCCCCTTTGGTATGTAAATCCCTCATGTAGTTTCATTTGGATAGATTATTCTCTTGGATTTCCAGCCCTTATTTTCCTGTGTGTTGCTGAACAGCTGCCAACTTCCAACCCAGAAATGAGAGAAGGCATTTCTGTATATAAGAATTGAGTTCATTTTATATAGTGCTTTGGGATGAAATGTACTATATTAATGTAAGGTATCATTTGTCATGAACATGACAAAAGACAGTTCAGTATCTCACTTCATTTCTAGACTTGCTGCTTCTGTTTCCCCCCTGCCCAACCTTTCTAGGGTCCCTCTTTATCACTGACTCAATAGTGCATTCAAGCCCATCAAGTAGAATGAATGCACAGCATGAATACCGCAAAGATTACCTGCTCTAAAGAAGCGTTTTGTTCCACCGACTTTGCAGTTGTACCAAACAGTTGTGCACTTCTTATTATGATCTCATCCTGGTCATTATCCTATGTTTTCAATAGCTCTGTATTCCATCATGTTTGGCAGTTTTTACAATTTTCTGGAAGTTGAGTGCTTAGATTAGATTTTTGAATGATCCTCATAAGCCAACTGGAAGTGAGTTTGTGAACAAAAGGTCAAAACTGGGTCTCATTTCATAGAAGAGGAATGAGGAGCCAAGAACATTTTCTCTCTAAAATATTCAATAACATCCCTGCCATAGAAAATATTCTACCCATCACTGGCTTATTTGACTGACTTTAAATCATCTCCGGTCCAAAAGTTGCCTCACAATCTACTTAGCAATGCACATTTAGGTCATAATTTATGCCAATAGAATTTTCAAGCACATTCATTTGAATGCACAAAAAATGTGTACTTTGAGTCAGGGACTCTCTCTTCCTAAGTGTTTGTTCAGCATCTAGCACCAATGGAAGCCTATTTCTCATTGGACTTCTGGATCCTATTGCATTGTAAATGCTAAATAATCATGATTACATATATATTGTGTGTGTACTTTCAAATGTAGTATTTTCAAATGTAGATTTTTGTATGCTCAGATAAATACTTTCTCAAATTTTGCTGGCATATTTATTGAACTCCTTTGAAAATGTAGCCATTTAAACACTAAAATAGTCCTGTTACATATGTAATGCTGCTATGGCTTCCCACATGGCAAGTTACTGTAGACTAGGGGTCGGCAACCTTTCAGAAGTGCTGTGCCGAGTCTTCATTTATTCACTTTAATTTAAGGTTTCACGTGCCGGTAATACATTTTAATGTTTTTAGAAGGTCTCTCTCTATAAGTCTATATATAATATAACTAAACTACTGTTGTATGTAAAGTAAACAAGGCTTTCAAAATGTTTAAGAAGCTTCATTTAAAATTAAATTAAAATGCTGATCTTAAGCCGCCGGCCTGCTCAGCCCGCTGCCAGCCTGGGGTTCTGTTCACCTAGGCCGGCAGCGGGCTGAGTGGGGCCTGTGGCCGGAACCCCAGCTGGCAAGGGGCCGGCAGCCAGAACCCCAGACCGGCAGTGGGCTGAGTGGGGCTGGGGGCCGGGACCCCAGACCAGCAGCGGGCTGAGCGGGGCCAGCACCCTAGGCTAGCAGCAGGCCGAGTGGCTCAGCCCGCTGCTGGTCTGGGGTTTCGTCCACTGGCTCCTGCCAGCCAGGGTCCCGGCTGCTGGCCCTGCTCAGCCCGCTGCCAGTCTGGGGTTCTGGCTGCC
Source organism: Platysternon megacephalum (assembly GCA_003942145.1). Lineage (NCBI taxonomy): Eukaryota > Metazoa > Chordata > Testudines > Platysternidae > Platysternon > Platysternon megacephalum. The sequence goes on from QXTE01000225.1 coordinate 976,816, forward strand.
GGCCCCTTGCCAGCTGGGGTCCCAGCCGCTGGCCCCGCTCAGTCCGCTGCCAACCTGGTGCGGGTGGGGATGTGGGGGGTGCAAGAGTCAGGGCATGGGGTGTNGCCATTAAAAATCGGCTTGCGTGCCGTCTTTGGCACGCATGCCATAGGTTGCCGACCCCTGCTGTAGACCAATCCATGCTCTGGGACTTTCAGTGCACTGTAGCAGCATCAACATGGGATATTACTCCATGGCAAACTGTAGAGTAACACCCTGGTTTGTTGGGCAGTAATTTGCCATGTAGATAAGTCCCTAGTGAGTGTTAATATAATTTCTCAAATTCTCCAACATTTATGCTCTTAAAAAATGATTTAAAATGTTGATGTGTAAAGTATAAATCTACCAATGAAACGTCTGCAGCATCATAGACCTTTTATATCCCATAAACCATCTAGGTACATATTTTGTTAATGGGTTAAAAAAGGCTAAATAATGTGAAAGTTGGGAATTAGATCATCATCACCCTAGAAAGTGATAGTCAAGGCTTCCAAATAGGTAAAATAAAAGCCAACAGAAAATAAATGAAAGTACAAAAGTAAGAGTAAAGGATGACTGGGTAAGGATTCCCTGGAAACTGAACAAATTGCTAAGCCTTATGGGTAGAAGTGGTTAGGAATTATTATTTTTTCCTGAGGAAAACTTTTATGAAAATTAAAATTGCTTATTTTCATTGAAATGTTAGTTCTGAATCTTTTGGTTTTAAACTGAACAATTTGGGGGTTTGGCCACTGAAAACCAAAAGTATTTCAAGTTTTTGGATTTATTGGTTTTTTGATGAAAACCAGATATGAATATAAAAATGGCCATAGTGGGTCAGACCAATGGTCCATCTAGCCCAGCATCATGTCTTGTGACATTGGCTGGTGCCAGATTTTTCAGAGGGAATAAACAAAACAGGGCAATTCATTCGGTGATGAACCTCCTGTTGCCAGTCCTAGCTTCTAGCAGTCAGATGTTTAGGGACATCCAGAGCATAATTTTCAACAAACATGGACATTTCTGTGAAAAAAATTCCATTTAGTCAAAAAAGCCATTTTGATGGAAAATGTGTGACCTGATGTATTTATGGGTTACTGCAGTCCCTGCCTTGCCACTCAACATAGCTCAGTGGTTTGAGCATTGGCCTGCTAAACCCAGGGTTGTGAGTTCAATCCTTGAGGGGGCCATTTAGGGATCTGGGGCAAAATCAGTACTTGGTCCAGCTAGTGAAGGCAGGGGACTGGACTGGACTCGACTCAACTCAATGACCTTTCAAGGTCCCTTCCAGCTCTATGAGATAGATGTTAATATATGGAGATATACCTAGCAGCACAGAGACAGTGTATTTCCCTCTCCTGCTTCCTGAAGAGGTAATGCTGCTTCCTGAACCTCTGATGATCATGATACACTGGAGAAAAGTCAGAGGCTTTCTATGGCAGCTTCCTGAAGAAGGAAAATAATGGGTGTAGCCTTCTGCACCTATTCAGGAGGAGCAAGACGGGCTTTCATAGGCCAGAAATCTTGAGGCAGTGCAGAGGAAAGTAAGCATCAGATCACGACTGCTTGAATACAAACCTGGTAGAGAAAAGGTTGTCAGAAAAAAGTGGCGAGGTGTTGGGATGATGGCGGGGAAGAGACAAATCAGTGGAGTTTCACAGATCTACAGTCCTCTGAACTGCATCAGCCCAGCTTCAATGACTATTTGTGAACATCTGCTTATGTTTGTTTGCAGCCCCACTAGAAACCCAAACCTACCCTGGTTTTCAAGTCCCACTCAAACTTTTTGCATAGACCTACTGACAGCTTCATCATTGTTCAAACTGTGTTTTACAGGGTTTTTTTTAACTTATTAGTATGGTGGGAAAACACTTCATTATTTACCCAAGAGACCAGAGTGGCTCATGGGAGAAATTTGCATTTGGGCTTTTCCATTTTAAAGTGTATTATTGTAAGTATATATAAGAGCTGAACAACTTTTTTGGAGCCACTTATTCCATCATGTAAATACAGTACATGTCGGTGGAGTTTGCTGTTCTGAAAGCATTAAAAATTCTGTAGTACAAAAAAAAATTCTTTTGAAAAAGAATTACTGTGCCCAGCCAATTCAACGTAAATTCAGGCTTTTAGAAATGAGTTTTTCAAATTGCCAGATGTTATTGGAATATATTTTACAAACACCACTTGCTAAATTTGATTGTGTTTAAATCAAAATAATATTTATGACATTTTGAATATGAAAATATAGGCAATCAAAACATTTCTTCAATTTTTTTGCACCTTGTCTACAAATTAAACACAGTTATGTTTCTTAAAAGCTGGAAGGAAAAGTTATTTATTCATTCACTGAGACTTTCTTTGCTAAGTTTTCACTCTGAGTGAACTTTTATGACCGAGGTGTATACTTCTAAACATGGTGGTCTTCAGAAAAAATGGTACAGTCTAAGTCCTGCAAGAAGCTACACACATGCATAACTTGTGAGAAATCCCCTTGAAAAGAATGGAATTGCTCAAATGGAAAATGAAGCACAGGCTTAACTTTGCAGGATCAATACTCAAGGGATCAATGAAAAAATAAACCGCTTTACATTACTTAAATACATCACTGATAAGGGCACGATATGAGAAACCATCTATAATCTACAGCTAGACTTTGTTTTGAAAGTTGGATGCCTAAATTTAAGCATTTCAATTCATATGAAGGCACCTAATTAAGCAGCCTGTTTTTTCAGAGGGGCAGAGCACCCACAAATCAAGTTTGGAAACACAAGCCATTATTAATAATTGTATGAACAAAAAAAAAAGAGGGCACAAACTGGATTATTATTCCTTTGGTTTTGGATAATAATTTAAATCCAAGAAAGTGATCATTTAAATATCTTGCCACTTATAATAAAACATACATGATATTAATAGAAAATGATGAAACAGTTATAAACAAGATGTTGTTCATTACTGAACACTAGTGCTACATTTGATTGTGAACTTGTTAGCTTTTTTTGGATATTAGATGCAAAAAAGTGCAAAGAATATTCAGTCAACTGTTACAGTACCACATTACAAAATAGTAACTTTTAGGGCACAAAACCCCATTTCCTATAATACTTTATATTAAGATAAATATATACTCAAAATAGTTTTTGAATCTCCAGATATATAAGTATGTCTCTATATCAGCCTTGCAAAACTATCACGAAAATTTACAAGCCCAGGCACAAAATCTCATGATGATGATGGTGATGAAAACCAAATTACAGTTTACTCCCCTATTTAAAAAATTTACTCGCCCAGGGAAAGTGGATGAGTAAAAATTTGCAAGGCTGTATCTATATATATTTATTTATTAAAATACAATCTTGAGGGTTAAAATACCATGGGACAAGAGGACCAAATCTCTAGAAGGAAGCAGTTTCTATAGGATTCAGCAAAGGAGACTTGCAAAGAATTTTTTCAAACGTTGGTCCCTTTTTTTTGTTTTTGTTTTCAGTAATATATAAAGAAGGCCTGTGTGTTTATGTATGTAATTATTTTATGCTTGGTTTTACTAGAATGTCAAGACTAGCTTTCCGTGGTTTTTCTGGAGGAAATGATAGACATCTCAGAGCATGTTTACTGGGAGCTATCACATCTTAATTAAAAAGCTGGAGGTGATGGATTTTTATAAATAAACCATTTATCCAAAATGTTAGTCACTTAAATAAAATAGGTATTAACAAAGCCAACCAAACCCAAAAGATTTTTTTAAGTCTGAGTAAAAATCCCCTCCTCTCAATTTTCATTCTCTTGACTCCTGTCATGTCAGAATTTGGTAGTTCTCCCATCATTACAGAGTTTTTCTGCATAGACAGGACATACATTTCTAATTTTAAAATGTTTTTGGATTGTTTTTAAACTAAAACCTTTCTGGCTTTCTTTATATGGCAAAAAGAAACAAGCAAACAAACAAACAAAAAAAAGGGAACACCCCTAATTAATTTTCCTATTGCAGCTCACCTTTAAAAGCCTAGGGCCCAATCCTGCAGCCTTTTCTCTGTCCTTACTCAGTACAAATTCTCTCACTGAGCTAAAGTGGAGTTTTATTGAGACTTGGATCAATACTGCAAAGTAACATGCTAGTATTTATTCAGTTTTTTAACCAACTAGCTTTAACTGATCCTCATTTTGTATTTTCTTTCCTTGAATATTCTTGAGTTTACTAGCAGGAATGTTCTATGAAGTAGTAACATTTAAGTTTCTACTTCACTATATTGACAGAAGGCAAATTTCAAATTCATAATCACAAGTATTTTCACTGGAAGACTGATTCTAAAAAAAACACTCATCCAGTCCTATTGAATTCACAGGAACAGAACAGAACCAATCCCATGCGAACAAGGCATCCAGTCAAAATAGCTTGGATATCAAATACTGCATAGTTGTCTCCATAATGTCAGTAGGACTGTTGTAAGGGTTCAACTGCATGCATTCATTTGCAGGATATGGTCCATAGGACCTGAACTAAAACCAAATGAATTCAATAGGATCCTTTCCATTGACTTCAGTGGGCTCTGGTGCAGGCCTACAGTGAGCAAAGTAACATTCAAGACAGTCATAGAGAAACTGGACATTATGTTGTTAGAATTATCTTTTTCTAGTACATCAAAAGCTGTAAAGGTTTTCTTTAATGGTCATATACGATTTAGTGCAAAATTTATAATTTAGAGGCAAGTTACAAAGTAAGTGCTGTATATGACAATTTTGCTTCCTTAAAAGGAATAGCATCATAAGCTCCATTTGTTTTCAAGTGCTAGTATATATGTATTTTTTTTCTCTGATTTCCTTCCATCTGCAAAGAAATAGGTTGTATCAAAACAATACTTTATGACAGAGAGAAAAATGAATATCTTTGCATAAGGAAGGAGTATTTTGGCTCACGTGAAATTCATTCTTAAGAAATTATTATAAACTGTAATATAAGACTTAGAACAGGAAGAAAATCTATTTTAATACAAAAATATGGATACAGTTCATCTGAGGAAGCCAAACCTTCTGTTAATGTAGGTGTGATGGACATGGAGCTTGGACACTGGATGTGATGAATCCATTCTTGTGCCCTAGGGTGTAGGTGGTGGTTTTGGTGATGAACAAGACCCCTGGCTATCAAAACTGGTTGCCTGGCCAGGTAACTGAAAGAAAAGTTTTAGTTTTACAATCATCATCAGATCTCTCCACTCATCATGGTTATTTCTGAGGATGAGAGAGTCACAAGGACCCTCTCCAAAAGAAGGAACTGATTGTACCCCCAAATGAAAAGGACATTTTTAGAAAATGAAAACTTAATCTAAAGTAATTTTTATGCCTCAGGACACACCCTCCTGGAGAATTAACCATGGTAAGGAAACTTTTTTTGGGGGGACCCCATAAGGCCTCTCCCTGAATCATTCCATTTGGGTGTGGTTTGCTTCACCATCTACTGAGCTGCAGTTCTGTCTCCAAACCGTGCATATATGCTGGAGAATCCAGGAGGAGGCCAGGAACCTCTGTGCAGTGCCCTCTGAACTGTTCTGGCTCCAGCTTCCTCTCTCTCACACACTCCCTGAGAATGTAGCTCCAGTAGACACTCCCCAGCTGTCACAGCCCTGGACGCTTCTTTAAGGGTGGTTCCCCACAGTAGAGGGAGCCATGAAATAGTCAGTGCTGCCTCAGGTTGCATCAGCTCTCAACTGGTTTATCTGCAAGGCTTGATTGAAGAGAAGGGGTGAACAGCATTTGTCCCCCTGACCCCAATCCTGGCCTGCTGCCTAATGAACCCAGCCTGCACCCTCCCAGCCCTAAAGCCATGACTCCAATGGGTGTTATGCATCCGGCAGGATGTGGTCCTAAGACACTGAAGGGGATCTTCTCAAAGTTCACAGTTATACACAGAATTTTCCCTGCATTAGGATTAGAGGGTTCAAATAAGTGACTGTTTTAGCATCTCTGTATGTGGCTACTGGTGTGTAGCCTCAACTCAGCCTACTTAATGGAGAAATCTAAACTCAATATTTTAGTTACACAACTCTCTTTAATGCTAATGATTTCAGATAAGAAAATGATTGCCCTTGAAATATTTACATTTACCACTCCCAAGTAATTTTAAGCAACCCTTGTTAATCTCAAAATAAACAATAGGTAGCCGCTAAAAAGATTTGAAAGAACTTTATATCAAAACCTTGAGAGCAGAGCAAGGCAACTTCTGAAGTGACACTTTCAGATCAAAAGTAAACCCCTAAATCAGAACCTCACTGATTAAAATAACAGCAAAAATCAATAAAAGCATTCTTTAGACGTGAACTGAGTCATAGATTTCTTTTGACTGTCCGCTATTTAGAGAAAATTCAGTCCACAAACATAAGAAACTTCAGGTCCTATTCAAGTGGAGTGCAGGAAGGCTGAGGAAGTGAAATCCATCTCTGAAGCCCAGGGTCAATTTCTGACCCCTGGCCTGCCCCAAAGTGGATCTCCATACCAGCCTTTGCAGGGCAGTGCAAAGTGCTTTTCTGCAGTATGTAAGGTATGCGCAGGCATCCCTGCTTGGCCATTCAACCCTCTCTCCCCCACCACACACAACTCTTAGGCAAGATTTAAGTGGTGTGGAGGATCTTCCACAAGGTCCCCACCTTAGGCTACGTCCACACTACCCGCCCGGATCGGCGGGTAGCCATCGATATATCGGGGATCGATCTATCGCGTCTCGTCTGGACGCGATAGATCGATCCCCGAACGCGCTCCCTTTGACTCCGGAACTCCAGCAGGGCGAGCGGAGTTAGCGGAGTCGACGTGGGAGCCGCGGCCGTCGATCCCGCGCCACGAAGGCGCGAGGTAAGTCGCGGTACTTCGAAGTAAGATACTTCGACTTCAGCTACGCTATTCTTGTAGCTGAAGTCGCGTATCTTACTTCGACATCCCCCCCTAGTGTGGACCAGGCCTTAGTGATGTCATGATTCTCAGAGGCTCTTGGAAATGAGTTATTAAATGCAGAGAGACATAGCAACAAGTTGGCTATAGAGATACTCTACTTCTTACCTCTACCAATGGATGCCAATGAGTAATAGGTTTACGGGGGTAAGCCAGCATTTCATTCCAGTGATCTCTTCCAAGTCCTTCAGCATCAAGTCCTGTCCTACACACCCCGATCACCTCATTGTGTCCTACTCTGAGGATTACAGAAGGGCAGAGAAAGCTTTTTTTAATGCAGATAGATTTATTAACATCTTTGAACCATAATGCAGTTGGATTGGTTTAGCGCAAAATGTTGTTGAAGATGCCCAAAGTGTGCACATTATTGTTATTAATCATATATATTACAGGACGACTTAAAAATCCCAGTCAGGTTTGGGGCATCATTTTGTTAGGAGCTATAAAATCACCGATGAAGAAATTGGCCCTGCCCTGGCAAGCTTACAATTAGAACCCTGCAAATCTGTGGATATCCACTTTATATCCGCAGATATCGGCATCCATGGATGCGGATATCCATGGACCATGGTCGCAGATCGGATGCAGATACACATTGGGTATCTGTGCAGGGTTCTACTTACAATCCAAAAGAAGAGGCAAAGAGTTGGAGATAGGGATAACATACACATTATCCCTATTCACCCACAAAAGCTCATGCTGCAAAACGTCTGTTAGTCTATAAGGTGCCACAGGATTCTTTGCTGCTTCTACAGATCCAGACTAACACGGCTACCCCTCTGATACAAATTATTGACCATGGTTTTGAGTATGCGGTGTTGTGGCTGTAGGTCCCAGGATATTAGAGAGACAAGGTGAGTGAGGTAATATCTTTTATTGGATCAACTTCTGTTGGTGAGAGAGACAAGCTTTTGAGCTTACACAGAGCTCTGCTTCAGGTCTGGGAAACTTACTTATTGTCACAGCTAAATACAAGGTGGAACAGATTGTTTAGCACCAGTAGTTAACACACATTTCAAGGGACCATTCAAGGTGAAGAAGCCCATTAACACCCCTCAAATCACTGGGATAAAGGAAGGCGGGGTGGAAGGGGAAGCAAAGCAATTGGGGATGTTGTTAATGGGTTATAGATTGTTGTAATAAACCATAAATCCTATGTCTCTGTTCAGTCCAGGATTTTTAGTGATAGCAGAGTTATGAATTTAAGCTCCCAGACTCGTCTTTTGAAAGTGTTGTGCAGGTTTCCTTTGAGGATGAGGACTGAGATGTTAGATATAGAGAGATCACTTTGTGAAAAGTGTTCACCCACAGGTGATAGAGTGTTTTTGTCTGTTATCATTTTCCTGCGTGAGTTCATTCAAGAGTGTAGTGATTGTCAGATTTCACCCACATAATTGATAATGGGGCATTTAGTGCACTGGATGAGGTACACCACATGTTGTGATAGGCATGTGTAAGACCCATGGATCTTGAAAGATGTGTTGTGGGGGTTGTTGATCATTGTAGCACTGGAAATATGTCTGCAGGTTTTGCATCTGTTGTTCTGGCAGGGTCTGGTGCTGCTTTGAGTTGGTGTGTCCTGGTCTGCAGGGAGCTTGCTTGATAATGAGCTTGGAGAGGTTGGCAGGTTGTTTGATGGCCAGAAGTGGGGGTTCAGGAAAGATTTCTTTCAGGATGGGATCCCCATGGCATATGGGTTGTAGTTGTTTGATGATACCCTTCATGGGGTCCAGTGGGGTGGTAGGTGACAACTAGGGTTGTGCAGTCAGAGGGTGGGGGTTATTTCTGAATTGGAGCAGGTTCTCTTGGAGTATTTGGGTGGCCCATTCCAACTTCTCTGGTGGAGTGTCCTTGTTTGGTGAAGGTGGTTTAAGTGTGTTAAGGTGTGTATCCCAAACTTTCTCCTTGGAGCATATTCTGTGGTATCTAAGTACAAGGCTGTAGCTAACAGATTTCTTGGTGTATTTGGGGTGGTTACCGGCTCTACGAAGGGGAGCGTGGTGATCCATGGATTTCTTGCATATAGTTGTCAGTAGGTTTTGAGTGTCACCAGTTAGTTAGTTACATGTTTTGCTGTTGTGTTTTAAATTGTGGGGAGAGGGATGATGAGTGGGAATTGGAGGAATGAGGGTCCATGCAGGATCCAAGAGTAACTGGTGATTTTAAGGTATATTTTTCATCTTTAGTCTGTTATAATAATTAGAACCTCAGGTACAGAAACATAAAAGATAGATCTATGCTTCTTGTCAAGGCATTCAGGGGTGTAACCATGACAGGCAAAAATCTTACCACCAGCTAAATGCTTAATAGCTCTTACTTCGACATCGATCTATTGTGTGACCTTGACCAAGTCACTTCCTCTCTCTTTCTCATTTCTTCCCTCTGTAAACAGGCGATGATACTTATCTTCCCCTATGACAAAGCCTTTGAGATCAGCAAATGAAGAGTGCTATAGAAGGACTGATGGTGTATAACTCACTGCACCATTCTCTCCCTAAGCCCTTCACAGCCACTGTCTTAAGGTGAGGTAGGAACTAAAGGATGGGGAAAATTCACCCCAGGTTTTATATCATTGACTCAGTTTTTACTGCTGATTCTCTCCCCGCCCCCAATTCTGAATGTCTCTGGAGCTCATGAGTAATAGTAGGTGTGAGTGAAGTAGGCTCTGCTCAAGCACTGTTCTGTCAATCCATCTCTAATGTAACTTGCAACCCCCAGGCTATTTTAGCCATAGGGATGGAGTTGTCCCCTTTGTGCTAGGAAACTGTCTGGGAAAGGATGGGAGGAGATGGCTCTCTGCCCATATCAGAACTTAAGTGGGCGATGCAGTTGTGGGGTATTTCCTTCCTCTGACAGGAAGTAGGCAGGTCCAGGGTAATTGACCTGAAGTAATGAGTCCCCTGGTTGAATTATCAGCAAGAATTTAACCAGTGTCTATAGAGCTAATTTTTTTCCTACTGCTTGAGCTAAAGGAATAACTCCATTTGCTGGAAGTTTTACAGACTTACAAACCCCTTACATGGTGTAGCCACAGGGTTGGGGAGATGGAGATGGGATGGACAAAGACTCACACTGTTAATGTGGGTTACAGTTATAAGACAATTTTAAGTCATGTTTAATTTTCTTCCTACCATCATTAATGACACTGATAAACAGAAGTAAACGCTGAAAGCTATGGTAGCTTTGAATCCTTCAGCAGAGGAGTCAAAAGTGTTATTTTAGTGACATTGAATTTACTTAAAACACCAGGCAGTTAAAATAATAAACCAATTGCAATAATGAGGTAACCACTTGCTGAAGATTAATATTTTCAGGGAACAAATTGCACTTACCGATCGTAGTCCATCACAGCAATGGAGAGGCTGACCTGGTCCACATTCTCTGGAGGGATATCGAATATGATGGCCTCATTATAAACTGGGTTAAGTGTGTTTTTCTTTGTAGTTGTTTTCCGCTTTTTCAGCCTTCGACCCTCACACATCAATGAGACTTTGACATACGGATCTGAGTAACAGGAAGTCATTTTCACACACTGGTCTCAATGCAGTTGAAATGTAAAGCAAAAGAGCAGCAAATTCTTAGCAGGTTAACATTCATGAAAACCTAAGTTGTATAGGTATTAGTGACATAAGACAACCAGAGCTGTCTCTTCTGCAATTTCAATTTCCTGTCTACTCAAAAGAATGGTGCAAGCAAACAGAATAGATACACCCACCCCCACATCACACACAGCCAGTAGCTCTAATTTAGACCTCTCCACCTTAACCAGTTCTCTTGAAGTTTTCATGTAATAAACATATTAGTTACAAAGTAAAAGGAGGAGATTTTCAAAAGTGCAGAGGGCAGTTAGGTACCTAACTCCAATTGAAAGTCAATGGGAGTTGTGTGCCTTTGAAAATCTCTCCCCACATTTTTAATGCTTCATTTTCTTTTAATTATCTTCTGCTATTATTTTAAGAGGATAGAGTAATCCCCATTGTCCTACCCCTCCAGAAAACAAAGCAAAACTTAATTAAAAAACAAACAAACAAACCCCCAAACTTTGTAAGTGAATATCAAAGTACAATTTAATGTCAACTAAATCAAAACTTTCCACTGGATATAGAGATTTTTAATGCTCCACTAAAGGAGTGTCTTTTGAATAGCAGTTCCATTCTGTAAAGTGTCTTTGGTACAACAAGACTGTGGATTTACATGTTTGTCTCACAGTGCTTTCTGTATCAAGTTTAAGTTTACAACTTTAAAAACAAAACAAAACAAAAAAAACAACAGTCCTGCAAACTCAGCCTGAACTCTAACAACTAACCAGTGTTTTATCTCACTCAGCATCAAAATAATCAATGTTGGGATGGCCAAATTATGCCCTCTCTTACACCTGCATAATCCCATTGTCTTCAGTGAGTGCCCTCAATGGCTATTGCTTTCAATGGCTTTGCACAGACTTGTTTGGAACTTTGTAAACAATTTGGTTGATCATGCAAAAGATGAAACAGAATCCTCATTTCACTCTTTCTGAGCCATGTTGTCTCTGCACAGCTAATAAAAAGAAAAAGTAGGAAAAAAAACCAACCCATATTTTTTCATAAAACTGAGCAGATATGACTCAGCATATTCAAAATACACATACACCTCTACCCCGATATAACGTGACCCGATATAACACTAATTCGGATATAACGCGGTAAAGCAGCGCTCTGGGGGGGGCGGGACTGCGCACTCCTGCGGATCAAAGCAAGTTCAATATAACGTGGTTTCATCTATAACGCGGTAAGATTTTTTGGCTCCCGAGGATAGCGTTATATCAGGGTAGAGGTGTATTTGTTGAGTAAGAAGTTGTCGTTTTAATATAGCCACTTTTCAGACCAGAAATCCACGCTGTTAAGTAAAAAGAAGCATACCCACCTGAAGCGCCAGTTACATCCATGGCTTTGAGATTTCTACATTTGATTACTGTTAACGTCATTCGCCCGGCAGTAGGTAAATAGCAAAGGGAAAACATGATTTCACCCAAATCTATGCTTTCCTGAAAAGGAAAAATATGGTTAGAATGTTGTGCATTATGCAAACGGTTCAAACAATCCAAAACTGTAGAAACATTCAAAAAATGAATGCGGAAACCTATTTTGCTGAAGATCCAATCTCATTTAGATGTGTTTATAAAGAGATTATAAATAAACATTTCAAAAAAAATATTTGAAGTATAAAAAATAATTAGAAATGGAAGAATATTTTGGTGACCGGCTTTTGAGTTACAGATTGAGGACTTTAGTTCAGGAACAACCTCAGAACTCTGATGTTCCAGGCTGGTGGAACCAGAGCCTTGTTGCATTCAGAGTGAGGGACAAGGAATGCTGAATGTAGGATCCTTGCATGCCCTGGCTCCTTAGAAGTCATGGAGAGATACTAATGTCAGCTCCGGAAGGGACTCTGTGTTCTACCCTCCCAGCCAGGCAGTAAGGTGGTGAGGTATCAGCCTAATGTATAGTCACATAAATTTAAGCCCATTCCACAAATGTATGAAAATTTTGTGTGGATGTGAAAAATTTGCCTAATTTTGTGAGCATTTAGAGAGGTCATTATACTTGTAAAAGTCATCAACATGAAGCTCTTTACCATTTCCTTTTTCTGTGTTCTCTTGGTCAGATAGAAGGAAGGAAAGAGCAAAGTAGCATTCCCTACACTACCTCATTCCTTCCTGGGTGCAACACAACCTTTAGGAAGGTGATGTACCAAACTGGGAAAGATGGACAAAGTCCAAACAAAATTTCTTCCTCTGGAACTTACTCATCATATTACATAGAGATATTATTAACATACAGGAGACAGACACTGGCCAGAGATGGAACAAGGAAATAACGTGGCCCTGTTGTATAAATATGAAGCTTGAAAACTGAAGGATAAAAAAAGAGATATGAATTATGGACCCTTTCTCCCACCCATGTGTACAGTAATTTCCTTACAAACTAAATATATTTGACAGCAGACATGGTAGATATTGTTCAGGTATCTTTCTTCAGTGAAATCGGCAAACAAAAAACAACAACAAACACTTTTTAAACCTTAAAAACATAAAAATGAACAAAAATAAAGTTGTATAGTAAGAACTAAAGGCTCAATCCAATACTAACTGAAGACAATGGAGGTCTTCCCATTGACTTCAAAGAGTTTTGGCTCAGGCATCAATACCTGTAGTTATATATGTATTGAGAAATGTGCTGTAGCTACTTAATCTTAATACATTTGCAGTTGGTTGATAAGTATATCTTGTTACTGGGCCATTTATGGTAAAACAGTTATGGTATGTGGAGGAGAATGGAAATATTTTACCATAATATGCCAGATTAATAATGCCTGTGTAGAAGGTGATACAGTATGTTGCTGATAATTATGGGCCAGATTGGGACTCTTCATTCACATTGGTGAGCAATTACTCTCACGAGTAGTTTAATTGACTTCAATGGGATTTAAGTGCATGACTAAATTTAAATATATGCTTAAGTACAGTCTTTTGCAAAGGTGGATGTAACCACGTGCTTCATTGCTTTGCTGAATCAGGGCCTCTAACTGTAGCTCTAAATTTGAGAAGTAGGTTTCAGAATAGCTTTAAATTCTTTCTCGTACCATTAATAAATACAAATAACTGATTGCCCATGCTGTAAAGTCATGTGTGTGAAAAAGCCAAAAATAGCAGATAACTTACAATTTGGATGGTATCTGCCTGCAAGTCCCAGTGATAATTCAACCCCGTGATGAACAAAAAATGCTCTCAAACATGCTTGTAGTTGTTTCGATCGCTTCACAGTGACTCAACAGACTTTCTGAGCTTCAGAGTAACCCATAGACATAGGGAAAATCTTGGAAGCTTATTTAGATTGAATTTTGTGCAGGTCAGCTTATATCCCATTCACATGTAAAATAGTTTTCTTGGGGTTTTGTTTTGGAAATTAATAGGTTGATAGGCATGTGCCTATGCAATTTTCATTGCTTGACAAAGTTTCCAAATATTTCAAAATGACTTTTGCTCACATTCAGTCCACATCAGATGGAATTGGCCACTTCAACTCCTCTCATACCTCTTATTTTGTGACTCACTACTTTCAATTTTATAAATTACAATGCATTAAAAACACTTCTGGAAAATATGAATAAAACATAAACAAATGAAAAGTGACATTTTTCCACTCATTCACAAAAGGGGTAAAAAGCCATAAATTACATTTAACAGTTTTGTCATATATACACTTTTATTCTAATACAGCCCTTTCAGTTATTAGTACTAATTTACATACATGGGGCCAGATTATGACCCATGTATCCGTATGCAGAAGGTACTCTCTTTGCATGGATCCCACCCCATTACACATGGAAAGAGGGTGTAGCTACCTTCATATCACCATCCCCTCCATGCAAGTACCCTACGGATGCTTCTTAACATAGTCTAAGGTCCATGCTGAGGGAGGGGATAGAGATTGACTGGCCAAGGTAAGGGAGTGGGCTGGCCAGAGGAAAGACAAGGGGGACACACATCATCCTTCCATCTAGTCCTGTGGTTATTAAGAGAAAGAGATAACATAGCCCAGGTGGTATTATCATTCCTAAATAGCCTTTAGAACCCATGATCACCTGGCTGACCTGAGGGCTACCACAGCCAAGGGGATGCCTTGGGAGAGTCTTTCTTTGGCTTTATCATGCATGTTAAGGTTTACAGCTATGATTTGCAATCTTAAATAGGAGATTTTCTTTTAAATTAGATTTTCAAACACTTCTAATGGAAACAAATGGAACCACAATTCCCAGAATACTCACATAACCCAAAGTGTCAGAACATTTGTATCATTATTTTTTTAATGGTTATTTGTTTAATAAGCATGAGCATGGTGCTCGGCACCATACCCAAAGCACAAATTGGACACAGATTGTTCCTGAAGTGCTTGTACAATTACAGCTGGGCAAAAATTAATGAAAGAAATTGCAAATGTTTTTCAAAACTTTTAATGAAAAGTTGTAAGCAAAATTTCAAATTTACTAAAGTATTTGACCACTCCATAAGCTAGTTGTAAAAACAGCAAAATATTTGGGGGGGAATTTTTCAAAAAATAAAAATCACAACATATTTTTTGGACTTTTCAAAATTGAAAATTTTCCCCCCTGCAGTTCTACTTACAATCTAAAACCCAGACAAATATGGGGCAGAAAGATCCAGAGGATGTTTTAAAAACATCTTAGATCTTTTAAAAACATTTCTTACAAATATCATAATTCAAGTGAGAGTGACAGGTTATGACTTTGTGATGTCTAATCTTTGGTTCAGTAGGCGATTGCTAGAATTATTCATGCATTAAAAAGCTGGCACTGAAAGCGTGTGGAGATGTAAGTGATATTGTGATGCAAGGGTGAGGGTGATATAGCATTATAGCACAAATTATATTATATTTGGGGTGGACACATTGTGCCCAATTCTTCCCTCAGAAAGCCAGATGTGGAGGTAATTTGTTATACTTGAATGGAAAAGTTCTCATTGTACAGACTTGTAAATTCTTAGGATAGTTACTATGTCTTCCTCTCTGCATTCTGCAGTGCTTAATAAATAGTAAATAACTAATAATTCATGGCTCTGGATCATCCCTTTTTCATCCATTTAAATATTCCGTATACAATGTAGCTGGAAAATGACCTTGAAAAATTACTATCCAAACACCAAGCATTTAACAATATGTTGGACATTGAAAAGAGTATGCAGGTTACCTTGAATGTAAAGGAAAACATTATTCCTAAATTTCCAAAGTATTTTCTGTTCCACATACTATTAAATATATCACAGAAGGAAAACGGAGGAGTCTGGAAAGCACGGATATCACAGGAAAAGTAGGCTATTTGGAATGGCCTACACCAGTTCTACTAGTCTTATTCCATTGCAGTCCATTTATATGGTGACTCTCTAAAGTGACCATCAGCTAGGAATAGATTGCAGCTGCTTTCAGCTATAGTACAGTAGATCCCTGTTCACCCAAGCCTCCATTAGCTGGCTTTCCATATTAACTGAACAACCAGCGCACACACTGAACGGTTGTTGATGAAGCAACTCCGTGATCGTGCAATGAAGAAGAGACCCTTTCATCTAAAACAACGCAAACTGTTAGATTTTTTCCAGCCATTATCAACATGAGTGCTGCTGTACCTACCAGTGTGCTATATACAATATTGTATTTTAATGTGATACTTTATGCATATTATGTATTGTTATTGTTGTTAGTTGTTACCATTGGTATTGCTGTTGTTGCAACTTAAAATGATCATTTCTGCATTTTTAAAAACTGGTACTGGTTACTAGAAGTAACAGTTCATGTAAACTGAAAATAAAGAAGGGGGCTATGTTTTAATGCTTTTCCAGGAGGGGTCAGCTAGTTTAAAAGCAACTCTGCATCTTTAAAATAATGGATAGAAAGCTCTTAGCCCATTCTCCTGATTATGCACATTTTGGATTATCTGATTTGACCCCGGTCCCAATTAGGTCAGATGAACGGGGTTCTCCTGTATTATAACTGCTCAGGTGATTTCACCCATTACCCTGACATTTATGCTCTGATGGCTGCACTGCCGGCCTATTGTAGAGCCAGTGTGCTTCAGATTCTTACTATTAGTAAATCAGGCCCAAATGCTCTGCCCAATGTCTGGGGCAGTGGAGGGGGGGGGGGAAATATTTCCATCCAGGATGCAGAGTAGCTGAAGAGCGGCTCCACAGAGGTTACTATGGCCCAGTGAGCCCTTTCATGGGATTTCCTGATCTCCACAGGCTGAAGGCAGTGTTTATGTCTGGAAGCAAGGTTCTATACCCTTGCATTGTCTACACATATATCCTCCAGAGCAGCTGAACTGCATCCATGGAGCAGGAGGCTGGTATTACACTTAATGACTAAATAATAGATAGTAGAATCAGTCAACCTGAGGGAAACTTATTGCCCTATGTCTTGTGACAACAAATGAGACTGGAATAGATACCATTCCAAAGTATCTAATCTCATCTATGACATTTATAATGTGTCCATCACTGTAGAATCAAGGTACCAGAATTGAAATGAAGGGTTTCACTGAGATAATCCATAGATTCCATCTCAAGGTCCTCTGTCACTGGGGACTGATACCATAGTGGTGTCTAGAGAGAACTGGTATGCACAGATTGCCACCAATGACTTGGAATTCTCTTGCTCTCTGGGTTCAGTATAAACCATTTTGATATCCTTTGGAGCAAGTCTCCTGACTTCCTATTTTTAATTTAATTGTGGTGGCACCATATGTGCTGGGCTGATATCTTTGTGAGAGGTGTATTTTTGGTAAGTTTGGAATGGAGGTTACTAGTATTTTTGTTCTGTTCTTCTTTTATAGATCTGTTACGGCATGTGGCCCTGTTTCATATTTGTATTAATTATGTAAATTTTGCTAAGGTATCCAGAAGCATATAGGAACAAAAAATTAAAATGTATTATAATATATATGCTGGGCAGGAATTCATACAGGTGAAATCCATCCTTGTGCAGAAGAGCAGCACAAAGCCTATGCACCTCCTATTTTGAGGGCTTGAATAGTGCATGTGTAAATGACACTAGCAAAGTTTGAGCTTTTGTCCCCCTCTAGAAGCTGATACACTACAGCTCTCAGCTACTAGACAGGGTTCTTTAGCTCAAGCAGTGGAGGTTCATACTTTTAGTGCTGAAAGTCCCATATTCAAACCCAGCTAATGGACCAAGCAAGGATGTAAACATACACACAGAGTCTACCATGAGATGTGGGTATATATAGCTACGTCTACACTTGCAACTGTACACAGTTACATGTGCATTGTTATGCCAAAACCCCCTTATTATCCACATCTGAAGCCCTAACACATGTCCCTGAAAGAGAGTAAAGGGAAAGAAAGCTAGTACATCTGAGGGGTGTGGGTAAGTGCATGCCTCTGCTGGGACATAGCCTCATATTCTTTCTACAGTGTAGTGGAGATGTAGGTTAAGGATGCGTACCAGGTCACAAGTATCAATAGTTTTCCAGGGCCATCCCTGCATTGAACCTTTTGCTGCTCACCCTTAGGCAAAGGTCCCTGACCACCCTTGGCCAGCAGTAGTAGTGACCTGAGAACCTCAGAACAGTTTTCTGGGGGAATTCTATCGATCAGCGCAGGCAATCATGGAGCACATTACAAGAGCTGCTGCCTGGTCTCTGGAGCACACCTTATCAATGTGTGGTCAGAATACACCATCCTTTACAACTACACCCGACAGGAGCACAGACCTGTACCTGGAGATTTTTCAGAGGCTGGAAGAAGCGGGCGTTTACTGGACTCTGTCCCACTGCCAGGAGCTCATGAAGCACCTCAGACTCCTGTACCAAGGGTGAAGGACAAACAGTTGCTCCTTGGGGGGGGGGGGGGATCTAGCTCATGTCCATGCTCTGATAAGCTGGACTAGGTGCTCTCCAGGGCTGCAAGAACAGAGTCTGAAGTGACTAGTGACTTATGACCCCATCCTCAACCCCACGGGCCTCATCATATGATGGGACACCAATGACAGGCAGTGGGGACCTTGGAGGAATTCCTGGAGGAAGCCCTGGGAGTCATGGAGGAAGAGGAGCATGTGATTCTGCACCTCTACCTGGCAGACCTGGTTGAGGAAGCCCTCTCTGAGGAGCCTGAGGAGGACCCAGAGCCACTGCAGGAACCAGAACCCAAGGCTGGTAAGTTACAATACACCGCCACACTCCCTGGAAATATTCCCTCTTGCTCCAGTGATACGTGCCTGAAACAGGCCCCTGCCTCCAGCTCCCTGCACCAACCTGACATGATCCCCAAGCCACACACAACTGTAAATCAATTATTTTATTGAAATTCCATACACCACTGTAAAGTATTTAGCAGAAGCTATAACAGATAATTAAAAAGCAGTCACTGTGCTCCTGTGTCTGTGCCTTTCTTGTCCAGCACTGATAGCCCTTGGGCTGCGCAGACTGGAAAGGAGGAAGGAAGAGAGGGAGTGGGTTTGAAAGGGCCCAGGTGGGGAAAGAACAGATTTGTGACATTTATGTTTGTTCAAAGACCCCAAACCACTCATCCCACTGATCCCCCATCTTTCCATCCCCATATGAATGGGCGCTGCATGGAAGCAGGATGGGGGTGGTTGGTGTCTTGGGTGCTGGCCTGCCAACATCTGGCAGGGGAAAGGGAACTGTCTGATTGTCCAGAAAAAGCCATAGTCATTCATTCTCCCTGTGACCATTTCAAATATTTATTACTGTACCCTGTCCCTGGTGTCTGGCCTCTCCCTGCACTGAGCCACTCTGCAGTAGCCAGCAGAAGATAGGGTGGGCGAAGATAGGGTGTGCAACTCTGCTTTGCGAGTTGCACACACACAATGCTATGTCCCTTAGGAGTGGAGAGGTAACAAGCTTGAGGTGTAAATCTGAAAGTTCAGGGGGAAAAAATGCACTTGCAGCACGACTCTCCGTTTCCCTGACCTTTTCCAATGCTGGTCGCTGGACTTGGGCCTGAACTTTCTGTTGATGTGGGGAAGGTTAGGGAGTGGGTGGATGTTCTTTGTGGTTCTTTGTTCCTCTTCCATGGAACTCGGTCAGCTAGCTTAAAATACAGTCAACTTCCTCTTGAATTGCCTCCCAGTTCTGTAAGCATAATTCAGCAAATGTTTGGTGTAGGAGAGATTGAAGCTGGTTGTTCAGGTTCAATGGCAGGGCAAATGTGCTTGGTCCACTTTTGTAGCTCTCCAAACCCCTCCACTCAGCAATATGTAGAGAGGTGACCTTCAGAAGAAACATTGCACTGACATAGGAGGCCAGATCTCCTCCGCGGGCCTGGTAAACCACTGCTCTTTTCCATCCCAATACCTTGAAAACTGCTATGTTCTCCAAATGATGCCTGTCTTTTCAAGAACAAATAGATGTCTGGTAATGTACCCCCAAAAGGAACCAACCCCCACCCCAAATGGCTCCTTGATGCACTGTAAACATTACAACATTTTAATGACAGTACTGCAGGAACCTTACCATTATTTGCCTCAGCTCCTTCCTTGTGGGCTGCAAAAGTTGTCTGAGAAGGAAGGATGCTGTAAACAGTTGCATTCCTGCGATATTAAAAAGTATCAACACTGTGGCCTTCAGGAGCACAGTTAAGTTGTGTGTGTGTTGGGGAGAGGGTGTTCTTATATTTAATTTCTCCTTTGAAGGAACCTAACGCTACCCTTGTGTTTGACTCAGCAGTATATGTTCTGATGCCAACAGGGTACCTATTCTGCCAGGAGGGCAGGAGCAGCACTACAGAGACAGCAGAGGCAGGCAGACAGACCTGGAGCATTTGCTCATTGGCATACACAAGAGAAGTCAGGAAAAGTTTTGCTTTCTTTGGGCATGGGACAATCAGGCTCTTAGGTAGGGTGGGGCACTGATGAACCAGTTCCTGAATCTAGAGTCATGCCACAGGGAACGGGAGTATGCCCAGTGGGCAGAGGATCATGAACTCATGCAGTACAACTGGTGGTGGAAAGCTTTTGGGTCCCACCTGCTGCTGGTGACACTCCTCCTCCCCCTACTCCTCTTCCAGGTGCCTCGCAGGCTGCTGCTGATCCAACACTAACATGCTGGTCTCCTGGCACAACATCCTTCACTGGCACCCAAAAGCCCTTGCAGGAGAACCTCCCCCCCCCCCCCCCCCCCCCCCGCCCCCCAAAAGCCCTTGCAGGGGAACCCCCCCCCCCCCCCCCCAAAAAGCATACAGGTGTGGAACCATGAGCCTGAGCCATGCCTTGTAGCTCAGTCAGTGTTCATCCCTCAAACTCCATGCAGAAGCTGTCCCCTCATCTCCCCCACATAATTTTTCTCAGCTATTCCCCCCTTGTCAGGAAGGACAAGGAGACAGGTCCACAGAAAGTAATGTTTGCACATGGCTCAGGGAATTTGATCCAGGTTTTGATTCATTCGCAGTTCCGGTTAAAAACCATTTTTGTTCTATGTTCCATAGACCTTTTAAATAAAAGTTATTGTTCACTTCACTTGTGTGTGCACCTTGCTTTCCGAGTATCATCAATGGGATATTTCCCACACGTTTGGGATGGGCAGGATGCACAGCAAATGACTATCAGTTCTGCAACTTTCTAATGCAGTGATGCCATAGAAAGACACTGAATTTTCTGTCCCTCCCACAACTCCTTCCGCCCTGCCGCCATGAATTTCTCAATGTTTAACAAAAAGAGAGAGCGAGAGAGCAGGGTTTATGACAATGAACAAAGCTCTGAGAAAACTGTTACTGTCCAATGCACTGGAACGAAAATCAGAGAAGTTTACCTAAAATGTCTTTATGGCTTTGTCAATAATTTAACTGACAATACAGAGAAAGGAAACAAAACTAAATTAACACTGATGATATCTGACGCTGAGCAGTGCTTTTAAGACCCTTCCTCCTTCACCCCGTCAAACAGTCACGACATGCAACCAGAGGAGTACTCCTGCATAGCGGCTGATCAGTGCTGTGATCACTAGTTGCAGAAAACATTGTGAGGAAGGAATGAGTGAAGCCCCCCCAAAACCTTACAGAACTGTTTTTCAGTTACTTTCAGAATGATTAAGTACTCCCCAGAGAGCACCATGAAACAGAGTTGTTAACATATAACAAAAAGATTGCTCAGTGCTGGCACTGAAGTGCTTATACACCCTTGAAACCAAAACCACAGCCAAAGGTATTGACCCTAAGGAGCAACCCTCACATAATGGTCTGCTTTCATTTGGTACATTAACATGAGCTGCAGGGATCAAAACCCACCAATGGATGCCACAACACAACTATATAGCAATGCTCTATTGAGCTTTTACAGCAGCACCGTAGCATCACATAGTGTCCTTTGGTGTCCCTTGGTACAGCCCAAAGTCACCTTCTGGCTCCACACTGTCCATTGGTGTGCAAGCAAATAGCACCACAAATTTACCTTGCCCTCTAGAAGCTGTGTACACATGTTTGGGATCTGGCTGCATGTCCTGTGCCTGCTCAGTACAGAAGTATTCCCCCTTATCCTCACATACGTTGGGCAAGGCACAGCATACCACGATTATGCAAAATGCATAGGACACATTGGTATCCAGAGGGGTCCGCCAGTATCACCAACAAGTTTTCAGCCTCCCAAACACACACTCCACCACCATTCTGCAGCTACACAGTCTGTAGCTGAATTCTCTTTTTCTTGGATCAGCAATGTTGGGATACGACTTCATGAGCCAAGGTAGGAATGGGTCTGTGGGGTGCCCCAAAATAAATGGCAGGCCAGAAACACTGTATATAATCACATCATTTCTGGGGAATAAAGTCCCTTCTTTCCCCCTGCAATACAATCCTAATCCCCTGAGCATCCTGGCATCATGGACTTTTCCCATGTCCCCAACATTGGTGATCATGCACCAACCACTGTGGTCCACTAAGACATGGAGAATGAATGAATTGTAACTTTTTGGTTCACATACTCACTTGCCCCTTTTGGTGGGTAAAGTATTGGGATGTGTGTTCCATCGATGGCCCCTGAACAGTTCAGAAACCCCTTCCTCTGAAATACAGCTATAATTACAGGGACCTGGGTTATGGCAATCACTTGTGGGTAGATCTCAGTATTGATAGCCTGGAAAACCTATACAGTCACCACCCTGACAGTTGACTTCCCAACCTCAAACTGGTTTGCAACTTACCAGTAGCTGTCAGGTGTTGTAGCCACCCACTTCTGTCCTGTTATGGGTTTCTGAAATTGAGTGGCATGGCACTGGAGGGTTGGTGCAAGCTCCTCACACAACTCCATGAAGGTGTGTTTCCTCATTTGGAAGTTCTGCAGCTACTGGTCATCCTTCCAGGTTTCCAAGACGATGTGGCCTGACCATGTTGTGCTGGTTTTCCACAACCAGAAGTGGCAGTCCAGCCATGGGCATACCACTGCAATCGCAGAATTCAACATATCTGTTCCATGACACTATAGTGGATTTTCATTCATCCTCTCGGTCAGCTCTCTTCAGCATCTCAACTATTTCTGGACCAATTCCATCCAGTATCAGGGAATGAGCCTGCATGAACATTTGTCCTGCAAGCAGGAGCAGGAGAAGAACCATATCATCATGGACTTGGCCCCATGTCTTCCACACAGTTTGGTAGAAAGGAGAGGTGAGTGAGAGTTGCCATCGCCAAATGTGTGAAGGTGCATCTAGTACCAGCAACCCAAAGCCAGGCAATTCCCAGAGTGTCTCCTGTGACACACAGTTCCCTGGGATACTGTCCCTGCAATGGTAGTGCTACCATCCTGTACCAAAAATGGGGCAGCATGGATGCAGGTATATGCCTGTGCACAGTGTCTAGCTGTGCCTAGCACTGCATATGTAGACACTTGGCACTGGTATGGGTTCCATGTATTAGTAATACTTGGAAAAGTACATGGGGTGTACATAAGGATAGACATAGCTTGTATATTTTATACACCCACCCATAGTATTCTTTTCTAATAGTTTGGGTCCCTTTGGGTAACATTTTTGAAGGTGCCTAAATGACATAGTAGCCAAAGTCCCATTGACTTTGAATAAGTTATAGGCACCTAAATCACTTAGGTGCTCTTGAAATTTTTACCCTATATCACTTTATGTCACACCAGTTCACTAAGTTTTACCTCAGCCACCTGACCAGAGTATCTCAGTGCTATCAGACTTCATAAAGCCAAGGTGTAGATTGTCTGCAAAGTTCACTTTTGTATCTCCAACACACTTATTTATATGACCTCTGACTCAAGAGATACAAGCACAAAGAATTCCAGTCCAAAGTTAATCAGATAAGTATTTATTTAACTATAACATCAAGAATTAAGCTTGCCAGAGTTTATTTTAGAAGCAGACTTTTATACTGAATGTTTTATTTTATTTTTATTTTATTCATAATGGCTACAGGGTTTTTTCTTTTCTTTTTTTTTTTTTAAGGCAACTCCAGTGAAGTTTCCTGAATTTCATTAGTGTGTTGTGAGTTTTTCCTCTTCTTAAATTAAATTAAGGTTTCAGTTAAGAGCTAACCTTACTGACAGATACTGCTTTACTTTCAGATCCACACTGCTCATAATGATTCACTGCCAAAGGCTTGCAATAACTTGTACAAAAAAAGCAATACTGAGCACAGATACAATAAAACATCCACTTGGTGTTGAGTATCTTTTATCTATTTGTTTCCTTGTTGTGAACACAAGCCATTACACAGAACCATGGAACTGAAACAATGGTAAGCACTATACAAGCTTACATTTATTTCTATTGCTCCATGTTTACATGACGAGCCAATACATTTCTGTCATGGTGAGGCAAGAAAGAAATACAAAAATAGGAGAAACAAAATTCAAAATAAAGGTGTCAACTATTCATATCAACTCTATTATTTAATTATAGAATATAGATTCCTTAGACAGCATTAAATTCTTATCCTTCACTTAGGGACCAACTCTACGACCACTCCTAAGTGACACTGAACATGTAAAACTCCTGTTAGGTTCAATGGGAGTTTTGTGTGCTCACTGTCTGTCAGTTGGGGGCTTGATCCAGGGGCCACTGAAATCAATGGATAGTCTACCATTGCCCTGTTATCATTGTCATCTGGCCCACTGGAGAGAACTAAAGCTCTGCCCATTCTCTACCTCTACCTACCTGTGTGGGAGAAGTAGCAGCAATTCTGCAAATGCTGCTATGAATGATGCTGGTAACCATGCAGAGGTGTAAGGAGGTGCCTCATACGCCCTTGCTCCCTGGTGGAGTGCACAGGATGGTCCACGACGTGGCCCTTAGGACTTTAGTTGCTGGATAAAGCTTCACTCTTTCCCACTAAGACACAGACTTATGGGTTTTCCCAGTTGTTCTCAATGGTTTCCATATCAAATGTCTTCAGTACACAATTAAAAACACAGTTCTATAGCTGCAAGCCCTGCAAACTCAACTGGGGATCAAGTAACGTTCATTCCTACTCTGATACCATTATCAGACATTCTAATCCAACTGAGGCATGTTGGTGATGTAGCTAACCTGAAGCCTGGATGCCTCCAGGAAAAGATATTGCAATAAGAATTTAGTAATTCTGTTGATGGGAGAGCTGGGACAGATTCCATCTCACTTTCCAATAGCTTTGTGGGTTCTACAGTGCTAACAGGAACAAAAAGCAAACAGGGAGCAGATCTGTGAAGTAAGAAGGTGTCATTTTTACATTATCATTTTTCTGACCATAACTGCAGTCTAAGCAGTTACTGTATTGTCACATAGTTATTCCCTCTCTGATTTTTCAAACTTCCCAGCTAACTCAAATTAACTCCTTCAGCAGCATTTCTCGGTTCACTACTGCCATGGGCTAGTTAGATGTTACAAGGGCTTGGAACTTTATATCGTTTTATTCATGCTAGTTGGTGATTAATTGCTAGTATTAAAATAATAATGATCCATTTAATTAATACTGAATTACAATGGACATCCCCTAGAATACTGTTGATGACATTAATACCATTTAGATTATTACAATGAAAACCAAAGGAATTAATAATCATTTGGGCTATTATTAATTAATATTTAGTCACTTTACCAGAACTTTCCTATTAAGTAGAATGTAAATGCTTTTTTAATACTAGATATTGTGTGACAATAAAATAGAAAAAATATTTTCTACTTTTATATGCCATTATCTAAATTTCTAGCAAACCATTCTACACATCTTCGTTATCACCACTTTTTGGTTCACTTTCCAAATGAATCTAATTTAAGCTATTATTTTATTAAATAGTGGGTCTTTTTTTCAGTTGACAAGATGACATTAAAAATACCTACAACATTCTCATCTCCCTCATACATATACTGCAGCAGCATCAGTTAGCTCTAATACACAGTCTCTAAGTGTTACATTATAAGATGCTATTTTGAAAACCCAAATTATTTAGGACCCTATTCTGCCACTTTTACTCACATTGAACAATACCTTACTCTGGAATACTAACATTAATTTCAACAGAAAGCTGGCAGAAACAGGTCCTGAGATAGTTTGAAATGACAAGAAAGAACAAAAAAAATATTTTCTGATTTTTAGGGACATTTGAATGTTCCTGGTTTCCACCAAAAAATGTCCAAATGAGTTTTAACCTACAGAAAAATTGCATGTTCCAATATCCTATCAGGGACTAAATAAAACAATGTTGACAAATCAGATTATTTTGTTCGTTGGTTGGAAATTAAAGAGGAGATGGGGCTTGGCCTCCAAGAGCCAGATAGAATTGCTCTGAAAATTCTGTTACAAAAATCGTAACTGCACTAGAGGAACCAGTGTCATGTCAATGAAAGACTACATAGGACCCAAACTGACAATTGTGATGTTTGTCTGTCTGTGTATTATGAGCTCATCATTGTGGTATTTACCTTGTAAAAATTACATGAAATCACATGGGCTTTTCAAAAATGCCTCAGGCAGATAGGAGCACTAATCCTATTGACTTTCAATGGGATTTATTCTTTTCAAAACACCACCCCCAGATGATATTTTGTTCTCTTCCCTTATTCCAGGCACATGAATTTCATTTTTCCCCCCTTCCCAGCATCATCTATTGACTTAGTTATTCTGCTGGGAGATTAGGGTTATTGTGGGAATCTAGGCCAAGGAGATGGGTCTTACAGTTTGACCTGAAGGCAGTGATTGCTGGTATTAAAAGCTGCTAATAGCTCAAACAACATCAGCATGTCCAATTAGCCTCTGTCCATAATTACAAGAATAGCATCTGAAGCCTGAATAGGTCTAGAGTGAGGTATATGTGATTGCCCATTTTTTTAAAAATGTGATTCGCAAACACTTACACCCTATTCAGTAATACTTTCCACTTATTCATCTTCAAAGTGCTTTACAGACAATAATTAATCCCATATCACTGGTTTAGCTCTTGGATTTAACCTTCACTCGCAATATTGTGTCTATAAGGATGCACATCTTGCACCATTACTATCTCCAATTTACCTGTGGGGAAACTTTGACACAGAGATGTTAGTGACTTATCCAAGGACACAGGAGTCATTGTCATAGCTTGGTCTAGGAGTCAAGAGTTTCTTGCTCAAAGTCCTTTCATGAGACCACTGTATAGCATACCTCTACCTATTGGTAGTTTGGTATTCAAACGTGCAGAGGCACACAAAGTTTAACCTGAATAGATTCTACATTTATATAAATAAAAAGCAGAGACTTTATCTGTACTTATACAGCACCCAGTACCCTGAGGTCCCCATCCTCATGGAGGCCTTAGGATCCTACTGTAATGTAAATGTAAATAGTATCAGCTATCACTAATGTGGCATATGGATCAGATTTTGAAAGTATCACAGGATGGAAGGTTATACAAGAATGCTTAAACAGGGCTGGAAGGGGTTAACGTGGCCAGGTAGGCTATTCACTCCACAGGCTGCACCTGGAGGAAGAGCCAGGGAGCAGGGAATTAATTGCAAGCAGGCTCAGCTGGGCAGGAAGAGGCGGGGCCTATAAAGCCAGGAAGCTGGCAACAGATTGAGGCAGCAGTCACTCCCTGGGAAGAGGGAGGAGGGTTTGGAGCTGGTACTCCCAGAAAAAGGGGGAAAACAAGAGTGGCAGGAAGCAGTCCAGGGAAGAAGCAGTGGGGGCTTGGAGAGTAAAGCCCAGAACTGCTGGATTAAGGGTCCCTGGACTGGAACCCAGAGTAGAGGGCAAGCCAGGGTTCCCCTACCAGCCACTAAAGGATTAGCACTTGTGGCAGTGAATGGGAAGACTGCCCAGGACTGCTGAAAGAAAGACTTTGATAAACCCTGGAAGGGGGAGGCACAGACAGTGACCTGGCCAGAGGGCCAAGTCATGAAGAAAACCTTGTGGTTCCTGGGATGAGGGAGGAGCTGCAGACATAAGAGAGAGATGGTGTGACATCGCGTGACCACATGAAGAAGCGTCGATCTTGAGAGCCAGAGTGACCAAGAGGAGGCTCCAGACAAGCAGTGAGTGGAGCACCCCATGACAGATTTAGAAATATAAGTGTCCAACCCAGCAAGGACTTCACATGCCAAATTCTCATTGAAGATGGAGTAGACTATTTCTTTGACTGGGGTTCTTTGCATATTTCTTTATATTAAAAACCATCAACGTGCAGCTGCAAGGATTCATTTATTTCTTTATTGACTGCCTTTCATTTTTTAAAATCAGTGGATACAATGAGCATGTTTTGTGTGCATACTGGTTTCATTTGATTGAACCCTGTTACAACAGATTGAGTGAAGTCTATGACTCCAACCTTGGAAAAGGGATGGCAATACACTTAGGCACTCTAAGGGAGCCTAATGTGACCATATACGGCCACGCTCAAAAGCTTTGAATAAGAATCAGGTTCCATGGATCTATAACATAAGATGTTCCTAGAGCTTTCATATATCTGCAGCCCCTCATAAGGAGTCCAAGAATGCATCATTATCCTGGATATGGCATTAATTTAAATTCTCAGCACATTTTACTGTTTCTATCAAATGATATATCTTGATATCATTGGGCATACTAAGAAATTTTACATAAAACCTTTGAAATTCTCCATCTCTAAATTGACAACTATGTGTACATATGCTTATGCTTGCAAAATGCATTGAATTTCTTATAGATTTCATTTAATAAAAATACTACATTTCTATGTGTAGTAAATATTAACTAGGTGTGTCTGTTGTATATAACTAATTTCTACTGTGTATGGTAAGAGAAAATGACATAATAAAATCAATATTTTCTGTAATATAATTAATGCAAGTGTTCAAAAAAAATTCTTCTGTACATAACATATTGTTAGTTAGACATCTGTTATAAAATTTCTGTGACTGGCTGAAGATTCCAACTCACACATAATCTTTTCTCAAAGGAATATGTCCGTAATAGTTGGGGGGAATGGGAGAGTCAATGAGCTGATCTACACAAGACAGGAAAACTACATTAAAGTTAATTTAAGACTGAAGATGAATATATTTCATGCTTTTGACCAGAAACTCCTGGTTGAACTACAGCATAGCTCTGGAAAGACATCCAATCTTGATTTAAAGACTTTGAGTGATGGAGAGTCCCCCATATTGCTATGTATACTGTTCCAATGGCTAATTACCCTCACTATTAAAATGTTCACTTTATTTCTGGTCTCAATTTGTCTAGCTTCAGTTTCCAGCAATTGGATACCATTATGCCTTTGTCTGCTAGAACCAAGAGCCCTCTGCCACCAGAAATCTTATCCCCATGTAGGTGTCTTTTAATGTAGAAAAAGGAACTAAGGGAATTCTTAGCCATACTCTACTTGTAGAACAGGACATGAATATCTGAATAATGTCTGTGGGAGGGAGGTGGTCCTTGGAGGACTTGAAAGTCTGAGGAGATGCCACTCACCCCTTATTTGGTGAGTGTTGCACCAGTCCCCAGATCCAGACCTAGGGTTGGCTCCCAGTTACCTACAGTGTCAGTAAATCTCTAGGTATGCTTCCTGTGTACTGGGAAGCATGCCCGGACCCATTGGCCAGAGGTAATAAACCCCACAAAACAAACAAACCTGTCCAAAACATGGGGAAGATGGGTGTGAGGCGAGGGGGAAAGAAGTATCAGAGATATATGTCTATGGGTGGTGTCTCATTCCCCAAGCACTGGAGTAGTATGAGCTGAGTAAGGTCCTTACTCCTGCTCCAGACATTCAATTTTTAAAATTATCTGCTGATCACTAATACAGGAAGGCCAGCTTGTGGTGAAATCCATTTCCACTAAAGCACATTCATGTACCCAAGCATGGCTTTTCTCATTCCACATTCCTGGCACTAAAGGAAGCAGAAAAGTGCATAAGTAAAAATAACCTGTTCAGGGTGTAAAGTTAACTCCCAATGTCTGCTGAGTCAGTTTGAGCACCTACTTCTCAAGGCATGACCCAAGTCCTATGGACTTTACTGGCCTGATCCAAAACCTTTTGGCATCTTACCATTGACTTCACTAGACTTTTGAATAGGTTCTTAGAGCATAAATTCCTCATCTCATCTACTTAAGCATTGCTTAACCCAGTGCAGAATTGGCCCCTCAGTCTTACAGTTTCTGCAATGTAAGAATTGGAAATCGTTAACACTAACCTGATTTTCATGAATATAAAATAGCTAAAATAAACTCCAAAACAATCCAAAACACAAGTTCATGGTAGCACATTCCAGCTTGTATATGTTAGTGAGTTATAATAGTATGGTTTTATTTTGCCAGTAAAAATAATACAGTCAACTACTGAAAAAATGTTGTTAATAATTCAAAGATTCAAAAAGTCCATGAAGTCACAATATGGTTATACATAACTACAAGTTACTTTAATTTTCACGTGTTCACTGGTAGTGGTTTCTAAGTGGTAGTCACTTAGAAAACAGGCTATTTGCACTAGTACAATACTGTTCATAAAGTTGTGCTTAGTTATAAGCTCCTTGCTGAATGACTGAAGCTCAGAACACAGCTGCTACTTCCTAAACTGCACACTTATGATTTGAAATTGTAAAATAGTGGTTCATTAACACCAAACAAGATACTACCACACTAAACTAAGCACTATAATTAGGTGGTTTTGTCTCTCAATGCTGAGGAGAGTTGTACTAATGTCAGCAACCAAGAACAGCAATAATTCTCAGCCACATGCATATTAGCATGTCTGTCCCAGTAGCACCATTTGGTATGACATTCAAGTCTGCTCAAAAAGATGTCCAAGAAGTTTAGAATGATGAGATCATTTTGGTTTATCAAGTAAAAGGTTTGCATTTTTTGCCTGGTCTAAAGGACCAACGGACGTTTAAATGTAAAATCTCTCAAAACCCACCAGAATTAATAATAATAAAAAAGCAATGCCATTGGGCTTCATTTCAGCAAAGAACTTAAAGCACTCATTGAAGTCACAGCATGTGAAAGTTAAATACATACTTAAGTGCTTTGCTGGATCAGGGCCTATGCCAATGGAAAGCTGGGATTTTAAGTTTTGAGCCTTGAATGTTCATTGGAAACGTAAAGGGATGTTAATATTTGTACCTCAGCTGTAATTTCAATTAAAGTCTAAAAGATCATTTGAGTCCCATTTGCTGCTGACATCATGAATATTTGCTGTTTCCACATTCAAGAGGAAGATGTTTGACTTATTCAGATATTATAGTATGATATTTTCTCTACTTAGTCTGATTTGCTTGTGAAATCATCAGCAATATGAGTCTGAAATGGCCTATTAGACTTAGCTAGAAAACGGAGCCAGCTGGTTTTTCTTTACCTTTTGTACGACTAACTGAATTTTCAGATATTTAATATACTAAAACAAATGTATTAGCTAGTTGACACTCATGCTTTTTTATCATCTATAGATCAGGGATTGGCAACATTTGGCACGCGGCTCAGCAGGGTAAGCACCCTGCAGGCCGGGACAGTTTGTTTACCTGCCGCGTCCACAGGTTTGGCCGATCGCGGCTCCCACTGGCCGTGGTTCGCCGTCCCAGGCCAATGGGGGCGGCGGGAAGCGGCGCGGGCCGAGGGATGTGCTGGCCGCCACTTTCCGCAGCCCCCATTGGCCTGGAGTGGCAACCCGCGGCCAGTGGGAGCCGCGATCGGTCGAACCTGCAGACGCGGCAGGTTAACAAACCGGCCTGGCCCGCCAGGGTGCTTACCCTGGTGAGCCGCGTGCCAAACGTTGCTAATCCCTGATCTATAGGTAGGGCCCTACCAAATTCATGGCCATGAAAAATGCATCAGGGACCGAGAGATGTGGTCTTTTGTGTGCTTTTACCATACAGATTTAATGAGCGAGACCAGCGTTTCTCAAATTGGGGGTCCTGATCCAAAAGGGAGTTGCAGGGGCGGGGGGGTGGGGGGGAAGCTCACAAGATTATTTGAAGGGGGTCACGGTATTGCCACCCTTACTTCTGCGCTGCCTTCAGAGTTGGGGAGCGAGAGAGTGGTGACCGCTGACTGAGGGCCCAGCTTTGCAGGCAGCAGTGCAGAAGTAAGGTTGGCAATACCATTCCAGGCCATCCTTACTGCGCTGCTGTTGGCGGCGGCTCTGCCTTCAGAGCTGGGCTCCCGGCCAGCAGCCCTGGCTCTCCAGCTGCCCAGCTCTGAAGTCAGCGCTGCCACCAGAGCAGAAGTAGGGGTAGCAGTACCCGCAACCCCCCTACAATAACCTTGCAATGCCCCGCACAACTCCTTTTTGGGTCAGGACCTCTAAAATTACAACAACATGAAATTTCAGATTTAAAAATAGCTGAAATCATGAAATTTACAATTTTTAAAATCCTATGACTGTGAAATTGACCTGTGGATTTGGCCTGTGGATTTGGCAGGGCCTTATCTATAGGTATATGTCTACACTGCAATTAAACACCTGTGGCTGGTCTGTGCAACTGACTCGAGCTGGGGCTGTGGGGCTGTTAAATTGCAGTGTAGATGTTTGGGCTTGGACTGGAGCTCAGGCCCTGAGACTCCCCCCCGGCGGGGTCTCGGAGCTCAGGCTCCGGCAAAGCCCGAACATCTACACTGCAGTTTTAAAGCCAAATAGCCCAAGCCAGCTGACACGGGCCAGCTACAGGGGTTTAATTGCAGGGTAGATATACCCTTAGGTACTCAAATGGCATCCATTACCATAGCATCTGATTGCCTCCCAATCTTTAAAGCATTTATCCTCAGAACACTCCTGGGCTGTACTATCATTTCAATTTTGCAGAATGAGGAACTGAGACAGAGACAGACTCAGCGCAACATCATCCAAGAAGCTTGCAAAAGAGCAGGGAATTGAACCCAGGTCCAAGGCTAGCATTCTGAATCATCCTTTCCATGTTTAAGATCCGCCGTTTCATGTACTTGCCTGGCCAAAGAAATATTTTGGCAGTCTGTTAACTCTTCAAAGTCATTGGTACTGGACCTATGATCATAAAGAAAGTAGGTCCCGGTATCCTACCCATATCTGCACCACTCAGCTGCACCCAGAAGCTAGAACCTCCAAAGCACTACCATCCACTTGAATCTAACAGTACCCAGTGCCACCACTTCTGATATGCCGGCCCTGAGGGTGGAGAGACGGGTTTGTCAGGGGTGAAAGAAAAGAGGAGTTGTCTGGCCACATTAAAGAGGAGGCATGCCTGCAGTAGCCTGTGGTCTGTAATTCGGCCAATCCACCCCTCTAAGAAAATTGCATGACTTCACCACCATATCCCAGCTCTTGCTTAGACTTTCGGTCAAGCTGATCACTTTGTTCAGGAGGAAATAATTAAAATGCATATGAGTGATTTTTTATTTTATTTAATTTTTAACTCCACTGGTTATTGTACAGAAGATGGAGACAACAGAACAACCATCCTAAACTTGTACAATTCATTAGTGAATATTTAGAAAACCCTTCAAGATCCTTGGAGGGAAGGTGCTGTACAAGTGCAAACCATTATCATCATCATGAAACAGACTGCTCAAGAGGACTAAGAAAATGATGAAAAAAACTCAATTTCATATTCAGCCAAGAAATATTTTAATGTTACCTATGAACCTTTAATGTCTACACAATGGAGCAACCAGGGCTGATGCCAGAGATAGGGTGACCAGATGTCCCGATTTTATAGGGACAGTCCCAATTTTGGGGTCTTTTTCTTATATAGGCTCCTATTACCCCCCACCCCCTGTCCCGATTTTTCACATTTGCTGTCTGGTCACCCTAGCCAGAGAGGACAGTGGAGGTAGCTGAGACAGTTGTTCCAGTCCTCTGCATGAGATGCTGATGCTCATTGGTACCTCTAGTGGTGAGTCAGTGCTGATGCACTGCTCTATAGAGCAACACAGGGTCTCACTAAGTGCAACAGCAACAGGAGGCTGAGGTGGCGATGTCATTAACAGCAGCAGCTGTAGAAGAGAGCCAGCAGCAGGTGACTGCCAAGGAGGTGCCAGGCACCATGAGGAGAGCCTGAAATGAAGCCCTGAACAGCCCCTGGCTATTCTGAGATCCTGGAAAAGGTGCAAAATGGAAGGCAGACTGGGAATGGGGAAAAACAGGGGCACAGGGGACACAAATGATGGGACATGTGAAAAGATGAAGGGAGGTGGAAAAAAAAGGGCAGAGAGACAAGGGTGTGTGTGAGAAAAGGGCACAAATAGAGGGCAGAGAAAAGGGGGGAAACAGCAAATGGAAGGAGAGAGCCAAGGCCATCAATGTGAAGGGGGAAGGAGGAAAATAATAAATGGGGGGCAGAGACAACGTAAGAGGGTGAGTCCTCTGGAAGAAAGGGGGAAAACACAGAGGATAGCATAGAGCTCCCACCTGTGAGGGAGCGGCCCTGCTTGTGTTTTGTTTCCTAAACCCAGTAAATCTTGGGTGCAGCGCTGGCAACAGCCCACCTCCTACTGAAAAAGCATGGATAAGGAAGGCATATGGCTCAGAGTGACGTAGATACCCCCAGTACAACAAGATAACAGGAAGTTTCCTTATGAACAGTGTAGTATTTTAGAGAAAACTGATTTGTTTTCTGAAACCATCTATCTGATTCCAAGTGGAAAAGATGAGTTTGGCCTTCTGACTGGTAAAGATAAGGTTGGGAGGTAGTGATTGTTAGTAGTTGCAGCATGTCACCTATTTGCTTCTGTTCACAGGTGAATTTTATAGGCTACAGTTCTCACTTGAAACAGTAAACCAATTCTCTCTGTTTCCAAATGCCCCCCATATGTCCTTCTGCTCTCCATCAACATTGAGTGTCTATAGTAGACATTAGCAACAAAGAATACATAGAGATTTCATGTAGGATACCCTGTGCATGGGACCAGGGGTGGCTCCAGGCACCAGCGCAGCAAGCGCGTGCCTGGGGCGGCAAGCCCCGGGGGGTGGCCTGCCGGTCGCCGTGAGGGCGGCAGTCAGGCTGCCTTCGGCGGCATGCCTGCGGGAGGTCCGCTGGTCCTGTGGCTTTGGTGGCAATTCGGCAGCGGGTACGCAGAAGGCGCGTTACCGGCGGATCTCCCGCAGGCACGCCACCAAATCCGCGTTACCAGCGGATCTCCCGCAGGCGTGCCGCCGAAGGCTGCCTGACTGCCGTGCTTGGGGCGGCAAAATACATAGAGCTGCCCCTGCATGGGACAGCTGTTAGAAATCATTTTAGACACTGGATCATCTTAACCTCCATCTCTTTTTTCATTTAGATTCCAATATGTGAAAGGCGGTTAATAATACTAAGGTGGTTTCATGGCAATGTGGAAATGTACATATGTTCTGCTAACAGGAAAATATTAACTGTTCCCGTTAAACAGTGACACTTAGGGGTGTTTGATTTAATTAATCAATCTAATTTCCATTTGTATAGTGTGTCATGAGGGTAACTCTATGTTCCCAGAAGAGTTTTTTTTAATTACATTTCACGGCTTCCCAATCATCTTATTTTCCATGCTCAAAGGAAAACACTGGCAACTCTTTTTTTTCAATCTGTGCTGATAGACAGTATATGCTTTCCGTAAAGTACAAAGGAGAAATGAAAATATCATCAAGTTGAACACTTTTGGGACACATTACTTACTGTGGTGGCACAGTGGATGTCTTTCCACACAGTGGCTTCCCTGGAGAGATCAGAGACTTCAAAAAAGTTATCAAGAATAACTTCCCCAATCATGTCATGTCTAGAAAATCTGTCAAAATCATATACACTGAAATGCAATTTCCTGTTGCTGAGCTGATCATAGGCTACAGGAAACTGAAAGGTTTCATCAAAGACAGGATTTAAAGTCTTTCTGTGAACCCGTGTCTGAAACTTCTTTTTCCTGTCTGGGAGAAGGTAAATCTTAACGTACGGGTCTGAGGTTCCTGTGAAGTCTTTAGCAGGTAGATCTAAGGCTTTGACAATGGTAACAACAAGGAGTTCATTTTCATAATCATACCGGAGAGTAAAGTTAAGTTTCCCACAGATTTTCACATCTTCTTGCTTGTCTTCCGAATCAACAGACTTCTGTTTATAGAGTTCTGGTTTTATTCGCCCAATGCTGGTTGTTGTCTCGCCCCGTTGTAAAATCGGATCTGTCCCCATGTTAAAATCAACACTGGACACTTGCATCTGCCTTGGCAAGTGCCTCCTGAAAGAATTATGCCTGCACACACAAAAAATTAGCTTGGATTATCTCCATGAAAACGTATGGGTTTTCCCCAAATAAAAATATGAATAAAAATTCTAAACAAATCAAAGCTTAGGTTTAAAAACAAAGAAATTGCTGTGCAAATCCAGTCTTGAACTAAGAATTACCATTAACACAATACAACATAATTTTACATGAAAATGGAATTTCTTATTCCAAAGGACACCCAATTTCCTAGCAATACAACACATACCTTGTTTTGAAAAATGTGTACCTGAAACTGCAGTAGAAATTATACGACTCCCCAAACTTCAGTAAGGCTAAAACATCACTGTCAATTAATACCTTCATTTTTATGGTAAGTGCCATGTGATTTTTTTTAATAATCAGAATTGGTCAGGACTTCAGGTTTATATCTCATAAAAGAGGAACTCTAACACTGATCCCTACCACCATGCTGGGGGATTAGTACAGTGTTGTTACACAGGAAAAAGTACCGCCTACCACTCATCATCAACACTTCCTGAAACTCTTGGGCATTCCTTGGAGGTTTTCCATCTAAGTATTTAACAGGCTCAACACTTCTCAACTTGCGAGATCTGAAAAGACCATAAGGTACTAGGCCTGCAGGTAAAAGTATAGCATTTAACCAGTAGAGGCCCTAATCCTGTAAAGATTTATACACATGCTTAAATCTTTTCAGGATTGAGGTTATAGTTGGGTTCCGATTGGTGTTTTAACATTTAACATTGAATTCTAGCTGTTCTATAGTTTAAAGCTTTATTAGACATTTTTATGTTCCATTTTTCCTGCTTTCCTATTCACCCTACAGTGTGTCAGAAGATGAATTCACTTAACGATACCCAAAGAGATTATTTTGAATCCCTCCTAATTTGGATTGCAGTATAGTACATTCATGATACTTAAGGCCTTGTGCTGTCTACAATAACAGTGGGAATTTTGCCATTGCCTTCAAAAAGAGTAGGATCTGGCCTATTATGTGTTTTACAGTAGTATAAAATGTAGGATAATATACTTACTATATTTAATCTGGTGAAGACATTGTGTACCCTAAATGTCCATTCAATTTTTCTGCCATTATAAAATTTCCCTGGTATATTACCACCCTTGTAAGCTGTGCTGTAACAAACTCAGATTGCTCCTATGACTACACTTATACTTAGTTGCCATTAAAAACCAATTTAATTGTCAGAATTTCCTCACTTTTGCACAATTACTTATTAATGCCAGATGTAAATATGCATTATTGCTCAGTTCCCCCACAGTTCAGCATGCTGAAACCAAGAGAAGTCACAGCTGTATCTGTTTATTTCTTTAAACCAGGAAAACAAATTCTCCATTTGAAAATGATTGTGAGTAATTCATGGAAAATATTCTTATTTGTGCTGTATGGGAGAGGCTGCACAATGAATAAAACTGCTGTGGATCCTCTGAGTGCTGCACCAAGGGGACAATCTTCAGCCATTAAATAATGAACAAGAACATTTTCCATTCTGGATGCCTTAGGGGTGTTGAGTGCAGGGAACAGTCCTCTCAACACAGCCATAATTTGGATTTGAACTGGTTATAAGAAATCTAAGTATTTCAAACCTGAAAGTTAGATGAATAAAACACACTTCTGATCGCACACATTTCTGCATCAGAGAGAAACTCTCAAACTGAACTCTAATCAAATTAAAAAAATAAGTTAAATATAGGTTCAGGTGCCACAAATGTCCTCGGCTCTGCCTGCAAATTTGGAGGGATTTATAATCACAGATTTAAAAAAAAAAATGTTTTTCTCCTCCATGTTGTATGAAAAAATCTACACAAACAGGAGAATCTGACTATGCAGTGGAAACTGTGAAACAAACTGCTGTCAGAGGAACAAAGTAAGCAAACTGGAAACATACAAAAAAGGTTCTTTGATCTCTTGCATTTATAATAATCTGAGGTAGTATTTGTAAAAATAGTAGGTAACATTTTTCAAACAAATGTAATTTCTAAATTGCAAGAGTCCTTTCAAAATTAAAAACATTTACACACACATACACATCGTAATATCCTCCAATGAAACTAGTCACTGTTTTTAAGTGTCACTTGATAAAACTGTACAGCTGTAGGATTGCTCTCTGTGGGAACCAAGGCTCAGTAGCACTTTTACTCTACAAAGCCAATGCCCTAATTACACAGTACCTAGTGAATGTTCTGAGTCACAACTTTTCAACAAGACAGCTAATTACTCTTTTAATTATTAAGGTGCTTCACTGTTGTCATGGCAACATAGTTATGTTCCTTTTTTCTGCAATGACAAAGGGATTAATGACTGTTATACTGAAGTGCAAGGATCTCAGCCAATCACATTGTGGAGATGCCATATAGTTACAGACTCACACCTCTACCAGGGCTTTCAGTGACAAGAGAGTGCAGGTCCATGCACTCTGATTCACTACTGCCCCTAAAAGCATCATCATAAATAATAATACCTAGCTCTTATATAAGATTTTTCATCAGTAGATTTGAAAGTGCTTAAGACTGGCCTCCACATCCCCCAAAGCAGCATGATTTCCTCAATCAGATGAGAAAAACTTTGTGTCATAAATGTTTACTCCCTAGATATTTTCCAGTAATAATAATTTCATAGAATATCAGGGACCTCATGAGGTCATCTAGTCCAACCCGCTGCTCAAAGCAGGACCAATCCCCAGACAGACTTTTGCCCCATATCCCTAAATGGCCCCCTCAAGGATTGAACTCATAACTCTGGGTTTAGCAGGCCAATGCTCAAACCACTGAGCTATCCCTGCCCTCTAAATATAGCACTGAGTAACATGACAGTGCTCTCTGTTAACATAGGCCTGGTCTACACTACGACTTTAGGTCGAATTTAGTAGCGTTACCTCGATTTAAGNCGCAGCCTCAGCTCACTCCGCTGCCAGTGCAATGCTCTGGGCAGCGGGGCTGTGAGCTCTTGCCAGACAGTGCAGCTGCAGAGCCGTGGCCTGACCCGGTGCTCTGTGCTGTGCGATAGTGTGGCTGGCTCCAGCCGGGCGCTGCAGCTGCCTGTCCTGGTACTCTGGGCGATGCGGTTGTAGCGCCACCAGCCACCAGTGCTCCAGGCAGCGCAGGAAAGGGGCAGGAAGCGGGGGGGTTGGATAGAGGGCAGGGGAGTTCGGGGTGGTGGTCAGGGGGTGGGGGTCTGGATAGGGGTCGGGGCGGTCAGAGGGTGAGGAACAGGGGGGTTGAATGGGGGCAGGGGTCCCCAGGGGGCAGTCAGGAAGGAGAGGGGGGGTGGATGGGGCAGCGGGGGGGGCAGTCAGGGGCAGGGGTCCAGGGGTGGTCAGGGAGAAGGGGTGGTTGGATGGGGCAGGGGTCCCGGGGGGGGGGGGCAGTCAGGAATGACAGGAGGGATTGGATGGGGCGGCGAGGGGTAGTCAGGGGCGGAGGTTCCGGGGGCTGTCAGGGGACAGGGGGTTTGGATGGGGCAGGAGTCCCAGGGGGGCCGTCAGGGGGCGAGAAGCAGGAGGGGTCCGATAGGGGGCAGGGCCAAGCCACGCCTGGCTGTTTGGGGAGGTACAGCCTCCGCTAACCGGCCCTCCATACAATTTTGGAAACCCGATGCGGCCCTCAGTCCAAAAAGTTTGCCCGCCCCTGCTTTAAGATCATGATGTCTGAGTTCCTCATCTGTAAAATGGGGCTTGGGGTGGGTTTTGATAATACTTCTTTTCTCCCAAACTTTATCTATCTTGTCCAGTTAGATTGTAAGCTTTTCAGGGCCTCTTTGTATAATGGGGCTGCATTTTCAGTTGGGGCCTCTAGGCATTACTGTAGTACAAATAATAAAGGGTAATAATTTGGCATTTGGCCTTAGAGTTTACTTAACCCAATATAGGATTATTAACTTGCATAGAGAAAGCACATTCACATTATAAACTAATTATAAAATAATGAATAGTATAGAGCAGACAGTTTGGACACTCTTATTTCTCCTTTTGTATGATACAAGGATATGGGGACTTGCAATGAAATTGTAAGGCAGTAAGTTAGTCTGTTAGTGGTTGCTCCAGCCATTAAGCATAAGGTTTTCTCTCTCTTATTTTTAATCATATAATGTAACTATGATGTTTTAATTATCTAAATAAATGTCTAGTCCTTTTTTCAATCCTAGACTCCTAGTCTGAATCCTACTGTGGTAATTAGTTCCATAGGTCAATTTTGCCCTGCATTTTTTCCCCATTTGATCAGCTTTTAATTTGTTGCCTTTCAGTTTTGTGGAAAATTCCCTTGGTCTTGTATTATAAGCAAGGGTAAATAGATGCACCCAATTTACCATGAATTATTTTGTGTACTTCTATTATCTCCCCTCTTATTACTCTCCTCTCTAAACTGAACTGTCCCAGTCTTTTCAATATCTCCTCATAGCAAAGTCTCTCCATGCTACTAAAGATTTTCATTTCTGCCTCTGGAACTCTTCTATTTTTGCTATCTCTGTTGACTATAGTGGGAGTTCTGAGCTCAAGACCTCTGAAAATCTGTTTGTACGCACGTCAACTTGAGCACCCAAAAATGGAGGCATCCAAAGTTAGAAGCTACCTTTGCAGATTTGGCCTTAGTGACTTTCCCGAGGTCACACAGTGAGTTAGCGGCAGAGTTAAAAATGGAATATGAGTCTCCTCATAGTCTTGCATTCACCCCACTAGGCAGTAGCTGCCTCCTGCAGATTTCAGCTGCCCCCTTCCTTTCTCTAGTTTGATTAATTTCTTAAAAAGCAAATAATCTCTACTGCAAAAGCTACTTTAAATTTAACTCCTATTTAGTTAATCTCAGCGGATGAGCTGGAGGAAGGAAAGAAGAGGAAAGAAAGAAGCTGGGCTGAAGCGGGATTGATTTGGGAGTGTCACAAAGTAGGAAAGAGGAACTTAATATTTTTCACCATGAGACCAACTTCTCTTTTAGAGATGCTATGGATTGTACTTCTGGATAGTTTCAATTCTCACCTTCTGTTATAGCAAATTAAATCAAGGGCTGTTTAATAAGCCCAGTTTAGATTTTTCAGTAGTTAAACTAAAGTTGCAAATGGCCAGAGGGCCACAAACTGCTTCTGAAAGGACATCTGGTATCCTGGGGAAGAAAGAGACCAAACAATTCAAGAACTTTTTTAAAAGATGAAGTTAGATGAAATTTGTTAGAAAACAAATGTAGGGTGTTTGTAACTTACGCCCCACTAAGAACTCCAGAATGGATGGCTATGTTACAATAAATAGCTCAAAATGATTTTTTAAAAGTTGTTTTTTCCTTTCTGAAAATGTAAATGATCAGTAATCATTTACATATCATATGTGTTCCTGGGCCTCTAGTGAG
Organism: Platysternon megacephalum; assembly: GCA_003942145.1. Lineage (NCBI taxonomy): Eukaryota > Metazoa > Chordata > Testudines > Platysternidae > Platysternon > Platysternon megacephalum. Next base: position 1,018,268 of record QXTE01000225.1, read on the forward strand.
CGTAGTTCTCAAGTGGATGAAGGTACAAAGCCAAAATGTACCCAAGAGGTGCAACAGTGGTGCAGAAACGTTCACCCTGTTATAGTTTACTGCTTAATTGGGATCAAGACACTGAAGAGTGACTTTTTTTAATAAGCCAACCTTCTTCATATTATTACAAACTATGACAATGATATAAAATGTTCCAGTTAAGCTGAGAAACATCATTTTCCTGAACATGTCTCTGTGTTAAAAATACTATCCAGAAATTGTGATCAGACACATTGTTAGGTTTTGAATAATTTATTATATGATTATAGTTATAATCAGTTAATATCATGCAGTTTGTTTTATTAATAATTAACTAATACAAGAAGACCAAAAATTTATCTCTTTTGCATGACAGACTCCTGTCCAGATCCTCTGTGCTAAATCTAAGTTCAGCATAGGTAATGGGGGATATTAAGGGTTGGTTACACTCCCTAATTCTCTGCTCCAGTACAGGTTAGAGAAGCCTAGGAGCTACTCTAACTTTAGCCATTTGGCAAACTTTACTGATTGACTATGCTCAGATGGCAGATGGTCTGAGTGCAATGCATTCTGGTCATTTTCTGTTGTGACATGCCCTTGCTGAATAGTGCTTCTGCTGAGAGTGGTGTAGAAGCCAGCTACACCACTTCTATGCCTGCTAGGGACTCTCCTACCACTACAGGTATCCCAACACGGAAGCTGTAGCCAGATTCTCAGAGTGACACAAAAGGGACTGAGCAATCCAGAGAATTGACCTTTGTGTCTGCTCTCCTGATATATAAAGTTTTGAATCATGATAATTACACTACTGAATGTGAGAGGTTCAAGGAGCAGTAGGCAAACAGCTATATGAAACAAGTGTAGGTATGGGAAAAAGGTATTTGTAAATACAGAAAGGACCATGTGGAAGGCTACTGTGAAGCTTTTATGGGGGATCTGATTCTAAAAATACACAAGAAAGTATTTTGTATGATAGACACTCAGCTTTGAGGGGAACCCTAAAAGGGCTATGTCTCAAAAGATCCTACTGTCAAAATGGCAGCTCCAAAGTCAGGAGAGATGAAAGGCCGATCTGAGTGAACTTTTCCCCTTGATAATCTGGAATAAGCAAGAGAGAAAGACCCCCTGGAAACACTACCAGCTGATACCAGTGAGAAGAGGAGAAATCACTGCTTATACTCCTTAAGATTGTCCCCAGCTCCAAGACTTTTTATGGTTTTAGGGTCTGATCCAACGCCCATTAGAAATCTATAGGAATACTTCCATGGACTTGTATGGGCTTTGGATCAGGATCCTAGGAGCTGTTTCCTTTCCTATATGATACCACACATAGTACTTGGGTTTGTTTTGCAGCTAGATATTTCTTCTATTCATTGACTGATGTTTCTTGGAGGTTTACACTACCTGATGGAGATTTTGGGGCATGAGAAGTGATGGTATGGACAAGAACCTTCCACTTAATATCAAACTATTCTATGTAATATTCTCGTCATGTTAAAATGGTACCAACTTTGGTCGCTCTCTGGACAGAATGACAGTTATGATTTCATGGATGTCTCTCCAGCATTTTAAAAATGTTTCATGTAACAAGTCAGATTCTGTGCTCCGCCTCTTAGGAAGTGGAGGAGCACTGGACTTGGAGCCCAGACAAAGTGGGAGAAAAAGATGGCTTTAAGCCATCTGTGCACCTTCCTAATTCAAGGATGTTTAAGAGGATTGTGCAGTTCCTGGTGTGAGTGAGACCTTTCCCAAGGAATGTTTTGATTTATGACAGCCTTACATGGCTGCTTCACAGCCTGGAACAGTAGCAGAACAAAGCACTCCAGCCACTCACCATCCCATTCACAATATTCACCCAGCAAATCCCTATGCACAAGAGGTCAATATAAGGTTGCCTATGTACATATATACTGGGCCACTGTGGGGCCACTGTGGGGGACAGAATCTGTCTCAAGATGTCATCTTCAACATTTGCCTGAACTGTTCATGTGTTTTTGCTTCAGTTTCAAGTGTACATAGTACAAATCATTTATTGAGCAAAAATGAAATACTTTATATTTAGCATTTATTGGTTTCATTTATGTCATGATTCACGGCATATCTCTTCCCCGCCTTCATTTCCCCTGTGTCTAAAAAGCATTACTAAATTATTTCAGATGTGGTGAGTGATGTTGTATTTCACTGTTTAAATGTCTGATGTGCATTAAATACTTAAGTCACAAAAAATTCTTTGATACTACAGGTACTGCTACGTGTCACAGTATATCTTTAGTTCACCACATATTGACATAATCCAGTACCTGAGATGGACAAACAGTTGGTATTCTCTAAATTGTACCAGGGCTTTCAGAGCTGCTTCAGATTTATTAAAAACCCCTCTGTATTATAAGTGTAATGTATTAGGAATATTCCACAAAGAGGTATATTTTGTTGAGTGTGGAATTTTTAATCCTTTTAAAATGTCAATCCACATCTTAAAGAAATGTGCATCAACCACATGTTTGTAATTTATTTTATGAGTCAAATTTTCAGTTAATGGAGCTGTAAAAATATGCATACCGATTGTACCTGAAAGCTGGAGATGTCCTATTAGCTTGCCTGGCTCTGGCAAATTGCCCTAAAAGATCCTTCCTTAATAAAAGTTTGTATGGAAATGGTCACAAGTACAAATACATATTTAAGTACAATAGCAAGAGACATAGACTTGATCTTTGCGTTTATAAACAATGAAATAATTTAATTTAAATATTCATTTTTGAGAGAGTGTTCATTATGGCTGTTTACTGAAAACTTTGCAGAAATGTTGATGCTTTGGCTTAATATGACTGTTTTACCGAAAACTTGTAAGCACTGGACTGAGCACGCTCCAATTTTGAGGCCTTAATTCACAACAAAATGCTCTAGCTCTTATCTATACTCTATAAATTGCCATAAAATTGAGTTTTCCTTACCTTGATGAGGATGCAGGCTCAGTGATCTGTCTCTGCATGCGTGCATGTTTAATTAGATGTTCTTTCAATGCATTCTGGACTTCTGCTGGAATATCAGGTGAAGTGTGGCTAATTTTCATTGCAGCCTCAAGTACCTTCACTGAAGGTTTCCCATTTTCTTTAATTTCCTTTTTCTCGTTGGTTTCGAAAACCTCAGCAGGAGCACTACAGGTGCTTTGAGGGATATTACTGGTATTAGAAATAAGAGGTTTGCTTCTCCAGCATGGCCAACACAACTTCCAAAAGACAAATAGCGAGACTACCAGCAAGGCAAGCCCACAGAAGCTGACGACTACTGCTAGCAGACTGACTGAGATGTCTGCAAACAATCAAAAACAAAAGATCATCAAGACAGTCAAATACAGAGAAAAAGAAACATGACACAAATAAGGAAGCAGAAGATTTTAGATATTTCTCTTGTGTAGATCTTTCAGGATATGACAGATTAACATTTTCACTCTTGCAGATATCTAAAAAAATATACATTTTTAAAGTTTTATCCACTAATAACAATTTAACTAAAATTCTATTAATTATTACTTTGTTTCCCAACCAATGGCCAGTTTCGGCCAGTCTTACTCACACTAAAATGAATGGGTGTACATGAGGAGTAAAGTGCTAATCATTGAGAGGAAGCGTAGCCTGTCTTTCCATTGATTTTAGTGGGCTTTGGGTTAAGCCCTTGGGTTAGGCCCTGGCAAGAACTTCAGTGGAGTAAAACCAAGAATGTATCTGACTCAAAAAATTAAAATCACAGAAGTTATCTTCTATGAGTACACATGAATATAGATCATCATATGCACCCTGGCAGATATATACAGTTGTTCAGCATCTTCCAAACTTTAGTCACATTAGGAAATGTGCATTGGATGCATTGGAAACATGTCAGAAGCCCAAAGGCAACACATAATTTGCATAAAATAGAACAGGATACAGCTGCTCTCTTTTTTAACAAATATGGAGGTACGACCAGCACAGGCTAACATCCAAAAGCTGCTCAGATCAAGATGGCATTTATTGTGCTAGTATCTGGAGTCTCCATGGGCTATCCCTCTGTACTGAAAATGAGGCTCACCACAGAGCACATTGTAGACCATGTGCTGCACTTTAGCTACCCCTGCTATCCTGCATTTGATTTGGCCTGCCACCATGGGTGAACATGTCCAATGACATTACCAAAGTAAAGAAAACAGATTTCATCTCTCTCAACTTTGTGAACAGATTCAGATTTCAGGGGAAGGCTGACCTTTCGTAGTGCCAGTAGGAGTCCTGATTAGGAGAGTTATTATATGAGACACACTTCAGTTTGATTTTTTTCAGTACCATGTTATATTATAAAATATAGACTTAAAAATTCTCAAACCCCTTTTCTTTTGAAAAGGGCCTTTCACAAGTTTTAAAATTATTCAATCGGCCTCAATTAAATCTTGTGGAGAATTCTTGTCCCTTAAGCAATTGTTGCTACTGCTTGTTACAACAAGGGTTGACAGATCTACAGCTAATACTTTGCATCCAAAGCTTCAGGCTCCATACAGCTAAAATGAACCAGCTGAGAAGCACATTGAGCACTTTAAATACAAGTTTGCTAAAAAAATCACAGAAAGAAAAAAATCCTTGAACTACACAGTGGTTCTATGAAATGGTACGTAGCTCACTCTTCCCTTAGGGGGATTAGAAGTTCAATTGAAATTTGAGAAGTTTGTTTTTTTAAACATTATAATTATGAATTCCAGATACATATCTTTCAATAATAAATATTGAGCTCAATGTCCATATACCATGAAAAGGGATAACAGTAATAAAAGAAAAAAAGAAAGGTTTAGAGCCTTGAGAAAATTGGAAAGGCCCAGAAAAACCTTGGGGTTTAAACTGAGCCAGATCAAGATAAAAAGGGTACTTAAAAATAAAAAAGCAGAACATTCTTTTGCATAGAGACTGTACGGTTTGGCCAATGTACATGGCAGAGGGGCATTTCTGGCACATGATGGCATATATCACATTGGTAGACATGAAGGTGAATGCAAAAGAATAAATGGACACAAATCAGACATCAAGAATTGTAACATTCAAAAACCAGTAGGAGAGCACTTCAGTCTCCCTAGACACTCAATAACAGACTTAAAAGTGGCCATTCTTCAACAAAACAACTTCAAAAACAGACTTCAATGAGAAACTGCAGAACTGGAATTAATTTGCAAACTGGACACCATCAAATTAGGCCTGAATAAAGACTGGGAGTAGCTGGGTCACTACAAAAAGTAATTTTCCCTCTGTTGATATTCACCCCTTCTTGTCAACTGTTGGGAATAGGCTACATCCACCCTGTTTGAATTGGCCTCGTTAGCACTGACCCCCTACTTGGTAAGGTAACTCCCATCTTTTCATGTGCTGTAATATATATACCTGCCTACTGTATTTTTCACTCCATGCATCTGATGAAGTGGGTTTTAGCCCACGAAAGCTTATGCCCAAATAAATTTGTTAGTCTCTAAAGTGACACAAGGACGCCTTGTTGTTTTTGCTGATACAGACTAACATGGCTACCCCTCTGAAATTTCAATGAGAATCATTCATTGTAAGGCCAGAAGGGACCATTAGATCCTCTGTCTAGTCTGATCTCTGGTATTTCACAGGCCATTCGGTATCAGTAACTAATTTGAATTTGTCTGGCTTCAGCTTCCAGCCATAGGTTCTTGTTATGCCTTTCTCCACTAGAGTAAAGAGGCCTTTAGTACCCATCATTTTCTATCCATGAAAGTAGTTATACACTGTAATCAAGTCATTTCTCAATCTTTTTGATAAACTAAACAGATTGAGTTTTATGTAGAGAGGGGTGGGAGATGGTTCCCCATCCCAGACTGTGATGAACCCACCCCAAAATTTGCATTAGCCTCTCCCTGCATAACCTCCCCTCCCACTGCAAAGGTCAAATGTTACACAGTAGTAAGGGTGGCATGGGGCACTAAGTCTGCTGTGAAAAGTGATATTTGCATGTTTGTTAATATCACTTTTCACAGCTTCCCAGCTAGCTAACAAGTTTGCTGCAAAAAGTGATATTGACAAAGTTTCTTTGCAACACCCCTCCTTTCTTAAACAGTAATTATTAAAAAAACCCAACTGTTTATAACATTAATTTGATAAAATGTGTTTTGGTCTTAATTTAAAAGCAATGAGAAAATGTAAATTCATTTTAAACAGTAGAGTTATAAATGTAGCATTTAAAATAGGGTTAATATAAAAATGTGTTTTAGTTTATAAGGGGGGGGAGCACACTCAAAGGCTTGTGGTGGGAAAGAGGTCGCCAATACAAAAAGTTTGAGAACCACTGGTCTAGATAATAGTTAGTCCTGCCTCAGTGCAAGAGATTGGACTAGATGACCTATCGAGGTCCCTTCCAGTACTACATTACTATAATTCTAGGCTACTGTAGGTATGGCCTGTATCCTTTCCTCCTTGAAGTATGATCTTGCATTTGGCTGTACTAAAACACATTTTGTTTGAACATGTCCAGATTACCAGGAGATCCTGGTGGCTCTGTATGACTGTCCTGTCCTCATCACTATTTACCACTCCACTAACCTGTGCCATCCCCAAATTTTATCAGCCGTTATATTTATTTCCAAATTATTGATAAAAATGTTGAATACTGTCAAGCCTAAGCCCAGCAGAATCTCTCTAGAAACACCCACATTCAATGAGGATTCCCCAGTAACTACTTTTTTGAGTTCCCTTATTAGGAACATGAGAAAGTTTAGTTATTTGAATAGGTGGACTGAATCACAAATAAAAAGCAGTCATAGAATTGCACAACTCCTTTCCTTTGAGGCTCTTGATAATATCCAACACATGTGAGTTATTGGTCTTAGCCAGAGGCAGTGGCTTTTTTAATACTTCAACTTTTCTGTGAAGGAAAACACTTTTTTAAAATCAAGGCTCTCACTCACAACTTAGTACTATCCTCTTTAGTTTTAACAGCTTTAAATTGTAAATATTTTAAATGTTTTTCTCATCTATTTCAGATTTTATCTAATTTTAATAACTTTACAGGAAATATATCCAATCATGTTAACCCAAAAGAATCAAATCAGACTTCTAAACCCTCAATAGAAAGAAAAAAATTATATGAGAGGTAATTTTAGGAGTATTTGAAGTATATTCAACAGCTTCACATGCTGTAATTGTACCATAAAATATTTTAATTAATAACAATGCAGTTTTGCATTTCCTAGGAAGTTGAGCAGCAAATTCATTCCCCAAATACTGAAATTATTGCTATAAATCTAAATATCATAGAAGATAACAAAAAGTACAGATAGTATTGCTCATTTCCTCAGTTCTGATGGTCACTCAACTAAGCAATTATTAAAATTACCCTGCTGTCATATTAAGCCAGAATTCATTCAAGCCCATCTGTGGAATAGTATTAAACCTGAGCTTTCCAAATCCTATGTATCAGACTGGAAATGTCGCCTATAATGTCTTTTTCACAGAAAGTTTGATTTGATAAGAGAAAATATCAAGAGACATTTCTTCAGACAGGAGTCTCTTTGCATGCCCATCAAGGAAGTTTAGTACTTAAGGCTGAATCTGTCAACAGGAATGGATTGCATTCCCTATATGTCAATAGTGTGCTATTTGTCCCTAACTAAGACTTAAAGCTAGGGACAAATTAAGAGCCTAATTTAATTTTTGAATGCAGATGGATGTACATTAATTCTGTTATGGCAAAAGTCATGGGTGTCTGTATTCTGAGATGGCTGCTCTAACCTGCTCTGGGTTTGAAGATGGGTAAGGAAATCAGGGACCTGTAACCAGCTCCCTGACAGTCCTCTCCCCCCAGCTGCATTCAGCCATTTATCTTCAATGGTATCTAGAATAGGACATCTCAAGTTTTGTTCTTATGCTTCACAATATCTTATAAGTGCTGTGGATTGCATTTAGCATTCCTGTCCTCATGTTGTGCTGTATTAAAACTATGGGTGAAAACATGTCCAGATTGAAGTCAATCACAAATCTCCTATTGACTTCAGGATAGGGCCAGGATTTCACCTAGGGTATTTTTTCTACAGCATCCAATCATTTGCCATGATTTCATCTCCACAAGCTAATAAGAGTTTATGATTGCAAGTACCTGTCATTTTTCTGTTGGTTTTCCAATTAAAATGACTCCTTCAAGCTGTTGTATCATTGGGCTATTTTGTATTTCTCATTTGAGTTTGTCACATTTATTTTTGGAAATGCAGAGTGCCTGAGTAGTATTTACTTCAAATTCTTCTTCCTGTAGCTCCTGGCTTTCACTGCTTATAGGCACCCTTGAAAATACATCCACTACGAAAAGCTCATTATCAGCCAGTATTTCACATTAAACAAGTACTCTAGAAATTTCATTATCATTTTCTGGATTCTAGGCAATGCTTTGCACAATAATTTCTGTAATAGAGCATCCAACAATTTATGGTCCATATTGACTTCAGTTGATTTCAGCTCATAAAATCATCCATTACCAAACATACTGCCTGCATTTCCTTTTCAATCTGAATGTAGTTTGGTTATATTTCAGTGCTTTGGAAACATATCTCACTGCGTGGTTATCTTATAGAAGGACAGTGCTCAACCCATGTGAGTTTGCACTGAGACCCAGGGGTCTTTGTTAATCTCAATTACAGTGTTTCTAGAACTTTTATTTAAGTGCCCCAAATTTCTCTTTTGCTAATCACCCAAGTGCCATTCAGTACTATCCACAGGCAGCATTCTGAGTGTAGCACTTAATTATGACAAATTAGATCACCTTAGTAGGATTTTCCATTTGTACAACTGCCTGGATACAATCAAACTCCATTGTAATTGAGCATGAGTCCTATACAACTAACCTCATTTAGACTAAATCTGGCATGTTTGCTGTTTAATTTAAGATTTTTTTTCCTTTGGAAAACTGTGGAACATTACACAATTGTATTGTTGATCATTGTGTTGACTATTTCTCCCCCAAATTAGCAAATCATCAACAATTACTTCCACTCCATCCAGATCCCCACAGATTGGAAACATTATACCTTAGTATATCTCAGGAAGCTGAAGGTGCAGTTTTGTAGTTTCCCTAGTAAACTAGACCTGTCAAAATACTTTGCTCACATCCAAAACTGAAAACACTCTTACATTTAGAAATCTAGACAAGACCTCCTTGGCTGTTCTCATAAACTAACATTCACATTTGATGGCCTTACTCAAATCTCTTGACTCTGTTCAAACTTGCTTGTTTTTTATTCCAGTGGCCATACTGTTAACCCACTCTGTTGGCATCTGAATTTGCTCAATAAGTACTTTTATGTTATTGCTCACTGCTAATGGAATTGATGGTTGCACATAGTTTTGGTGGCACACTGGGATATATATGAATGTGTGATTCATTATCTCTTGAGAGAATAACAATCCAGTCATCAAATATATTTCATCCTGAGCAGCAGACAAGTTACATATCCATTTGATCATTGGTATTTTCAGACTGCCCTTCAACCCAAGTACCCACAAGACTTTCCTTTTTCACTGTTTCAGACTCTACTTAACAGTGTGTCTTTATACAGTGTAGTCTATAGGAATTGGGTAATGTCCTATTAAATAGTTTGAGAGTCCTCTAGGGTATGTCTACACAGGGATAAAAAAAAAAACCATGGCTGGCCTGGGTCAGCTGACTCAGGCTCGTGGGGCTTGGGCTCTGGGGCTAAAAAATTTCTGTGTAGACGTTCAGGCTTGGGCTGGATCCCCGAGCCCTGGGACTCGGCAAGGGTGGAGGGTCCCTGGGCTCAATCCCTCAGCACATAATACTCATGTGCACGGATGTACATACTGTTTAAATATTCTGTATTTAGATATTTAAATATGTTAACATTGTTAATATTTTAACAGCAAATATGTGTTTGCATTACTTTTCTGGTGTCAGTAAATATTAAATTATGTTTGCTAACAGGGGTTTAATTAGTGGGATTGTTTTTAATTTAATCTGAGTGTAAATGCAGTTGATGAGCATCATCTGATGGCAATGGTTTGAAGAGGAAGAAGTGTTTGCAAATAAATGCAAATGTTCCTTCAAGAATCAGTCATTAATTGAAATTCACATTCATGTTCTAGCTTTGAGAGAAAATATCTCAATAAAATTGCATGGTCAAATGCAATAATTGAAGAGAGACCACCACTGACCATTGATTTTGAAGTATAATAGCATACATAATACGGACATTTAATATAGGTTTTAGTTTGTATGGTCATTCATACAAGGCACTCACTGTATTAAACAAAAGAAAGGCAAAAGCTGAGATTGTGCAAGCAATGTCCTGTATCACCAAATGATGTCTTGCACTGCTAAGGAATATAACTACTCTGTCTGTAGAGACATGGTTACTTTCAAACACAAATTAAGTTATAGTACAATTGATAGTAATCTTAATGAACACTGATACTCATGTAGAAGTATACATGGCTACAGAAAAAGCTTCCCATTCTTCAATGGAGAGATAAAAAAAAATATGTAGGAGGAGGAAATAACTTTTTCATTCATCTCTCTTTGGAGCAGACTGCCTACTACTCCATATTTGGGGTGGTTCATTGATGTGATTTTACCAATATGAGTCAACTAATATGATCTCTTAAGCATCCTATGTGACACTCTAATAATTTTGGACTAGATTCTGCCACCCTTACTCATATTGAGTAGTACCTTATTTGGCAAGTAGTCCCATTGATATCAGTGGGACTATCTGAATATGGTACTATATGACAAGAGTGGCAGAACCTAGGTATGACTATCTAATTTTGGCCTGATCCTGCTGCCTTTCTTCAAATGAAACTCTTCTGTGGTCATTGGCAAATTGTGAACCCCTTACAGTAATGAGAAGCCTCTCACACAAGTAATCCCGATGACTTGAATAGCACTACTCATGGAGCAACTGTTCACCACTGAGAGTTAGGGGTTTGCAGTCCAGCACCCAGTGAGTTCAATGGAAGTTTTGTCTGAAGAAGAAATGCTGGATCACATCTTTTATCAGTGCATTAGTGGTCTCATTCAATGTAAGGAACAGTTTAACAATTTTAGTGAGTTTTAAAACACACATCCACATATTTATGAGAAATGAAGAAAATGTCATATTACAGAAAAGAATGCCTTTATTTTAAAACACTTTATGGTTTTTCATGTGAAGATGCCCTAAGATTCTATAGCTTATTAAAATGATGTAGATACACTCAAGACAATGTATTTGCTGAAGAGAAGTTAAAATTTTAGCAAGCATTCATCAAATGGAAGACGTATAATCTAATATCCTTATAATTTAGAAAATACATCCTCTAGCATTATTTTTATGTAAGATGTGTTTCTAGGAATCTTATGAACAAGCAATTTTATATTCTCACCTCAGCCACTTTTACTTCATGACAAATTGTTATTGCTGCAGAATACAAAATTTAAAATCCCAGGCCTTTTGGCAGTTGCAAGTTGGTTAAGCGTTATGAATTTAAAATACTGATAAGATTGTTGGTTTTGAAGAAATGCTAAAAATTAAGGTATGCAATCTAATATCAAAACAGGTGCTGAATTTAAATTTCTAAACATAATTTGCCTTATCAGTACCTTGGAGAGCACCTTTGTATCTTTCATATCTTATTTCATTACATTTATGTTTGTTATAATAAAATTAATAACAACTCTCAAAAATGAATATACAATGCACAAGGTGCTCTTTTACTATAAGTAAAGCAACCCTACTGGAAGATTTTGAAGCTCAACACCAACTACATCTCCATTTGATATGATTCAATCTGGATCAAAATAATTAACATATGCTTGATTATAATAAATATGCTAAAATATAATATATTTAATTAAAAATGCTAGTGGGAATACTGTGTAGTTCAACCAAATGAAAAATAATCAATCTCATCCACCAGCAACACTTCTGCATACACAATCTATTAATCTGTCCACCCATTTATAGCGTGTAATATATTGTATGTATTCCTCGAGCACACAGACACATTGAAATACACACAACCACCCCCCAATAGATGCAGATAAACTTCCTGCTGGATTCTGTTCTTACTGAAAACTTTGGGACTTTTGCCACAACTCCAGTAGCAGCAGAATCACTTCCTTTGTACTTGGCTCAGGTAAATAACCACATAAAATGATCCAGAGGCGCCAGCTAGCGTTAACTTGGTCAGGGAGATTTCATTATGGATCCTTATATTCAACCTGTGTAAATGCACCTTAGAATAAAACTTGGCACACGGTGCCTTAGCCCATGAGAAAGAACTGGAAGGGTGGTTGTTGTTATGGTTGTTTTGTTTTTGTCAACAGGAGTTGGAAATAAATTAGATCCTCATTCCTCTCTCTTTTTAAGTGAGGAGTTGCTCTGTTCTGAGGTGGGATTGTTGAGTGCTAGAAAACTCCACCCTACTAAATATGCACTTAGGGCATTAAAAGAAAAAACAAACACAGGTGGGACATTTATACTACTTCTATTGATTTTCATAAGGATTTTTAAACTACATGTTTATTATTTTTCTCTGTTGTTCAGGTCTCGCCTGCGAGCGCACAAGAATAAAGCACCAAAAAAGGCTCCCTTTAAAACATTACCATAGAAAAGGCAACGGAATCATGTACTATGACAAAGTAAAGTGAAAGAGCTGAACTGAGACAGAAACCCCGAGACAATTCAGAAATGAATCCGAAACTCATTCCCTAACCTTGATGTGCCTAGATACAAAAAGTAAGTGACCAAATATGGTACCACTTGAGCTGCGTTAACTAGGCAAAACGAGACAATTTCACCTTTGATAGATTATCTTGCTTCTGAGGATTTAAATCAGTCCCTTATTTTCTTCAAGTCTTCCCTGATGGGTCATACAACAGATCTGACACCAAAGCATTACACTGAATCTACAGGCTTCCATTTGTACATGCTCAGCAAACCTAGCTAACGTAAAATACACATCGTTAACAACAATCTCTCCCTTAAACGGGGACTCATCCTATGGGACAAATGGAGACTATTTTATTAAAATAACTGCTCCGTTCATTCATAAAACGCCTTGGTGTTGCCAGGCTTTATGGCAGCAATACTTTGCATCATCATTAAGAGATCGCTGCAACAGCGTGTCATCCAGAAAGAGCAGAAAGTGTACACAAAGATATATCGATGGATTGGTTTGGGGTCCCCCAGGATATTTTTCTCCCATAACTATAGCACGATATACCCTTTTCATAGTTAAAACTTCAACAACAAAAATCGGGTATACACATTAAAAACGATCTAAACACCGTGTCTCTGCTCTGGGAATAGGGTTCCTGTCCATCCCCCCCCCCCCCCCCCCCCCCCCCCCCCCCCCCCCCCCCACCTNAGCAAGCCTTCATTCGAAGCGCTTCCGATTCACACAACCTGTTGACTTGGTGGCTGCCTGATTGAAACCCTGTGCTCGAAATATCGCAAGGAAAAATAAGGGCCACTGGGGAGAACAGAGAAGGGGAGACGTGGGGTAAATCATACATGTACAATAACACTTCCTTTCCCCGGAACATACATTACTAACCATTGTTTATAACACTAAACCAGCAGCCTCTTCCCCCTCCCTACATCGGTGCAACAGGAGAAAATAGTTTTCCAGCCTTAAGAAAGGAAAATTTCGTTGCAGAACAATGGAAGTTCAAGCGTGTGTGTGGGGGATAGAAGGGGGGGGGGGGGACTAGCACTAGAAAGAGGGGGAAGGAGACGGGATACAAGGCGGGATATTTCCTGTTGCACAAATCCAACCAACTGTTGGGCTTTCACTTTGGGGGTGATTCCCTCTCTCTCTCTTTCCTCCACTCCCTGTTCCCCGATCCAAGGTCTTGACCTCCCTCCCCCCCAGCATTTTCCTTTTCTTTGTACTTATTGTCCTCACGCCCTGCAGCATCGCTACAGCAGCAGCCCCTCCACACAGCATCGGAACCTTCCCGGGGCTCTGCTTTATAATCATCACCATACATAGCAAATGAGGCGTTTGCTGTGCTTGTGCTGAGTGCGGTCCTGAGCACTCGAAGAAAAACTGCTTATGGTTATTGCTATTTTAACGTGGATTCTCTCTCTCCCTCTCCCCCCTCCCCAACTCCATAGGCAAAGCAAAGAAAAAGTTCAACTTTCCGAACGCCCACACAACCTGCTGCCGCTGCTATTAGTAGAGAACCGTCCCACACGCGTGTTCCCCCCTCTTTGCACTAAGGAAGCGAAGTAGAGGCAAGGAGCAGAGTGAGGGGGACAGGGGGAAAAAGAGGGTGGTGGAAAGAAGCGGGGTGGGGGGGAAGCAGCAGAAGACTAGAGACGAGAGCTCTGCAGAGAGTCCACTGTACCTGTGCTGCCTATACCTTGCTTGGTGGTCTCCAAGGGGAAGAAGATGCCTGAACATTTCTCCCGCTCCACCTGGCCCCCCAGGCACAGCTCTGAGATGATCTGCAGCGCCTTGTGACACAGGCTCCCCACACCATCCTCCTTGTGGAAACTCATCTTCTCCTTCTTCTTCTGCTGCCTCCTTCCCTCTCCTCTAAGCCATTGCTTGCCTGGGAAGGGTTTTCTGGATGTCACCAAAAAGCTACCCAGCTACCAAGTCACCATCCCCGGAAGAAAAAAAAGAGAGAAAGGGGAGAGGAAGAGCAGAGAGAGAACCAGTGCAATTGACACGTTGCAAGTGAACCAAGGCTCTCATCAGCAAGAGGGGGGGGAGAGAGAGAGAAAAGGAGGGAAACAAAATAAGCATCCACTTAGCAACGCCTTTTGTGCCTAGCAGGCTTCGGTAGGCAGCTGTGTCCAATGGCAGCAGAGCGCGGGCGCTTGCCTTGGGAGGGATACAGGTGGCAGCAGCGCCGGGCGGGATGGCAAGGTCCCGGGTGAGTCAGTGTCCCAGCGTGTTCCCAGGGGCGGGCGGGAGGAGCAGCCTCTCTCCAAGGACACGTCTTGCCTCTGTGCCGCGCCCTGGCCCCTCGCTCACACATCCCAGTCCAGTCCCCTCAGGGTTTCACCCGCTTTCCTTCCCCGCACCCAAGCAGGAGCTGGGGAGGCCGGGCAGGGGGGTGATTGGAATAGGATACTCCGCTTCTTTACTGGGGGGTGGGAGGGGCCCCTTATATGCACAGTCTGAGCTCAGGCATGCAGCACCCGCGGAAGGGATGTTGGCTGGCAGAGGGGCAGACCCAGGCTCCGCCTTGCTCCCAGCTATCAGGGTAGGGCACTGCCACGCCAACAGAGGAGCACACGCTCCAGTTTGGAGACGATTCACTGGCATGAATCAATTCATTGTTAGCTCTGGCATGGCCTGGGGACGGCAGGTCACACAAGTGGCAATCGGGACTTGGTAACTCGAGCCAGGCTTATTAATATTGTGTGTCATTTGGGGACGTTACAAAAGCACACGAAAAAAAAAAAAGTAGCTATAAAGGGACAGGACCTGCTCCAAAGCCCACTGCAGTCAATGGGAACCTTCCCGTTGATTTCAGTGGGGTTTGGATCAGACTATGGATGGGGGAAAAAACAACCTGGTTGCTTACTTCATTAATACTGGTGCTCCTTTAGTCTATGAAAGGCAACCTTTGACATTCAACAGAGGACTACGGTGAATGTACAACATAGCAAGAACAGAAAGGAAATTGTTTTTTCGCGTTTTGTTTGATATGAAACTCCTTGATTTTCAATTCACACTTGGTGGAACATGCTGAGATTATTTTTTAAACACACTTGTTAATTTGGTAGAATCTTCATTTGCTCACATGGCACGGACAGTATAACCTTGCACAACATATCATGCACAGCAGTATCAGAGGACTTCACTAACCAAATCATCACAGGAGCTCTGGTTTTGTAAGTCTCTCTAAAAGAGAGAGACTTTAACTAATTCTTAACTTGTAAAAATATTATTAGGCTTGAAACTGTCCTGTTACTAAACAAGTTAATTTCTTACAGGTGCTTCATCACAGATTTAGATGTTGGAGATATACCTATCTCATAGAGCTGGAAGGAACCCTGAAAGGTCATCAAGTCCAGCCCCCTGCCTTCACTAGCAGGACCAAGTACTGATTTTGCCCTAGATCCCTAAGTAGCCCCCTCAAGGATTGAACTCACAACCCTGGGTTTAAGCAGGCTAATGCTCAAACCACTGAGCTATCCCCTGCCTTGATACTTTGTGCATACTTGATACTTTTTAAAAAGTCCAACACAGTTTAATTCTCAGTTCAGAGGGTTCAATCGTTTTAAATAAAGAATCCACTGTTTAGGGGAATTAAGGCTTTATACTATTACATTAATAAACCCCTTAAAAACCACAAAGCATTTTCTATAGTGATGAAATATGTTCTATTCCATGATTTGTGTCTATTTTTCAATGCTATTCATTGTTCATTAGGCACAGGTTGAAAATAATTTTGGTAGCAGTTTGCTTAGTTAAACGGCCACTAGTCTGCTCTAGTTTGCTACTTGGATTCTTGTGCTTCATGAGCAAGAACAGTTAACTTGTTCATTATTGAACTTTTTTCCAGTATGGAATTTTTAATCTCTCACTGTCAAGTTAATTTATAATTGATTTCTAATAAAATGCAAAAACGGATAGTGTTCCTCCTGCAATTTTTTTATGAATAGACAATTAAGAACATAAATTGTTTAAATATTATACAGTATTTCTCTTTTCCATTCTGAAAGTTATGTATTTTGAATATAAAGGATATTAATGTGTGTGTAAAAAGAAGTTGTTTGTTATATGACGGCATATACATTTATGCATATTAATTCATATACATTTACTTTTTCTGTTTCCTTAGCAAACTTGTGTAGGACTTAGCACACTAACACAAGAAAAAATGTCAGGTTTTCTATAATGTCTTTACTTTTCTATGTCCAGATAATTTTCTGGGAACTACATACAGTGTTGAGATTCCTAGCATAGCACATCTGGTCAACGAACTGTACAATCTTAGATGAAGCTCCATTTAATCTATATATAGACAAATATATATGATTAATTAAAATATATTTTAGGGATACAAACTTTATATACATCTTTCATTAAGAGTGAAGGAAACTATACCCTTCAGATTTGAAAATATGAATAATTATTCATTGTTAGATTTAGAGCTCAGTACTCAAAATAATATCACACATCACTGGTTAATAATTAAGGAGTCTGTTCACCTCTAAGGGTATGCCTATGCTGCAATGGAATCTCAGGTCTGTGGGACTGGAGCCCACAGGATCAGTGTTTGTAAGCTTGCGCTTGAATGTCCACCCTGAATATTGACCCTAAGTTTAGAATTTCTGGACCTGGATCTCACACTCATGTGTCCACACTGCACTACACAAACCTGAGTCAAACCAGCCTATCCCAGGCTTCCTAGCACCCTCTCCAGCTGTAGCCACTTTAGTCCTTTGTGCACGGTGCACTGTGGGACAACTTGACTGTCCATCCTGTGGCACTTTATAGGAAGTTGTCACAGCCTGCCAACACATCGAACTGAACCTGTCTTTTGGGTCTTTATGCGCCAAGCGACCAGAGCCAGTAACATGGAGGCAATACCATTTGAAGAACTTGTCCTGCTTGTGCTTTCACTCTTGTGTCAGGAAATTGGCATAGCGGGCATGAGACTATGGTGGACATTTTGACAGCATTTTCTAACCTACCAAAGGCAGCTGTCAGAAGAGGACAAGGATGATGACAAAACAAACATAGCAGACTTGAACTGGCTGATGCTGCTCAAGACTCTTAGTATAGCTGCTGATGCCCCTGATGAAGACCGGTCCTTCTGGAGCAGGGCCACAAGCACAGACTGGTGGGATCACATCACCGTGTGGACCTGGGATGAGCAGCAATGGCTACAGAACTTTTGCACGAAGAAAGTGACATTTCTGGAGTTTTGTGAGCAGCTTGCCCTGATCCTCCAGTGGGAGGACACTCACACCAGAGTGGCCATG
This sequence comes from Platysternon megacephalum, assembly GCA_003942145.1. Classification (NCBI taxonomy): domain Eukaryota; kingdom Metazoa; phylum Chordata; order Testudines; family Platysternidae; genus Platysternon; species Platysternon megacephalum. The sequence continues at coordinate 1,036,242 of QXTE01000225.1, forward strand.
CTGGTCAAGAAATAGGTTGCTATAACAATCTGGAAGCTGGCTACCCCAGACTGCCACAGGTCCATTGCTGAACAGTTTGGTGTTAGCAAGTCATCTGTGGTGGAGGAGATTTCTGAGGTGATTTACCCAAAGGTGGTGGGCACAAACAACGTCCCTGAAATCACTGCTGGTTTTGAGAGAATGGGGTTTCCTAACTGCACCAGAGCCACTGATGGGACCCATGTGCCCATAGTTTATCCTCCTCAAGGAGCACATGAGTACATAAACTGTAAGTGATACTACACTCCATTGTTATGCAGGACCTTGTTGACCACAGAGGCCAGTTTTTGGATGCCAGAATGGTCTGAACTGAAAAATTCATGATGCCAGGGTTCTCTGCTGATTAGGAGTATACATTCATAGACAGACTGGGACACTATCGCCACCAAATGACATGGTCATAAATGGAGTTACTGTCCCTACCATTGTGCTGGGGGACCCCAGGTACACCCTTTTGCTTATGAAAGCGTACTCTGATATCAGACGCCTTGGCAAAAGAAGGTTTAATCACATTCTCAGTAGGTGTAGAATAGTGGTTGTGCTTTTGTCAAATTGAAAGCCTGCTGGCACTGTTGACAGAACGGTTTGGATTCCATTGTCATCAATGTTGTCTGCATTATTGTGGCTTGCTGCAGTCTTCACAATTTTTGTGACTCCAAAAGGTGAGCCATTTGCCCTTGAGTGGGCCTGTGACAGTAATGGAGTGCTGAACTGTACACTCAGCCAAAAAGTGCCTCTGTCATAGAATCAGGAGGCTTTGTACACCCAAATTCTGGCCCTGCATGAACAATGGAAGAGGGAGAATGGTATGTTGCTGAATCTATTTGTACAGCAATGTTAACAGTAAATGAAGTACTGTCTGCATACGGTGTTAATGTGGGGGGAGGGAATGTGATGGTCATGAATTTTAGTCATGGTTTAGATGATTGCTTGTGTAATGTGGGGGGAACATTGCCTTGTGTGACATGAACTGTTGATTTTCATTACGGATTGATCTGAAAAGATGTATTGAGAAACTGTGTTTGGATACAACTTTCTCTTGCATCCGAAGAAGTGGGTATTCACCCACGAAAGCTCATGCTGCAAAACCTCTGTTAGTCTATAAGGTGCCACAGGATTCTTTGCTGCTTTTACAGATCCAGACTAACACGGCTACCCCTCTGAAACTTTCTAGATGTGCCTTATTATGTATATCTTTATTCTTTCAATACACAGTGTATATATGATATGATACAGTGAAGGTAATGAACTTTCTTAATGACATAAATGTTAACATGACTATTACAAAAAATGAAGAAAATGAAACAATATTAAAGGATTGTCAGGCAGGCCAGCTGCCATTAAAACACCAAAACTAGTAATGAAACAAAGCACATAAATACTGAGCAGTGCAAACCAGTGTAACTAATGCAAACAAATAAATCCCCTACTTCCAGGGCCGGTGCTCCCATTAGGCGACCTAGGCGGTCGCCTAGGGCGCTACTATTTTGGGGGCGCCTACGCCCCCGCCGCCCCTAGAAATTTGGGGGCGGGACCTTCCGCCGCCGCTGTTGGGGGCGGGATTTCGGGGGCGGGACCTTCCGCCGCCTAGGGCGCCGGCAAAGCTGGCGCCGCTACTGCCTACTTCTGCATGTCTCCTGGCCCCATTCTACTTTCCCTTTCTACCTTGTTTAGCATGCACTTGGCGCTAAACGGGAGTGGAAGACTGCAGGGGATATGTGTGCCCTGTCCAATTAGCATTCAATCCCGCTTTTAGGGGCCACCCAACCATAGTGTTCGCCAATGCATTCCTTGTCTGTGGAGAGGAACTGTGGAGGGGACTCAGGGTGTTGTGCAGGAGCCTGACCATGGCCATTAGTGCAAGCAAGTCTTTCTGCTCTATCTTCCTCCTTCAGTCACCATTCCTGGTCTAGAAACTGCACTGCAAGTCTCTCCTGCACTCTGCAGCCTGTCTGTGCCTTTCCCCTGGCCATGAATCCTTTTCCCTTTGGTACTGTACCTGCTTGTTGGCCCTATCCAAGATATCCACCATAAGTTCATCATGGACAGGCATCCTTTTGGACTGCTTCATGACTGTTCAAAATCCCTGGCTCTTGCTGGATTGTGGCTGGGCTGCAGAGGTGGAAAGGCCTGAAAATAGACATCAAACAATTCATTATTGTCTCAGTACTTCAAAAAAGGTTAAGTACATCCTCAGAAAAAGTTACGTTCGGAATCTCAAGACAAAAAAAAAAATGCTTTCTAAAACTCAGCTTCAATATATTCTCAGAGCAACGCTTACGATCCCAGGTGCTCTATGCACATAACACAGTTAAGCAGAGTGAAAAGCCCGAGCACAGAATGGTAAGGTGAAATTTACAAATGCTATATGTTTAAAAATCAGACCATTTTAGCCTTGGTGTGTGTGTGTGTTTACTTCCTAAGCTTTCTCAGTCTTTTCAGGCATTCCACCTTCTGGAGGATGACAATCCTAGTGGTTCCTGAATGGCAAAGGAACATTCTGTTCCAAGCTACTGATTGGAAGCCAACTGTGTATGCCACAGAGGTTTTCAAGTTTATGATGACTGAGCAACACATCCATTAGTGGAGTGGGCTGATGTCCTACAGAGGAGGGCTTGAAAAATACACCCTTCCGAGAAATGTGACTACCCATCTGAAGTTCCTGCTACAGGAGAAGTTTGCAGCTATGAGCTGTGATTGGGTCAAAATTCATAGGGAAAAATCAACAGGATGCTGCGCTAGAGTCCACATGGATTAATGCCTCTGTGTAAGCTGCTGAAAACTCTCTGCACTCCTGCAGTGACTGGGTGCAGCTACAGCTTATGATACAGCCTGCTCTGACTACATCTACCTATGGACTACATGCAAACACACATGACAATATGGACTCTCAAAGAACTCCATAGCCAGCCCCCCTCCTCCCTGGCACATTTCTGGACTGCATAACCCCAATTCGCTAAATCCTTGCTGTACTTTAGTCAGCCATGCGCTACATTTTCCCACACCCTGCATACAGCAGATGATTCATTATGCTGTGGGATGGCCGATTTGCACAATGTGGTGTACTAAAAGGGTAGCACCCCACCAAAGCTTTGTAATAATGTACAAGTATCTAGTAAAAAGTTTAATGTTAAATGCTTGTTTAACTGCTACCCATGGCTTGTAATAACAATACATTGGGTCATAACTCAGAAATCCCTCCCATTCATATATTAAACAGACATGGAGCCAACCACATACCAGGCTCCTGCTGTATCTTCTGCTGGCAGTTCTGAGGCAGGCTGATCCTCCAGGATGGGGGTCATCAAACAGCTCTTCTGGGTATGGGCCCAGGCTGAGCTGCGAAAGCCAAAGCCCACTGGGGGACCAACACGGGACACCAGAGTCACTTGATTTGGAAGCTGCTGGCTCCCCTCTAGTGCTATACTAGACCTGGGGGTCAGAAGGTTGCCATCCTGGTTGACTGGGCTATTGTACCCGACACTCAGTCAAAGTCCTCGTAAAAGAGGCAGGATGATGGGGCATTCACAAAGGTATGGTTCTCACCTCTGGCTTTTCAGTAGTTGCTCTTTATCTGCTTAATCAGCTCCCTGCACTGGTCACTGTTCCATTTAATCCCCAGTGCTTCCAGACTGTCTGTTGTTTTTTGGTACATGTGGTCATTTCTGGTGCTCTTACTGAAATTGAACATCTTGCTCACCTAGCACCAGAGATTTAAGAGAATCTGACTGTGGTGCTGTGACCAGGTAGCAGCGTGCTTGGCAAAGGACTACTTCTTGTTGGTGGCCATAGCTAATGCAGGAGATGGTTCATTTTGTTTGCAGTTCAGTGTTCAGAATGAAATGGAAGAGATAAATGCCAAACAGCTGTACTAGAACCAGGGGGTTTGCTTCCCTTTCCTGAGAGCTGATTGGCTAGTCTTGGGATAGAAAGGCCAAGGAACACTGACCCATGGGATTGTGGGATAGTCTTGGCAGACTCTCAGGATATGAGTCTGGGCACCTAGGCCCAAGCTGCATCCACCCTGCAAAATTATGCAGTTTGGACCCAGTGGGACTTGGGCTTGGATCCTGCCCCCCAGGTCCCAGGTCCTGAGGGCTCACTGGCCCAAGTCAGACAGATTTGCATCTAGATGGAAAGGGGGGTTGGGCTTGAGCTGGAGTCTGAGTCCAGACTTGCATTGCAATGTAGACATACCCTAAAGCCATATGCATAGCTCTTACTGAACTTAATGGGAGGTATGAATATGCATAGAGGGAAGATGAGAAATCTGTCTAGAACTCCTAGTGTTAATAGAAGTAAAGACTGAGTCTTAACTTTGTCTTACACTCAGGAAGTCCATATTCAGTTCTGATGTCTGCCAAGACTTGCTGTGTGGCATGATCCGGGGGTGAAATCTGTGCCCCATTGATGTCATTGAGTGTTTTGCCACTGAATTCAACACAGCATAGATTCTTGAACTAGGGAATCTAGGGGTGCTGCAGCACCTCCTGGCTTGAAGTGGTTTCCATCATATACAGTTTGGTTCAGTGGCTCTCAGCACCCCCACTAAAAATTGTTCCAGCACCCCTGCAACAGAGTCAACATTTCATCACATGTAAGATGGGAATAAAAATATTTCCCTTCTCCTACCCTTTGTATGTCTTGTCTATTTAGATTATAAGCTTTTGGGGCAGGGTGTCAGGGGACTGGGTCATAGACAGTTAGGCCTGTGACAGGTTCGGTCACAGAGATCCACTTTGGGACTATCATCTGACGTGCTGGAATTACCTCTGAGCCTGTTTTCCCTGCCAGCTTGGGACTCCAGAACCCTGCCTTGTTGAGCCAGACACGCTAGCCTGCTGCAACACAGACCCAGGTCTGGTCCACGCCCCCAAAGCTGCAGACTTTTTTAACCCAAAACTGTTCAGCAGGTCACCTATCTCCAGCATCCAGACACCCAGTTCCCAATGGGATCCAAACCCCAAATAAATCCGTTTTACTCTGAATAAAGCTTATACAGGGTAAACTCATAAATTGTCTGCCCTCTATAACACTGATGGAGAGAGATGCACTGCTGGTTGCTCCCCCAGGTATTGATCACTTACTCTGGGTTAATTAATAAACAAAAGTGATTTTATTAAGTATAAAAAGTAGGATTTAAGTGGTTTCAAGTAATAACAGACAGAACAAAGTAAGTCACAAAGCAAACTAAAGCAAAAACACTCAAGCCTAAGCCTAATACATTAAGAAACTGATTACAGATAATATCTCACCCTCAGAGATGGTCCAATAAGCTTCTTTCACAGACTAGACTCTTTCCTAGTCTGGGCCCAATCCTTTCCCCTGGTACAGTCCTTGTTAGTTCCAGCAGACATCTTAGGTGGAAAACAGGGGCTCTCTCATCACTGGAAAACCCCTTTGTTCTGTTCCACCCCATTTTATAGCTTTGGCACAAGGCAGGAATCTTTTGTCTCTCTGGGTCCCCCCCCCATGGAAAAGTACCAGATTTAAGATGGATTCCAGTATCAGGTGACATGATTACATGTCCTATGAGACCCCAGCCTACATTCTTCCTGGGCTGGCCCACAGGCACACAGGAAGTTTTGTAAGTAAACAGAGCCATTTACAATCAATTGTCCTAGTCAAAGGGAGCCATCAAGATTCTAAGCCATCATTAATAGCCCCCACTTTGCATAATTACAATAGGACCTCAGAGTTATACTTCATATTTCTAGCTTCAGATACAAGAATGATACATACATACAAATAGGAGGAATATATTCAGTAGGTTATAGCCTTTGTTATGATACCTTACAAGAGACCTTTTGCATAAAGCATATTCCAGTTGCATCATATTCACACTCATAAGCATAATTCCATAAAACATATAGAGTGCAATGTCACAAGGCCTAGTGGCCAGAATATGAATGCCAGAGCCCAAGATCAAAGCAGAGTCAGAGGCGGGGGTCAAATCTGAGGTCAGTGTTCTAATGCCAGAGCTAAGGGTTGAGACAGAGTCAGAGTCAGGAATCAGAGCCAACGATCAGATTTGGATTACCTGGAGTTGAGAGCAAAGATGGTTTCAAGGCAGAAGCAAGTCTGGGACAGGACTGGAATAAGGCTGGGTGCTGGGCAGGGTCTAGGCTGGAGCAGTGGAGGAGCAAAGGAGGAGCAGGACTTGGCATGAAGTGAGTACAGGGAGGTAGAGAATCCACAATCATGTGCGTTGAGCAGTCAGCAAGCTACTGCTGCTGCTGGGCTTAAGAACTGGCCTGCTAGCTTCCTCAGCAAATCAGGCAGCATAGCTGACCTGTTAGGCTGTCAGAGGCTGAGCAGGCACAGCTGCAGGGCCTTACTCCTGACCAGGGTCTTTCTCTTACTATGTGTACGGACAGTGCCCATCACAATAGCACCTTGATCTCAGTTGGAGCCCCTATGCACTGCCATAATTCACTTATTGATTATTGTTATTAAGCACCTATGTAGGGTATAACACAAACCAATTAAAAAGAAAATTGTACATGGCTGTTTTTTAAAAGGTTATTAAGCCTGGGACTTTCAAAGGAACCAAAGAGAGATAGGTGCCTAATTAGTTGGACACCTAACTTCCTTCAGTTCTTTTGAAAATCTCAGCTTGAAACCCTCGCAGTTTGCAAGGGTGCAAAATAAATCAGTAATTACTAATATCCCTTTATCAAATGCTTCTGCATTCTAAATCGGAAACCTGGATATAAACTTTTTGAATTCATCAGAAAAAAAAAAGGTGTTGCTGAGAGATTAGTTAAATGAATGATACTGATGGCTGGATGTGTTAGAGCTATCTTGTCCTCAGTCCTGTGGAGCCATATGTTTTGCTGTTGGGGAGAAGTTGTTTATACAAGGTGATTCCTTCTTTGTTTACTCAGGGGATTCATTTGGAAATATTTAATCAGAATAAGAGTCATAGCATCCCCCTTAAACTTGTCTTTTCAATGGAAAATCGTGAGTCTGAATTGAAAGTGGTATGAAAGCTTTTCATTTTTTTCTAGCTGGTTGACCTCACAATTTCATCACATGCCCTTGTGTCCAAGAAGCTTGATTATTGCATTTCTTTCTTCGTAGGGCTCTCTGTAAGGCTGCTTCATTACTTGCAGCTTTTTCAGAATGCAGTGGGATGATTACTTATTGGTTCAAGCTGTTGTGATCAAATTATGCCCTACCTGTACTTGTAAGGTTGATTGCCAGTAATTGGCAAATTTATATTGGGTCTACTGTTGTTTTGTTTTTTAAAGGCTATAAAAGTGTTGACACTGGCTAGAAATTTGCTCTTTGAACTTTCTAATGGCCATTATCTGTGCTCACAAAACTGATGTTGGATTCAACTAGCCTGGGACTCTAAAGACCTGGGATCAATCCCCTGCTCTACTGGAAATTTCCTATGTAACCTTAGACCAGAACCTTGGGAGTTTATTCAGTGCCATATGGATGGATGCAGTGCAGAGGTAATCAATGAATGTTATAGTTTTGGACTTCAAGAGTCAGGGTTAGATTCTCAGCTGGTGAAACTGGTATAGCTCCATTGACTTCTGTGGGGAAGCATGGTGGTCCAGTGGGTAGGAAGTCGAAGAGATCTGGATTTTATTCCTGGCTCTGCCATTGACCTGTTATGTTACTTTGGAGACAGGGCTGGCTCCAGCATTTTTGCCATCCCAAGTGGGGGGGGGAAAGCCGCGATCGGTGTCACTTCGGCGGCAGCTCTACCGCCGCCGCTTCATTCTTCAGCGGCAATTCGGCAGCAGGTCCTTCCCTCCGAGAGGGACTGAGGGACCCACCGCCGAATTGCCACCGAAGAGCCAGACATGCAGGCCCTCTCCGTTGGCTGCCCCAAGCACCTGCTTGCTGCGCTGGTGCCTGGAGCTGGCCCTGTTTGGAGAGGTCATGTCACTTCTCTGTGCTTCTATTTCCCCTCTTACCCTTTGTGTGTCTTTTCAATTTAGCTCATAAGTTTTTCAGCACAGAGATTCTATCTCATTGTGTGTTTGTACAGAGCTTAACACAGTGGAGTCCTGATCTTGGTTGGTACCTGTAGGTGCTACTATAACACAGATAAGGGCTTGTCTACACAACTTAGTTCATAGCAAGCTGGGATGCAAGTCTACCCCACGGTAGTCTGCCATATGCTAAAAGTCCTTGCTGCCATGCACTAAAAGTTCTGTAGTGCACTTTGATCTATGCCCCTTTAAAGCAGAGTAGTTCAAAGCGCACTACATAACTTTTCATGTATGGCAGCAGGATCCACTTAGTGTGCAGCAGGCCATTGCCAGGTATGTTTACACCCCAGCTAGCTGTGAATTAAGGCCTGGTCTACACTAGAAACTTACATCAGTATAGCTACATCGCTCAGTGGTGTGAAAAATCCACACCCCTGGGAGATGTAGCCACACCAAGCTAACCCCCAGTGTACACGGTGCTAGTTGATGGAAGAATTCTATTGTCGATCCTGCCTCTCAGGGAGGTGAATTATTTACACCGAAGGGAGAATCCCTCCCACTGGTATAGGTAGTGTCTACATTGAAGCACTACAGTGGCCCAGCTGCATTGCTGTAGCATTTTAAATGTAGACATATCCTAAGTATTCATGTAGACAAGCCCAAATTTTACTACAGTAGTAAATTCTCAGTTTACTACAGCTGAGAATCTGGCCCTCATAATTTCTTTGGTTTAAGGATCAATAACTGGGGATATACAAAACAAGCAACAAAACTGGAGAAAGTTACACATTTCAGCTTTAGGTTTTTCATTTATCTGTAAAAAAGTTAAGTAAAAATGATTACATACACATACACTTTTAACTGGATTATCTTTTAAAATGGATTTTAAAAACTATATAGCAAAACTCCAAAGCACTAAGGATTGCTTTAGCTTGCCTGAGCATTTTTAATCCTCTAATTTTGAATAAGAAGTGTCTTTCACTGCTAATGTAATAAAAAATAGCTGTCTGATAGGCATTATTGCAGTTATAAAGCAATCCACAGGGCAGAGCCTGTCAAAGCTGAGCATTCCCAACAAACAAATTTTGAACAAAGGGTGTCATAAGGAGTGGAATGGTATCTGCAATAACAGACTAACACATTATGGCTGTAGGGTATGGGAATGCCGTTTTCATTCATTCATTTGCTTTCAAGATAAAGGGTTGAGGATGAGATCACTTTGGACAGAATTTGAACTCCAGTCATGAGGTGAAAGTTAGTGCACTAAGTCACTGCATGAGATAATTGCATCATTCTCTTTTCTGACATCAAGAGATAACTGTTCACTTTGCTTTGTGATCCTTTAGCTGAAGGTCAGAATTATTCAGGAGGCACCTTCTAATTCTCTGAGATAGTTCTAAATGTACATGGGGAAGGATGGCCTTCTGGTTAACACATTGGAGAGTGACTCAGGAGTTCCAGGTTCAAATGCCAACTCTAGCACAGTGTTGTTGTAGCCATGTCGGTCCCAGGATATGAGAGAGGCAAGGTGGGTGAGATAATACCTTTTAATGGACCAGCTTCTATTGGCGGAAGGGACAAGCTTTCAAGTTTCACAAAGTGACCTAAAGAAGAGCTCTATGAACTTCCCACACCGAGGTGTAGGTGGTGTGACCTAGTGATTAGAGGAGCATCAGAGGACAAAACCAGAGGTGTGATCAGAAGGCAAACCACTCGTTAGAGCCAGGAGTCAGAACGGAACCAAAAGGCACAAGTAGAGTCATGGTCAGGAGACAAGCCAGTGCTCAGAGCCAGGAATCAGGAGTTCAGTGCTAGGCAGGGACTAGGGCTGGGGTAGAGCAGGCCAGGGTCAGAGCAAGGGCTGGGCAGGAAGTAGGTCTGGTGCAGCTGCAGGCTTGGAAAGCATTGAGCAACTACTTTGCTGCTGTGTCTACAGGGCTACAGCGTGGATGTGTTGGCTCTTCTGACCAATCAAGGACAACAGTCTCTCAGTGAGGGCCCAGTCAAGCTCATTGAGTTGCTAGACGACTGAACCCACAGGCAGCTGAGTTCCTAATGGTGAAGCTCAAAAGCAACAGAAGTTGGGTCCTATAAAAGATATTACCTCTAGCACAGTCTCTCTTGTGACCTTAGGGAAATTGCTTCATTTCTCTAAACTCCCGCATCTGTAAAATGGGGACAATAATCATTCCTTTCTCCCATCCTTTGTCTTTCTTGTCCATTGAGATTATGAACTCTTTTGAACAGGGATTGTCCCTTAGAGTTAGAGGTGGTCAAGAATGGCTTCAATTCTCACTCACGTCAAAATTTGAAATGTCAATTTTTGATTCTTCTCCCCCCCCATCTCTATGTGCTATGTATTAGTACAGGCCCTTGGGTTGCTATCTCCAGGATCTACCTTAATACAAGTAACAGACACACATACACACACACTTTGTATAAATGCATGTTGGCCTGATTTTCAAAAGACTGAGTATACACAGCTCCCATCGATTTTTAAAGAGTTTGGTGCAGTTATTATTCTGATTTGAATTCCATTGGGTTAGACAAAGCAGTGAAGGTCTCATAGGACTTTTACAAATACCTGAAATCAGAGCCACATAATGCTTGAGTTTTTCTAGAAATGTTTCTCAAAAAGACTTGTAGCACAGAATAATTTCTGGAGAATTAGGAGAAGATATAATTGCTTAAGATTAATGTTTAGGGACAGGGGAGGAGACGATTACTAAAATCTTTTATTTCCAGTTGCCTTTGTACATGATCAATGCATAAGCTGGGGAACTGTTTTGGCATCTTAAAGTCTTGAGTCCTCTATGCTTAGTTGTTTGCTTTCCAGTTACTAGTTGGTGATTAAATAAAAAATGCTTGTCTGATAATTCATTAAAGTGTGATATGATCTTTCCTGTGGCAATTTGAGCTGAAGTAATAAGCATGCAATTGGGAGTCAAAAGGTCCTGAGATCTAATTCTGGCTCTTACACTGACTGTGTGTATTCAGTTGCCTCATCTGTAAAATTAGGATAACAACACCACCACCACTTACCTACCTATTTACAGCAAAAGAGGTTGTGTAGATTAATTTGTTAATCATAGTAAAATGCTTTGAGCATGTAAAGTAATATATAAATGCTAAATATTAATATTATTACCTGAAAAAACCTATGCTAGCTGATCTCTTACCATAAAAACAAGGACCGGTAAGGCCTTCCTGTCTTGGTGGTAGCTAGCGCAGCTCATGCTGGTCTTGGAAATGTAGCCATTGCTCCATCATAAATTACTGACAAGCTTGTGACAGCTAATGAGAAACCACAGGGCAGCAACAACTTCTGTCCTGTGGTGACAGAGAGATGGACCTTATTTTCCTTTGGGGTTGCTGGGAAGTCTGGCTATGGTAGATCTTCTAGAACTTCCCTCACCTGACAAGTTGCCCCTCAAGTAGTTTCTTGAGATATAAGGGGGTTATTGTATCATCTGTCACTTAACTGGAATGCTTCCTTGTCTGGGCCCTCTGAAGCCCCACTCACAGAGCTCAGCTCTGCACCTACCCTATCTCCTCTTGGGAACCTCTCATGTGCTGTTCAACAAACAGAGGAGTGAGAGGTTCACACAGGGCCGGCGCAACCCATTAGGCGACCTAGGCGGTCGCCTAGGGCACTACTATTTGGGGGGCGCCAGCGCCCCGGCCGTCCGTGGAAATTTGGGGGTGGGACCTTCCGGCGCCTCTGTTGGGGGTGGCATTTCGGGGGCGGGACCTTCCGCCGCCTAGGGTGCCGGAAAAGCTGGCGGCGCTCCTGGGTTCACACCAAAAATAGTAAATCCAAGCATGTGCGTAGGAGACTGTAGTAATAGAAATATACTCTATTACATCAGGCAGCATGTTAATAATGGCCCTTTTCTTTTATCATGGAAAGGAACGATGACTTACTACTGAAATTTCTTCAGCTAGAGATAAGAAAACCATGTTGGCCCAATGCTGTGGTTTGGACCAATGCTGTGGTTTGGAAAATAAACATGCTTGAAAAATTTATTAAAAAGAGTAATAAAAATTGTTTTTCAAAATTTTCCTGTGAAATGTCAGGGCCAGATTCCCCAGTATACTCTGACTGCTCTGATGATATAAAGAAGTCAAGAACCTGAGTGAAGTAAAGTTTAAGGTTTGATTTGTGTCATTAAAGCAGCACAAAGCAGCCAAACTGTACTGGTGAATTTGGCCCATCATCTAATACATTCCAATGTCTGCAAGCCAGTCAGATTGCCAAGGGCATGTTCCTTATTTACTTCTAAAAGTTAATACAGTATAACTACATCCCGTCCAAAAAACAGTTCATTGATTTATCCAATACTTTTGGTTGGCTCTTACAATGTCTCAATCATAAGAACTGAAAAAGGAATTCTGTCTCTCATTTTGACTTCCAGAATGTTTCATTTGGAAGTCCACCAAGAAGGATCACTGGTCCTGATCCTGCTCTTATTGAAGTTAAGAACTGAATTCATTTCTTACCACTGAATATAATGGGAGCATGATTAGACCTTATAGACCACAGGGCAAGATTCATTGAGCCAATTCATAGTAGTATGGTTAAATAAACATTAATTGGCTATGGTACATTAAGAAGCCTTGGCTATGGTACATTAAGAAGCCTCTCTCTAAGGCAATCAGAATAAAATAGGTCAAATAATTGTGCAGTGAATCTGTTATCTGCTGCAGCAGTATCCACTGGACAAAATTACTACATATATATCAGTCATTTAGTTCAGCATAATAAAAATAATTAGACCTGAACATTGCTTTAAAAATGCATCAGTTCTGCCTTGACATTTATTCTTGATAAATGAGCTTCACTTCACCATTTGTGTAGCAGCAGGAGACCTTTATCTTGTGACATTGTTCTATTCCATTGACATTATTTCTTAATTATCACTGCCATCACTAGTTTGGAGCCCTGCATGTTATTGGCGAAATTCAGCTTTGGCTAAAGTGGGCACGACACTGTTTGCTCTCAAAGGGAACTATGCTTGCTATGCCAGGGTGGAACGGGGTACTCTGTTCTCGGGCACTGTTTGTATGGATTGATCTTTGTATATTTACTGCAAATTCTGGAAAATGAGTACAGAAAATTAATTTAAAAAATAAGAAGCCACATAATACAAATCTCTTGGCCAGATCCTGGTCCCTGTATTTCTCCATTTTACACTATTCTGTTGGCACCAAGGGGAAGGAAAGCTGCCTTAACAGGGCAACCGGTGTAGCCATTTCCTTGGGGGGCTGGGGACTGGAGCTGGAATGTGGTGCTTATGGTGAGGAGCTGTCCCAAGGGATAACTGGGAATAAATCAAATTCTCTCTGTTGTGCTCAAGCCATTCGTACCTGAAAAACTGCTGCATAATAATTTTGCTTGACCAACAATCTGCTCAAACGTGAAACATTTCCTTAACAAATCCTGAGAGAACCTGGTAGCCTGTGTCCACTTCCCTAGTAGATCTTGATAAATAAATAGTTAGACATAAAGGGCTACATTGAAAAAGAAACATAGCCACCTAGAAAAATCACTGAGATTCACGAAGCCTGGGTTGGGTGCCTAGGCTCCCAGTATACAGTGAATGGGGAGAGGCGCCTTAGAATGGATTCACAAAGCCAGCACACTTGGAGGCTCACACACTAGGAGTCATTCTCATACTTGCACGTGCACACACCTACACACACACACACTCACTCTCTCTCTGCCAATGTCGAAACTGCTGCACTATGGATAAATAATGAAAGAATCATTGGGAGGGGCATGGGGGGGAGGAGGGAGAAGAATGAGAGAATTACTCTGTAGCTTGGTGGTTACAGTACTCATCTGGGAGATGGGAAACCCAAGATCCTGCTCCAATTAATTTTTAATGTATTTATTCACAGTGGAACAGCTTCAACAGGAGAGACTGAGGGAGCCCCACATCAGCATATCCCATAGCTGAGTGAGTACAGACACGCCTTGGAAGGTGGCAAATGCTTTTTCAAATCCCTTCTTCTCACCAGGTGAGTACCCTAACCACTGGGCTAAAAGATATGAGGGAGGTCCTCCTTTTCTCCTCCCCAGCTGTTTTGTGTAAGCTCATCCCTAGGAGCCCATTTTGGTAGGCGAAGTCTGAGCATGTGGACGACCATCTTCTCTTGATTTGTGGATCGCTCTGGGGCTTAGACATCCGGATGGCTGTTGTGAGGCTGCAGTGAGCATGCTCAGAGGCAGAAATATGGGCACCTAGGGAACTTTTACTGCAAGAGGGAGGTGTCGAGCGAGTTTAGATGCCTATAAGTTGTGGGGGCAGCTGAGTGGCGGTTTTGTGAATCCCAGTAGTGCCTGATTCTGGGATTTAGGTGCCTAAAATGGCAATTAGGAGACTAAGTCCTTTGTGAGTCCAGCCCAAAGACACTATTTGTTCTCTGATTTTGTAGTAGTCAATCAGCCATTAATCTCCAATTAAAATGAATCTCCAATAGTTCTAATGGACACAGCCTCAGTTTGACATAACCTATCATTTCCAGCTATTCCCCCCTTAACTTCTCTCATTTTAACCGGCGCTCTCGCTTGAGTTTACATGCAGAGTTTACAGACCGCAAACTAGGGATAAATATGACTTTTTCATACCATACAGGGGACAGTTACCTGCCTGTGGAGTCTGGCGCACAAATTCCCATTAGCGACCAGATTGCAGCTGTTACTCATTGTGAGCGCATAAGGGATGGATGATGATCATGTGCACATCACCCCAGTGGGGCCATGCCCCAACTTCTCTCTCCCCCAACTGACAGGATGGGCAGGCCTGGTGCAGTGGCAGAAGTATGCTGCACCCCCATAATAGGGAATAGCTTCCCCTCCACCTGTGTGCTAGGGAGCTCTAAGAGTCAGAGTTGCTCCCAGACCACCCCTCTTATGGGGTAGAGTGGCTTTGCAAATGGCACAGATAAATCTTAATTAAATTGCTAACCAAGCATACCTCAAATTCCTGTGTATTAGTCACCAAATGATATGTCCTAATACACAACCTTTAAGTGGTTCAGCAGTGTTGAAGAAATCTACAGAATACAGCAGGGTTTACCCCGTAGCCATAGGTACTAGTGATTATTAAGGCTATTTCTTATTAGGGTTATTTCTCTTGAGATCAACCATATTGTTTTGTGTTTGTTACCTGTTTTAATACTGCATTATAGATGCCTTTGTGTGTGTGTGTGTGACTATATAATCAGTGTATATAAATAAACATCTGCGTAGACTGCGCAGATCACAACCCATCTTCCAATTTTCTCTCGCTCTGGCCATCCTTTGCCATGCTTGTCCATATCTCCTTGTTAGGAAATCATCCCACCTCTTTGGAGGCCAACCGTGTGGCCGTTTCTGTTCTCGCGGATACCACTCGAATATAGCTGTGGTCCATCTGTTGTTGCTGAGTCGGGCCATATGTCCTGCCCATCGCATTTTGCTGAGCCTGCTTTCAACAACAACATCTTGCACTCCAGACTGTTGCCTAATTATTTTGTTGGGGATGTGATCGCGGAGCGAAATGCCCAAAAATGTTTGTTCCATCGCCCTCTTTGTGACAGACGATTGATGTTCTTCAATCTTTGTCAGCGACCATGTTTCGCTGCCATATAACATCGCTGGAAGCACGGTCGAGTTGAAAAGATTCGCACGAGTTGTTTTGCTGATCTTTCCTTGGAGGATGTCCTTGATGTCATTGAATGCGCACCATCCAGCTTTTTTTCCTGCGCGACAGTTCGCCTTTCTGATCGTGGCGCATGTTGACTTCCTGGCCTGTCGCTACCATTTCTTTTCATTTTCCTCCTCTTCTCCAATAAAGTCTTTGTATTCTCTGAGATTCTTCTGCTAGCTCTTCTTGATCTTCCACGTTCAGCTGATTTCACACTCCGTTTCAGTCTCTTACTGAAGTTCTAATAATCATCATCGCAGTCGTCCAGGAGGCTCCAATCTTCCCTAGAAATGTTTTCCTTCAGGATTGCCTCGTTGAAAGCTACCAGTTGGTGCCTTCTGTTCACCATACACAGCGTTTTTTTCTCCACCTTCACAGTGAACATGAGTCTAGCTCTCAGTAGGCGATGATCGCTACCGATATTGAATGATGGCACTACTGAAATATTCTGCACGATGCGTCGTCTATCGGACAGAAAGTAATCGATTTCATTTTTTGTCTTTGCGTTTGGTGCGATCCAGGTCCATCTTCAGTTGGCCTTCTTTCGGAACCAGGTGTTACCAATGAACATTCTCCTCGTCTCTGCCAATATAGCTAGTCATTCTCCTCGTGCGTTTCATTCTCCGATACCATACCTTTCTATGAACTTTTCACCCTCTCTCCCTCTTCCAACCTTGGCTTTAAAATCTCCCATCACAATCGTATATGTGGAACTCTGAATGAGGGTTTCCTCCAGTTCCTGATAGAATCCTTCCACATCATCATCCTCGCATGCACTTGTGGGATCACAGATCTGGATGATTTTGAGGGTACTATTTTGGTTGAATCGGAGGTAAAGCACCCCGATACGTGATGACTTCAAATGGCATGAGACAATTTTAGAAGACCATTCCTTGTTTATGATGAATCCGACTCCTCCAACTGTCCTCGTGCCTTCTCCTTTTCCTAAAATGACCGTGCTTCCATCCCTCCAGCTGACCTCCATCTCCTTCTTTCGTCGTGTTTCGCAAACACCCAGCACATTGCAGGCTGTTTTTGCCTTTTCCTCCATGAGATGGTTTATCGATTCCTCCCTCGTCAGTGTTCTGCAGTTATAAGTGCACACAGAGAGTTGTCCGGTTTTCTTTCGGCTACCTGGCACCTGCGATTCTTTGCAGCCTCTCATCGTTGGAATGCCTCACTGCCTCCGGAGTGGGGATCGAGGGATGTGCCAAGAACTGAGACTTGGTTTTCCATTTTGTTTTAGCCATTGTTTTCAGCCACCCCCTGGCTGGTCTGTCAGTGGCGCAAAACATCTATACAGTTAAATAAAATCTGGTGGGACGCTAGAGATTAAAAGGGTGCAGATAGCATTACAGGAAGAGGGCCAATGATTTGTTAGTCTAAAAGTGCCCTGCCCTTCTAAATTTAAGTATGTGGTTAACTAACTTTCACCAGCAGAATCCCTCTGATATCTAACCTAGACAGAACCTTATAAGATGGTGTCCCACTGGGTTTTTCATTCACGTGATTAGTAAGCAAGCAAGAAAAAGCGAGATACATAAATGTTGGCTCACAATTTTAAATCCTCACCTAAGAAAAGCCTGAACTGACAGAAAATGAAATCCTTCTACATTGAGTCACAATTAATTGTAGCAAGTGTTAGAAACTCACTAGGGTTGTCCATTAATTGCAATTAACTCATACGATTAACTCAGACAAATTAATCACGATTAATCACAATTTTAATCGCGCTGTTAAACAATAGAATACCAATTGAAATTTATTAAATATTTTGGGATGTTTTTCTACATTTGCAAATATATTGATTTCAATTACAATACATAATACAAAGTGTACAGTGATCACTTTATATTACTTTTATTACAAATATTTGCACTGTAAACATGATAAAATCATATTTTTCAATTCACATAAGAAGTACTGTAGTGCGATCTCTTTATCATGAAAGTGCAACTAACAAATGTAGATTTTTTTTTGGTTACATAACTGCACTCACAACCAAAACAAGGTAAAACTTTAGAGCCTACAAGTCCACTCAGTCCTACTTCTTGTTCAGCCAATTGCTAAGACAAACAAGTTTGTTTACATTATATGGGAGATAATGCTTTCCGCTTCTTATTTACAACGTTGCAAGATATTTACGTACCAGATGCGCTAAAGATTCATATGTCCCTCCTTGCTTCAACCACCATTCCAGAGGACATGCATCCATGCTGATGATGGGTTCTGCTCGATAACAATCCAAAGCAGTGCGGACCGACATGTTCATTTTCATCATCTGAGCCAGATGCCACAGCAGAAGGTTGATTTTCTGTTTTGGTGGTTCGAGTTTGTAGTTTCCACGGTTCAAGTTCTGTAGTTTCCGCATCAGAGTGTTGATCTTTTAAGACTTCTGAAAGCATGCTCCTCACCTCATCCCTCTCAGATGTTGGAAGGAACTTCAGATTCTTAAACCTTGGGTCAAGTGCTGTAGCTATCTTTAGAAATCTCACATTGGTACCTTCTTTGCATTTTGTCAAATCTGCAGTGAAAATGTTCTTAAAATGAACAACATGTGCTAGGTCATCATCCAAGACTGCTATAATATGAAATATATGACGTAATGTGGGTAAAACAGAGTAGGAGACATAAAGGAGTTCAGTCACAAATTTAATTAATGCATTATTTTTTTAACAAGTGTCATCAGCATGGAAGCATGTCATAAGAACATAAGAATGGCCATCTTGGGTCAGACCAAAGGTCCATCCAGCCCAGTATCCTGCCTACCGACAGAGACCAATGCCAGGTGTCCCAGAGGGAGTGAACCTAACAGGTAATGATCAAGTGATCTCTCTCATGCCATCCATCGCCACCCTCTGACAAACAGAGGGTAGGGACACCATTCCTTACCCATCCTGGCTAATAGCCATTAATTGACTTAACCTCCATGAATGTATCTAGTTCTCTTTTAAACCCTGTTATAGTCCTAGCCTTCACAACCTCCTCAGGCAAGGAGTTCCACAGGTTGACTCTGCACTGTGTTAAGAACTTCCTTTTATTTGTTTTAAACCTGCTGCCCATTAATTTCATTTGGTGGCCCCTAGTTCTTATATTATGGGAACAAGTAAATAACTTTTCCTTATTCACTTTCTCCAGAACAATCATGATTTTATATACCTCTAACATATCCCCCCGTAGTCTCCTCTTTTCCAAGCTGAAAAGTCCTAGCCTCTTTAATCTCTCCTCATTTGGGACCCGTTCCAAACCCCTAATCATTTTAATTGACCTTCTCTGAACTTTTTCTAATGTCAGTATATTTTGTTTAGATGAGGAGACCACATCTGTACACAGTATTCAAGATATGGGTGTACGATGGATTTATATAAGGGCAATAAGATATTCTCTGTCTTATTCTCTATCCCTTTTTGAATGATTCCTAACATCCTGTTTGCTNTGGGAACACCAGTAGTTACACCACTCCATTCTGAAAATTTACCATTTATTCTTAGCCTTTGTTCCCTGTCTTTTAACCAGTTCTCAATCCATGAAAGGATCTTCCCTCTTATCCCATGACAACTTAATTTACATAAGAGCCTTTGGTGAGGGACTTTGTCAAAGGCTTTCTCGAAATCTAAGTACACTGTCCACTGGATCCCTCTTGTCCACATGTTTGTTGACCCCTTCAAAGAACTCTAATAGATTAGTAAGACATGATTTTCCTTTACAGAAACCATGTTGACTTTTGCCCAACAATTTATGTTCTTCTACGTGTCTGACAATTTTATTCTTTACTATTGTTTCAACTCATTTGCCCAGTATTGACGTTAGACTTACCGGTGTATAATTGCCGGGATCACCTCTAGAGCCCTTTTTAAATATTGGCGTCACATTAACTATTTTCCAGTCATTGGGTACAGAAGCCGATTTAAAGGACAGGTTACAAACCATAGTTAATAGTTCCGCAATTTCACATTTGGGTTCTTTCAGAACTCTTGGGTGAATGCCATCTGGTCCCGGTGACTTGTTACTGTTAAGTTGATCAATTAATTCCAAAACCTTCTCTAGTGACACTTCAATCTGTGACAATTCCTCAGATGTGTCATTTACAAAGGACGGCTCAGGTTTGGGAATCTCCCAACATCCTCAGTCCTCTTACCTAACAACCTAAATTTGGCCTCCAGGACTTCTCTCCTATCCTTTCCTATGTCACTGGTACCTACATGTACCATGACCACTGGCTCCTCCCCAGCACTACACATAAGTCTATCTAGATGTCTTGAGAGATCCACAACCTTCGCACCAGGCAGGCAAGTCACCATGCAGTTTTCCCGGTCATCGCAAACCCAGCTATCTGTGTTTCTAATGATTTAATCACCCATTACTAATACCTGTCTCTTCCTAATAACTGGAGTTCCCTCCCCTGGAGAGGTATCCTCAGTCCTAGAGGATACCACGACATCATCTGGAAGTCCAGTTGGATATTCTCCTTCCCTGAGACTTTCATCCTCCTCAACAGCACAGAGTCTGTCAGACCGGGGTTGGGACTGTTCTACTGTGTCCTGGAAAGTCTCATCTATGTATCTCTCTGTCTCCCTTAGCTCCTCCAGTTCAGCCACTCTGGTCTCCAAAGCCCGTACACTGTCTCTGAGGGCCAGGAGCTCCTTGCACCGAATGCACACACATGCCACCTGCCCATAGGGTAGGTAATCATACATGTGCTTTTCATGGAAAAAATCAGCATGTAGCCTTAATTGAGATAACATCTTCCTTAGATGACTATGTAGCTACCTGAGAGATGGGCAGTGCACAAGGCCTGGATGGTATTCAGCTAACAGGTGTGAAGGAAATACTGACACGAATATGAGATCTAGCCTTTGAGACCACCATCTACTAACGTGGTGAGAATTACAGACCAGTAGGCTTTTCTCAAGTGTGGGGGAATTGATTAATAAAATAACAGAGGATAGAATAGTACTAAAATGGTAGGTAAGTATAAGCTGACTGCCAACAAATGCATCTTCTGTAAGGAAAAGTCATGCCTTGTCTAACTAAAAAGGAAAACAATCACAGAGTAAAGGCAAAAAGCCCTAAGCGTTGATTAAAAAGTAGTGAGACAGGAAATAAAAAAATCATAGTGGAAAGAAATTAACAGAAGTGGACCCCAGAGATTGATATTGGCACTAGTGTTCTTTATTAATTACTATAGTAGGTAGTGGATAGTAAGTTAGTGAAGTTTGCTGATTAAATTAATGTGTAATTATTTAGAACCAATAGTTGGAAGTATGGCAGTTTATATATTATGAATGGGAAGGGTCTGTGATTAAATTGTATTAGTTGGGAGTTTTGGAATTCTCTAGATTGTTATTCCTTTTATGAATAACATTTTATGAAAGGAATAACAAACATTTTATGAAAGGAATAACAAACAGTTGTTCTTTGGCAGCTGTGACCAAACAGTATTTATACTTAGTGTTCTATAGCAAACTAATTTTTGAGCAATATTACAGCAAAAAGCCAAAATAGTCATTTCATTTTTATTGTTAGATAAAAAAGATGTATAACTTTAGATTTCTCAGTGCAGAAACCTCAATTATACATTCTTCTTACTTTTCCTGATCTATAACCATTGGATAGTCACACAGCAATATTGAAGTAAGTTGTTTTCTATCTCCTTCAAATAACTTACATCCTATTAATGTGATACAGTACTCATTTAGGACCTAAATCTAGTGGGAAGTCACTAGAAAGACTCCCACTAACTTTTAGATAGTGTCTGTTATTGAAAAAAATCCACCAATTTTTTATTGTTACATAATCAGAGATAATTAAAACAATATTGAAAGGAATAGAATCCCAAACAAAAACAAAAGAGTCATATAAAATGTATTTTTGAAATACACCAGCTTCAAAGCTTCACATATCGATACAGTCTTCTATCTTTTAATAATGCACCACCTGCAACTGCCTTTTAAAATATATTTTGTAGGTATTGTACTTTTAATTTTAAATAATTAATAACTTCATCTTAGTTTTCAGCAGAGGGTCTTCAGAACAAATCATAGATCAAAATAATACGTTAAAAGACACAGACCGTACACATGGTATTCATCAAAGCCTCCCCTGTGCTTTAAACAAGGCTGCTACATATTTACATATGTTTAAAATGTAAAACAACTGTTCTGAAGGATAAAACTTTCCAAAAACTTGAGCTTACTTCTATATTTGTCCTCATACTCTTCATACTCTCCTAAGTCTTTCACAGCATGATGTAAGTAACCTATTAAACTTCTCAACAGAGTAGTTTGTTCATTTTTTATGGATTAACTAGCTATATCTGATAAAAAATTTAACAACTTTTTAATGAACTAAGTCTGTCTTCCTGTCTACAGACATAATGAATGGTGTGTATACAAGTCCTTGCAATAGAAATTCTTCTCTTTCTTAGTGCATTAAAAAAATGCATAGAAGAAAACATTCTGGGTTTATTTCCAGCAAAAATTAACTGTTACTATAAAGAATGAGGTCCTGATTCCTTACACGTGTTACTCCAGCTTTTACAGCCGTGTAACTTGACTGAAATCTGGAAATCATCAAAATACAACACCAAAACCAAACAAGATTTATCAGAGCTGTGTACTTTCAACACTACTTTATAGTGCAGAATGCTGGGGAATGAGAAAGTATGACCTGTCCAAACTGTCTGCATTCCATACAACCTGCCTCAGAAAAATCCTCCGTATCTTTTGGCCCAGAAC
Source organism: Platysternon megacephalum (assembly GCA_003942145.1). Lineage (NCBI taxonomy): Eukaryota > Metazoa > Chordata > Testudines > Platysternidae > Platysternon > Platysternon megacephalum. Next base: position 1,058,661 of record QXTE01000225.1, read on the forward strand.
AATCTCAAACCAAGATCTATTGACACAGTGCAGCCAAGAGGATCTGAGCACCATCATTGCCAGGAGGCGTTGGAGATGGATTGGTTATGTGCTTTGGATGGCAACTGATTCCATCACCAGAGTAGCAATAAGATGGACACCTGGAGGCAAGCAAAAACGAGGCTGCCCAAAAACAACAAGGCGAAGAGCTGTGGAAGCCGAGCTGAAAAACCTGGGGCACAGCTGGGGAACCATTGAAAGACTTGCCAGAAACAGACAGGAGTGGAGGAGCTTAGTCACTGCCCTAAATGCTAGAAGCGTAATAGGGACATGATGATGATGAACTTGACTGAAAATATTTACAGCAGCATAACACTGAAGTAAGATTGGGCCAAAAAAAATCAGTGTTACACTTTATAAAGAAAACACTGAATATGCAAATTAACTTTTAGAAAAATGCTAATGTTTATATTAATGTTCAGTAAAAGAATCTAAGTGTCTCACTTAGAAGACACATTGGAGTGCATTTGAAACATAATTTTCAGACAAAAAATTCTCTTGAAGCCCTTTAACTGGAATAACAATTGTGCATAATAGCTTTATTTTAAATACTCAATCATTTTTATTCTATAAAGAAAAAAAAAGTTTTGCCCCCTTACACTCTGTCTGCAAATAGCCTAACTAATTTTTTAAAAAATATGTATTATATATTTTCACAAATGGAAATCTTTTGGGCCTGATTTTTAATGGAACATCAACCCAGCTCAGCCTAAGCACGCAATCTTTGTACATGCACACATACACACACACACTTCAGGCACAGTAGTATTGTTGTGAACAGGTGAAAAGTTTATGACAGCTATGTGACGGGTAATAGATTTTGTGCGTGAACAGTTTCCTGCTTACGCAGGTATTATAATGTATTATATATTACCCCTGCTTTGTAAGTGCTAGAAAAAAAAAGTGCTTACGAGTATGTTTGTTTGTGTGTGTGCCTAAGTGAAGTGTCACTGTCTATTCCGTTCCTTCTAGCTGGTTTCCCATACATTATAAATGTGATTATTTTTCACCTTTACCATGTCTTAGTGCAGCGGGTCTCAAAATTCATTGCACTGTGACCCACTTCTGACAACAAAAATTACTACATGACCCCAGGAGGGGGACCTAAGCCTAAGGCCCCCTCCCCCCNCAAAGCCGAAGCCCAAGGGCTTCAGTTCCAGGCAGGGGGGCTTTAACCTGTGCCCCGGCCACCCAGGGCTGAAGCCTTCGGGCTTCCACATCGACCCCAGCTGGTGGGGCTTGGGCTTTGGCCCTGGGCCCCAGCAAGTCTAACGTCTGCCCTGGCGACCCCATTAAAATGGGGTCGTGACCCACTTTGGGGTTCCGACCCACAGTTTGAGTACCGCTGCCTTAGTGAAATGTACTTGGATGTTTATGTAAGAACACAGGGCCATGAACCTACAAGGCACTGCTGGAAACTCAAATCCCCTAGGTAGCCAGCCACAAAAGAGGTGCAACAAACAAGTCAACTTTTCTGCACCATTCCATAGTATGCCTCAATTTTGATGTGAAATTACAGCCTCTAGAGTGAGAGGGCAACTCAGTCTCCATGTTCATTAACTGCTGGGCATGACTTTGAGAAATTGTGATGCGGAGGCCTGTCCTTAGTATGCTAGTCATGAAGATGAATGACTAAAAGTACTGGCTTTAGTTAAGATGCTGTGTACTTTTCCCACACAACTCTACAGTACACCTCACTCATAAATGTTAGTGCCCTTCTATTTTAGTATAAAGCCTTTATTGAGCTGACACTATTAATCATGCTGCAGTATGCAGAAGTTCTTTGAGGCTGACCAGTGTGGACTAGGAAGAGACTATCAAACTCATTTTTATTTGTGACCTAGGCTGGTGCTAGAATTTGAAACTAAACCAACAGAGGTGAAAGGCTCGAGTGCTAATCCATGGTTACCTAGCTCCCAATCTTGCCTCATGTACTTTAAAGGTTTCAGTCAGTGCTGTATCAATGTGTGACAGAAGCTCAAGGCTTTTATCAATTGCCTAGTCCTGGTTATTTAGGTATTGTCTTTAAATATGCTGTAGTCCTGAAAAGAAGTTTATTATCTGTGCTCCATGTCCAAAAAGTAATGACTCTGAAATTAAAATAGCACACAATTTCTCAAGAGAAGAAAACAGTTTGTGCTTTAGCGTTATTGGAGAAAATATTTATTCATTACAAACTCACTTCAATGGGTTTTGTAAATGTATGCACTGCTTTTGAAGAGCTAGGGCACCCAGTCAGAAGAATGATTACACCTCTACCCCGATATAACGCTGTCCTCAGGAGCCAAAAAATCTTACCGCGTTATAGGTGAAACCGTGTTATATCGAACTTGCTTTGATCTGCCAGAGTGCGCAGCCCCGCCCCCCCCGGAGCACTGCTTTACCGCGTTATAGCCGAATTCGTGTTATATTGGGTCGCATTATATCGGGGTAGAGGTGTATATGGGGTTGCTGCTTGAGATATTAGACTTTAATACTTTTTACCCCTGCAGTACTTTAGATTTAAACTACAGTGCTATAATATTGCACCATAATTCACAAGCTAAACAGAATATTAAGTATTTATTGTTTTAGTTTATGTATAGGTTGTAAAATCACATAATGAGGCCAAAAACACTTGCCTCAGTCACCCCCAAAATTCAGGTTGAATAATTCTTGGTCTATAGATCATGCATGAAAGGTTTGTTACAAATATTTGATATTTGAAATTTGAGCAGTGTTAGTTAGTTTTAAATATCTATGTATGTCACTTGAGAAATATCTGTTTCCCATCTGGATAAGCGTAACTCTTAAAAATCAGATTTGCAATGTGAATACTGCTGTTTATTAGTTCTCAATTCACTTTCCACAAATATTCTCCAATGTTCACATAAAATTCAGTGTTTTATTGTCTATTCCTGCCAGTAAACTATTTTGCTACAATATTCAAATACATGAATACAGTGGTAGCAAATGAATATTCATGGATGTAGTTTTGCACTGTTTGCTCAGTTCTAGGCTGGACCAGATGCTTTTTGAACAATGGAATAATTTTTCACAGTTGAAATAAATATTTCTAATGTTACAAATATTAACAACCATAGGAACACACACTTTATTTGCACTGGAAAAGTTTACAATGGATGTAAAACAAGAATAATCCTGCTGCACAGTGCTGTGTACACTGACAGCACTATACAAATATTAGATTAAAAGAAGGCCTTTAGTCAGGTTAAAAAAAGAGTCAGATTTGCATAATTGAAAAACATTATTTTAATCTTGGCAAAATTCAGTTTTTAATTTTTTTATAATAGCTGGTATTGATGTTTATTTTTAAGGATTTTTTTCTATTTTTATCTATTTGAATTTTCAGTTGCACAAAATTATGGGGTTTCATCATTTTAAAATTATCTATTTACATTTTCACAGTTGCAGGATATTATGGGGGGGTCAGGCAATAGGGGGCATGAAACAATCTTTTAATCGCAGATGTTGAAATTCAAAGAGTTAATACACAATATTGTCAATGTCATGTGTCAAAATATACAAAGTAAATATCCTTAAATCCAACTCTAATACGTTCTCAAGCAGCAATTTTCTTGCTTTGCTTAGCTGTAAAGGTTTATTATTATTATTATTATTATTGATAGAAATATTTTTTCATTGGCTTGTGTGTGTACGGTGAAATTGACATTTATCGACATTTACTAATAAAAATCTAAACCTACCAAGACCAATAGTTCTTCATTTTTCCATTCCTATTTAGACCGTTCATGTCATTGTCCTCACCCAACTACAATTGCAAAGTACCTTGTGTTGTTTTTTTTTTAAATGAAGGTGTCACAGCTGCTTAGATAAATAAATGAGCAAAATGATTGTGTGAATGCAGAATGAGGGAGCATAGTCAGGTGTTCTGGTAGAATAGGCTTCAAAGTGTGAATGAGCTTTGATGGATGTCATAAAAGCCCAAGGTCTTCAAACCATTGTTGGAGAAACTTGCAAATGATTATGTTAGGGAAAGTAACAAATAAATCTACTGTATAGATCGCTTTTGCTTCAACATGGTAAAGTCAAGACATGTCAGCAGGAACAAGAGCAAATCCTTGATTCTGCAATTGACTGTAGCACCCACTCAAAGCCACATTCATAGAACCTCTGGGGCCATGCAGAACCTATCAAATGAGAGTCAGGTGCAGGATTGAGGTCTGAGTTTGTGCTAATTAAGACCCACTGCTTAAAAAAAAAAAGTCAAACTGCATTCACAGTCCATTTACACAGTGTAAGCATCCCAATGTATATGTATTATAGAGACTGAATTAACTCAAAGTACTGTTAATGAGGTAGAATACATAGCCTTAGGAACATAGCAACTGCCATTCTGGAGCAGACCAATAGCTCATGTAGTTTGGTACCCTCTCTCAGTCCGTAGTCAACTAATTCTACATGGACTAACTCAAGCAATCTTGGAGCTATTAGCAATTATCTTTGAGAACACAATGACGGGTGAGGTCCCAGAGGGCAAACATAGTATAGGATTATAAGGAATAGCCAGCATGGAGTTGTCAAGAACAAATCTTGCCAAACCAGTCTAATTTCCTTCTTTGACAGGGTTACTGGACTAGTGGAAGCAGGGAACCAGTAGATGTGATATATCGATTGTAGTAAGGCTTTTGACACAGTCCCACATGACATTCTCATAAGCAAACTAGCAAAATGGGACCTAGATGAAATCACTATAAGGTGGGTGCACAATTGGTTGAAAAAGCGTACTACAAGAATAGTTATCAATGGTTCACTGTCAAACTGGCAGGATTATTTAGTGGGACATGGGGTGGATAAACCCCACAGTGGAGAGATAGGGGTTCAGGAACAACTCTAGCCCTAGGAAGCCCCACCCTAGCAGGCCTGCTGAGCATGCTCCAGTTGAAGAAGGGATTTAAAAGGGAGTCTTCAGCACAACAGGGTGGTGGTTAAAGAGAGAGAGCTGCACTCACAGTGATGGAGGGTCTATGCCAGGAGGGTATCCCCAGATAGAGGGCAGTTGCATGAAGCTGAGACTCCTTAGCCTGCAGAGGCCTGTGAACTGAGTTGCAAGGGATAACCTCAAACCAGGATGCGTCCTGAGAAGTGAAAGAGCAGTAGGAAGGGGCCACAGGTAGCGGATATCTTCCCTATGGTGCCCAAAAGGGACCCTGGTTGGTCCCAGAGTGGAAGGGCCCAAGTTCCTCTACCCCAACCATTAGGTGGGGGCTCCAGAGACTTCCACCGCTCATGGCATCCCACAGAGCTCACTCCTGGGTTCAGTATTATTCAATATTTTCATTAATGACTTGGATAATGGAGTGGCATGTATGCTTATAACATTTTCAGATGATATCAGGCTGGAAGGGGCTGCAAACACATAGGAGAATTCAAATTTGAATTCAAAACGACCTTGATAAATTGGAGAATTGGTCTGAAATCAAGACATAATTAAATAAAGACAAGTGCAAAGTACTACTCTTAGGAAGGAAAAAATCAAATGCATAACTACAATATGGGAAATTACTAGCTAGGTGGCAATGCTGCTAAAAAGGATCTGGGGCTTATAGTGGATCACAAATGGAATAGGAGTCAGAGAATGTGATGCGTTTGTGAAACAGGCTATTGGGTGAATTAACAGGAATGTCATATATAAAACACAGAAGGTAATAGTCTTGCACTTGACACTGATGAGGCCTCAGTTGGAGTACTGTGTCTAGTTTTGGGCACCACACTTTATACAATTTATCCACATATTTCCTTGAATTCAGAGGACAGCAACAAAAATAATAAGAGGTTTAGAAAACCTGACCTATAAGGAAAGGTTAAAAAACCTAGGCATGTTTAGTCTTGAGAAAAGAAGACTGAGGGGGGACATGATAACAGTCTTCAAATATGATAAGGGCTGTTATAGAGAGGATGGTGATCAACTGTTCTTCATGTCCACTGAAGGTTGGACAAGTAGTAATGGGTTTAATCTGCTTAATATTAATGGTCTAGATTTACTTGGTCCTGCCTCAACATAGAGCACTGGAGTTGCTGACTTCTCAAAGTCCCATCCAGCCCCACATTTCTATGATTCTACCATATGGGTAAAAACTCCCACCATGGACAATTATAGAAAATCCTTCCCATGAGTGTTTTCCAAACTCCAAGTAACTGTTCTTGGGGCATAAGCCAAGNGTGTTTGTCAGCTACTTGGGGATCTAGTGGAAATTAGTTATTCGTCTCTGTTAATTCCCAGGAGCCAAAACCGAGCACTACAAAACCTGTAACAATTAACCCTTTTTGGCAGCCTCTTCTGAGAGGCCAAGGACTGGATGGGCATGGATCATGAACCAGTCCCTACACCTACAGGAAAGCCTGGAGGCTAGAGCTGTGCAAACCTTTCCAAGTTTGAAGCATGTGTGAATATATTTTCATCTGAATCAGTGCCCACACATTTTTGTTGGCAGCATTGACTGCAAGTATTTTGATAGGGAAGTCCATTGTGTGCATACTCAGAGTAGCCCAGTGATATCAATGCTGGTATCACAGAGATGTCCAGGACTGGCCTCTGGGGCTTGACACACCCATGGCCATAGGCTCCCCCACTATGAAGGAGTTAGAAATGCAAAGAAAAATCTCAGCTTCTTAAAAACAAAGAAGCAAGACAAAATCAAACCAAATGCACAGCAGAACCATTTTTCTTGTGAAGAGCGCATAAAGCATAAACCAACACAAACAGACCAGTAGGTTTGAAGACCAGTCACTGATTTCTCCTGAAGGTCATAGGTCATTTGTGTTGCACAATGCTTCCACCCAAGGCTGGCCTTTGGTTCCTGAGAATACCAGGGACAGATATATTTGTGACTGAGGAGGGAAGAGCTGCCTGGGCGGACACCGATGGCACTAGGGCTACCACAAGCTCCTCAGCCTGCTGTTTAAAGCTAAGCTACCTTCAGGCGAGTGGCACTGTGAATTCTGGCAGCACCGCGGATACTCAATGCTCTGATAAGCAGTGTCAGACTAGTGCAGCAGCTTCTGCAATGAATACTACTAAGTCAGTGGTTTTCAACCTGTGGTCCGTGTACCCCCGGGGGGTCCGCAGACTGTCTAAGATTTCCAAAGGGGTCTGGCACCTCCATTCAAATTTTGTAGGGGTCTGCAAATGAAAAGGTTGAAAACCACTGTACTAGATCACTGCTAGACGCATAAGCCAAAATCTTCAAATGTGCCCACTAATTTGGGATGCCTCTATTTATTTCCTTTTCTGCTCATCTGGAGACACTTAGGGCATGTCTAAACTGCAATTAAAAACCCGCGGCTGGCCCATGCCAGCTGGCTTGGACGGCAGGGCTGTTTAATTGCAGAGTAGATGTTCCGGCTTGGGCTGGAGCCTGGGTTCTAGGGCCCTGCCAGGAGGGAGGGTCCCAGAGCTCTGGCAGCAGCCCGAATTGAAATGTCTACATCACAGTTAAACTTCTCCACAGCCCGAGCCCAAGTAAGATGGCCCAGGACAGCCCCAGGTGTTTAACTGCAGCAAAGACATACCCTTAGGGTACATCAACACAGCAAGCAGCTGCAAGTCTCAGAACCGGGGTTGACAGGCTCACACTACAGCCCTAAAAAGGGCTGTGTAGAGATTGCAGCTTGGGCTGGAGTTCAGGCTCTGAAGCACAGGGAAGGGGGTAGGCTTCAGATCCCGAGTTGCAATGTCTCCACCGTTATTTTTAGCCCGATTGCATGAGCCCCATGTGTCCGCGTCTGTTAACCCTGGCTCTGAGAGTATCTACTGTGGGCTGCCACTCACTGTGTAGATATACTGATATTTCACAAGTGCTGAGCGCTCAACTACAGTTGAAGTCAGTGGCAGCTGTTGGGTACTCAGCACCTCTGAAAAATCAGGCCTGAAATGACTCAAGCTGGGGACCCAGAATCAGGGGTCACTTTTGAAAATCCTCACTGGAAGCTACATAAGTCTTCTGTTGCTATGAGACTGTTTCTTTGTAGATCATGTACTCCACAGAATAAAATCTTTACTTTATAGCATGAGTTGTTGTTTTTAACTACAGACAAAAGGGAAAAAAAAGTCCTTTGTCTCAGTATACTCTTCTCCACCTACACAAGCAGAATCTTTCAAGATGTACATATTATCACAGGCACGTTTCTTCTGTACTAAATTGGCTAAGAGAACTTACCTAAACAGCCCTTCCCTCTCTGAAAAAATTGAGTCAAGATGGCTTTTGCTGTCCCTCCTGATCTAGTGAGGTAGGCTTAGCCCACTGGGGACGCCCGTGAAATACTATGTGACTTCCTCTTACGGAAAACAGCTGTTTACATGGATTCTGTACATATGTTCCAGAACTCATTATCCCTTTCGTTACTAGCAAACAGTATTGTGCCAAACCAAACCAAAACAAACAGTCAAATCAGATGGAGTATGCAGTTCTAGTGCAGGACTATTCATTGGCAGGCTCAGTATAAGGAAGCTTGGAAAGCTTCTGCCTTTGCTGTTACCTCTCCCTCAATAAATGGAGGATTTCAATCTGTGTAGGGATGTCAGTCTGGTACCTTCCACCAGTACTCAAAATGGACATTTCTTTGAGTGTCTGTTCTTTCACAGTGGCTATTATTCCTTTGAAACTGGCCTGGAATTTTGCATGCAGCCAAGAGGGGGGCAAAATCCATGATCTGTCCAATAGTCATTATGCATTTCAAGTATTAATTGTTTAATTTACACATTTGCTTAAAAATAATTCTGTTCTAAATAGGTTTTTATACTACGCTCATCACCACAGTATCTGAGCACCTCCCAGTAGTGCATTAAGCACCATGGTTAACATCGGACACGTGTTTGTTCTCTCATGCTCTCTCTGGAGGAGAAGTGTGTGGAGTGGACTGTTTTGTTTTGGTAGGGCATTTGTTTTGCTTTGCTTTTTATATATATACACACAGACAGACAGACCACACACCCCTATGTTTTTGTATTAGAGAAGTCAAAGGTCAAGGAAATTCACCTTGCACTTTAAGCAGAAAGTGGGGAGTCTTGTGATGGTCCTTCATTCCCTGGGGGTGTTCCTTCCACTGTCTCAGAACACCCCCAGAAAAAGTTCTGTGGCCCACACAGACAAATTTTACCTTTGTGTCAGAGAGTTCCATTGTGCCAGGAGCAAGGTTGTCAACCACACAGCAGAGTTTTCGACTGTCTTTTAGCTCTCCTGGGGTCAGGCCATAGAGCACCTTAGAGATAAGGACTAAGGCCTTGAACTAGATTTGATATTGTACCGGACACCAGTTTAGAGAGCAGAGGACAGGTCTGATGTGCTTGCAGCAGCCTGTGTTGCTGAGGAGACGTGCTGCAGCATGTCTGCACTAGTTGGAGTTTAAGTGCTGCACGCTTCATGGCGAGGTCTATCGCAGTGCTGTAGTCCAGCCCAGAAGTGACAAAGGTGTCGCTGAGGCCAGGTCATCAGCCGTCAGTATGGGATGGAGTAACCTAGCCGACCAGAGATGACAGAAAGCGATGCTGCTATGTGAGATCTGAGCATACACAACTGAGCAATTGTGGGTGTGTACTTTCAACCAAAAGGAGACTGCATCATGGCTACGTACTCCAAGATACTTTCTTATGCCCACCAGTGTTATCGGTCTTGCTCAGGTTCAGCTTCAGTCAGCTGTTCTTCATCCATGAGCTGATCTCATCCAAGCACTGGGCTGTCTTGGTGGTAGCAACTTGGCCCAAAATACTTGCAGCCTTCCAAGCTGTGGAAGACAGTGGATGCTGACCCATTTTGGGGGAAGTCAGGGGGAAAAAAGAAGCTAATTCCATCTAAGTGACTATTGCAGGGAACTAAAGGCAAGGGCAACTTCTGTAGTCCAGCAACTCATTCAGGCTATTTTCTGTTTGATCAGGCCAATAGTATGCTGGAAATTATTTCAAAGTATATTTTCAGTAAGAGGCAGAGATAATACTGCGTTGGCAGTGTCTTTCTTTGTGTTACAGAACAGTTTGGTAGCCTCAGAGAAAAGACACTATATAAGTGCAAAGTGTTATTAACCAGAGAGAAAAGGAAACTATAAAACTCAAAGCTATTAATCATCATAGGATAGGTTGTATCAGTGAAGTAAAAAAATAATTTGGTTACCTAAGCTTTTTATGTAATCTATTATTATACTTCTTTCTTTCTTTCTTTGGTGAAGGTAGTAGATTATATTTCTGCCTGTTTTTAGAACAAGGGGTAAATAAGTTGAAGGACTTTGCAACTGAACAAACCCATTAAGGGGGATTGGCAATACAGGCATTAAAATGTACTATCAGGCTACACAGTTTGAGACTAGTTTAACTAGAGAATTAAGCCAGTGAATTGTTACTGGGTGGCAATGGAATGGAACAATGAAATAATATAATAATTTCATTTATAAAGCACCCCCTGTGCTGAAGTACTTTGGCTACTGAACAGGCAATTATTATACAATGATAAAATTATAATTATGCAATATAAAAACTAAATTAGATACTAAAAACCCAAACACTGTTTGCCTCTGGGCTTCTGGATAGTAGAAATTTGGTCTATTGTTGGGAACACTGAATTGACTGAACTTTGAAATCAGGTTTAGATAGCTTGACGAAGATGGACGTCCAGGCCAACTGAAATCTATTCCATTGGAGGTACTACTGGAAATACTTAATTGTCTGACATCCTGAGCCATCAGCATTGCAGCTCCTCCAGATTGGATATTTTTACTCTGTCACCGACCAATGCACCAAGTATTCCTAAATCGGTCTAATCCTAAATGGGTGCAAAATCCTCTCTCATTTCTAACTCATAGGGTTTGTAAATCAGCGGAAGGTAGCAACGTTATTAAAGGTTTAGTGAGATCTTTCAAACTATTTCCTTTCCCAGAGATATGAAGAAATAAGAAATAGAAAAGAGCCCAATGTTGAAGTTTAAAGAAGTAGCATTATTAAACTGTTTATTTTAGCTTACTATTAAACTTTTAGATAAAGAATTTTCATGAATTTCTGTTATATGCAGAATTAATTATGAGAGACTTTCCATTGTTTATTTTGTCTTAAGAAGTGTTGCTCCAAGTTGTGAGGAGGGAGAGAGAGGGGGAAAAAACCCTCTTAATAGTTAGGGATATGACAAAAATTGAAAATATTATTCAGAGAACTAGTTCCAGTCTCTGAATAAAATTTTATACAGTCTTTTCTAGATTCCTAATTAATAGAGTTTTATATTTATTTGTCTAGAACAAAAAAATCTAATTGGGGATAAAGAAATGGTACAAAACTCTTTATACTGAATCCATCCTGCAGGATTTCTGCAAGAGGGATCTTTGGCAGAAATAAACAGAACATCAGATTCAGCCACTCTTAGTTCTGTTGAGTAGCTCTGTTGAAATCAACATGGCTATTCACTGAGTAAGGCTACTCAGCATGAGTAAGAATATCTTACTCTGCATGAGTAAGAGTGGCAGAATCCAGCCCAAAGCGAGCAGTACTTACTGGTCAAAATTACCTTGTATGATCAAATGGGAACACAGGTAGGGTAAACATGTGCATGAAAGGACTGATTCTGTCATCCTTCTTCACATTGAGTTGCACTTGATTCTGTGAGAAGTCCCATTGGGACTTCTTGTGGAGAAAAGTACTACTACACATGAATAAATGGTGGTAGAATCAGGGCCATAGCAAAGAATGTTTGGGAGAAATATTAGAGTACATGGTATGGATGCTATGTAGTTTCAATATGAAGTCCTGATGAGGGTGCATTATACTTTAGAAATTTAAAACAAGACACTGGATCCATTATCCCAGGTATAAATTGCCATTTTAAAACTTACTTTGCTCTAAAGACCAAATTCTGCCCTGTCCTACACAAGCATATTGGGAAAGAGGAGACAGAGAGCCAGCCCTTACCTTCCCAGCTCCTCAAATACAAAACTCAAGTTAAAGGGCTTTGCATAGAGGCCAGTATAGAACCTTGGTGGAATACTTTCTCCAAACAGGAAGGATCCTGTTTGGAGAAAGTATTCCACCAAGGTTCTATACTGGCCGGTTGAGGGGCCTATAGCAGCTGTGGACCAGCCTGCTACACTTCCTATACACATGGTTTCTGGGCAAATGAACCCATGAAATTTATAGACACACTAACCTGACCGTGATCTCTCCACATGCACACTGCCATGGAGAGACCCATCATGGAGCAGAACTCTAGCATATAGGCAGTACTTAATTTGTAAGGAAATAGGTACCAGAGGTCAAGCTGGGCAGCCAGACAATGGCAGCTGCTCTCTGGCTGCCCAGTTCTGAAGGCAGTGCTGTCGCAAGCAGCAGCGCAGAAGTAAGGGTGACATGATATGGTGTATTGCCACCCTTACTTCTGCGCTGCTGCTGGCAGCAGCACTGTCTTCAGAGCTAGGCAGCCAGAGAGCGGCAGCTGCTGGCCGGGAGCCCATAGGTGCTGGGGCTATAAGCTGCTGAGTCTAGAGGTGCGGGGGCTCAGCCCCAGCATGCCACCACACAAATTAAGCACTGCATATAAGGGGTTTGCAGAATCCCTCCTGTGAAAGCTCGACTTCCATCCCCTCCTACAGAGCAATACTATCTCACTGGGAGCATAATGGTGCATGGTGAGACTGTCTGCAATATCCAAAGAAGTGTCCAGGCCCTCTGAAATATCCTCAAGAAAGAACACATAGGGGATGGCTCCCTATTTCTAGGCACTTAGAAAGACATGTGACTTTGTGAACAAACAATGGCTCTGCTTTGCAGAATTTTGATTGCATTTGAGGCATATAGAGGCGGACTTCTGATACAAACTGACACCAGAGAGCTGGAGATATTCATATAGGGACAAATCTGTGGTCTAGTTACTGTCCCTTTTTGACATGCTACTGCCACAAAGGGGCAAGAACATAATCTAAACAAGCTATGTGGGGGAGCCCTGGCATAGAGCTGACATAGGTACTACACACACACACACACACACACACACGCACAGAGCAGCACCTTCTCCTGCTTAAGTGGCAAGGTTTAAAAAAAAAAAAAAAAAAAAAAGTATGGTTCAAGTACCCGTGTTCTTGTGTAATTTTTCCTTGAGCCAATAGGCAGCTGGGCAATATTTAGAGCAGTCAGGAGGCTTATTTGTTAAAAGATTCTGTGTGAATTTACTATTGCTTTCTGTCATAGTATACGATGACTGTATAGGTGGCAGGCTTTGGGGCTGCTCCATGAAGATCTTTCACGGCAACTACAAGTTGGTGGGGAATAGGAGGGAATATGGAAATAGCTCTTAACCAAACAATTTTGACCCTTTTTTATTTAGGGTCATGTTTATTTCAGTTTTACAGATATTGGGAGGTGAGGGAAAGGGGGGCATTATTTTTTCCAGAAGCAGAGCACTCATCTCTTAATATATTAAGAATTTTTAAGGTAAGAAGAATCATTTAACTGTTTATAGTTGGTCTGAGGCAACTGCATCTTTGCATGCTTAGAAAAGTGTACCAAAATAAATAAATAAATTTTCACTTCTCAAGTTTAAGAATAAAGACTTTCAGAACCAGTGTCTTTGTGAGTTTATCTTAGCCTGCCTGTATGGAAAGAGCTTGTGCCAGCTTCTTTGAAATTTTGTTCTTTTTGGCGGGTGTGAGATTCAATTATTTTCCAATTGCTTTTCAGTCAGAGGGGACGTCTGATTTCTTTGGTTTTCCATTTGAAGTGAAAAGGTTGCCTGTGTGGGAGGTTGTTAGTGTTCTGAAGAGAGTTCAGCTTTTTTCCCCGTAAATGTTTGATGAAAAGGTAGGTTTCATTTTATTTTGTTTCTGGATCAGTTACCCATTCATTTGTCTTATCTCCAAGAAGGCTGAAGGTATTTTCATGAGTATAGCAATGTATTTTTGTGGGGTTTGATTCTGATTCTATGTTAGTGTAAATCTGGAATAATCCTCCATTTGACTCGCTGTCAACAGTTCCTCCACATTTACACTGGTGTAACAGATCACAATCTGGTCAGCTGTCTCAAAGTGATTAGGATTTTGATCCATACATGTAGAAGGGGAATTTAAAACAAAACAAAACAAAAGAAACCTTAGGATCAGACTTTAATGCCCTTAGTCACATTGGGTAGCACTTTATGCCACAAGCTGTCTGACTGGGAGTCGGAACCTGGTTGTTAGAATGAGATAGGCCGGGGCTGCTTTAAAAACCTACAACTTGTCCTGCTTACGGGAAAACGACCATGTTCCTGTTTTTGACGCTGTTCATGTCTGACTATGCCTGATGTCTGAAGCTGGCAACAACATGCACACAAAGCAACTGGCTTTTTACATACTATTTACCGCTGAACATTTCAGATAATTAAGGTATTTGTGGCCTGACCAACAGTTAGTCCTTTATTAGCAATGTACATTTGTTAAGCTGGGTAAATTGAAGCTGTTGCATTTTATCTATAAAGCCCTAAATGGCTTAGCATCTCCCTCCTGATAGACTACCTCTCCCCGCCATTGTGATAGCTCCCTCGTTAAATCAATAGGGAGCACTCAGGCAGGAGAACCACCCACACACCCGCCCCCTTGAGGGACACAACCTTAGAAGCAAACCCTCATCTGTGTGTGAGTGCAGGGGTGGCAACACTTATTTTTTTATTTCTGAGTTCTCTACCACAAGACCAAAGATATCATATTGAATTTATGAGCAAACACACACAGCATGCAGGAGTTCACTAGCAAAAAACACACACTAGCTCCTCTGGAGTGCCTGTGCTTGGCACAATTTGGAGGAGGAGGTAGAGGTGACATTAAGGCACCAAGTCACTATCTTCTGCATTGCCACCCTGCCACCTCAGCTTCTTTGGCCCCTTGACAACATCTTCTGTAGGATTTATTTTGATGCTGCCCCGAGAATCTAACAACAGGTAGAAAGAGAAGGTTTCCATAGGCCTGGTCTACACTACGATTTTAGTTCGAATTTAGCAGCGTTATAGC